>OU426980.1:22012374-22579449 GCA_911387785.2 Aelia acuminata
ACAACTTTCACCAATGGTGGTATGTCTTCAAGGTCTAATATAGAAGTATTATCAAAGCTAATCTTCACTCCCATTCTTACATTTATTCCTCCATGAGTTTAGAACTCATACGTTCTCAATTTTAATTTTATTTATGTGTTTAAGGAATTATCTCTTTTCTTTTTTATATAAAAAAAAAAGCGAATTCAATATTATGTTTAGTTATTTCCACGTATACACTAAGAACCATAGTTTGTTTGAGCGTAAGTATATAGCTAGCTATACACAGCGCGGTCGAGCGAAATCTTGTGTGTGTGGGCATAAAGCCACAGTCATCTTCATTCATTTTGCCAGCAAATCACTTAGCACCTGACAGGCCAATACCGAAAACAGCTGGAGACTCTACTTTATGAAGAAACTTACGCTCAGTGGAATACTTTGAATACTTCGTGCTTAGGGCGGATTAGTGTTTGAGGCAGGAGTGTATGTAAGGGGATTTTCAATTTTTTTTACCGTACCGTAAACGCGGGTTACTTGAGCCCAGATTCTGAAACTTTTAACAATATTCTGGAAAATGGCACAACATATTGTTTTCTTTGACATACTCACCTTATATTATTACAGTTTATTATGAACACTTTAACATATAATATGCATTGTCAAGTTGTCAGTTTGAAAAAGGAACGGGAAGAGTTTGCTGTCGGAGGAATTTTTACCAGAACGAAGTTGCCTATTTCTAGGACATCTTTGTCTTGATTTAGCAAACGGCTTAAAATCTGATTTGAATCTAAACATACTAATTCAGCTATATTGAAGCCTGCCATTCCTTCTGAAAGTGGCTTTGCTAATTTTATTAAATAGCACCGCTTCTCGCTTCGTCATCCTCTTACTCCTTACAGCTTCCAGACATTTTTTCCAATTTTTAAGCAGTAACTTCAACATATGTCCGGCTTACAGGTACCGGCAAACATAAAATTAGGATTTAAAAATTTTAAATATGGTCACGGTCACTTCAAACCTTGGGCTCAAGTAACCCGTATTTTTAGATAATGTGTCCCAGCTTTAATTAATAACATACTGTTCCATATATGAGGTATTTAGGGCTTAAAAATGCATCAATTTGCTTTTACAATAAACTTAGGACGAAATGTATGAGCTTAGCTTCAGTTTTAGGTTATACCTGATGTCTATACAGACTAAAGTTTGCAGAGTGAAATAAACAAACAGCAGATGCGTAGTTCGCAAAACTAGTTCTGTTCCTATTGGTGACTTTTCAAACCTCCTAAACTCGCACTATGGTCTACCTAGTGCTTCTGCCTACCAGCATAGCATTGAAATATGTCGTTAAACTTATGTCGAAAATACCCAGATAACCAAACATCATTCTTCAGTTTTTGGGCTCAAGTTACCTCCAGGGCTTAAGTAACCCGCGTTTACGGTACTTGTATAAATTATTTCGGAAAATAAAGACTCGCAAAATTCGTTTATTAACGACCGAAAAACTGCAAACATTTTGTTTTTAATTCGAGTACTAACTAAATCTAAAATTAAATACAGATACTAAAAGTCTAAAATACAGATGTTGCCAATGACCCTGCAGGGTAGAGGCAACAAAAAAACCAAATAAATAACTAAATCTGCAAGGATTTTTTTTTACAGCGAAAATAAATTTGGTATGTTGAAAATGATGAGAAATTTATAATTTTATTATATGATTCATTTGCCAGCAAAATTTTAGGTAATATAGGTTCGCCAGCACTTTCCTATAGTTAACCATCTCCCCATACCTCCAGTTGTAGCACCTATAATAAAGCTTATGCCTATAATATGTCTAACGTCACTTTATGCCACTAAGGGTAATCGGACGATGCTACATTGGGAGTCCTAAATTTTGCCTACAATTAAGATTAATGCCCTTATATAATTAGGATACGGATCTTTAACGTGTACCTGACATCGTATAGTCTCGGGATCTCCATTTTATGTCCTATCCGAAGGACGCATAGTCAAGGATTTACTCCCTTTTAGAGGGATTAAAGCTAATCAAGGCCCTTTTTAACTGAAAAGGATGCGATGAGAGTCCCCTTAAATCACGATAACATAACCTCCCCAAATAGGCGACGCCGAGAAGTGACACATGGAAATCTTTACCGAAAATAAAATATCAAAAGTAGTAGATACTTAGATCCACGTTATTTTTTTACATTATCATTATCATTAAATTACACTGGTCAACAGTATTTTTGTTAAATGAGTAAATGTGGCTGTCTCATATGTATTTTGCTATGGTAATTCCGAATATGACCATTAAAGATGTCTATGGGGCTCAGATTTTTTGTAATTTTAAATTTTGTAAAAAGAAAAAAGATAATATTTAATGCCATGAACGTGTCTTGATTAATATATCCTTCTTATTTGCTCTAAATAAGGCTCACCACCAATGCACGATAATATTGGATGCAAAAGAGATAACAAATGAGTCTTCTGAATCCTTAAAGCATGTTACCCCTAACCAACAAGTTTCAAGAGGCTCAGTCAAAACACTGGCCCCCAGACTCGGGTCCTGACATGAGTCCCCTTTGGACTCCTCTCATCAGTCTACATCTCTGAGCCGGCCTAGTTTGGTGCATCTATTAATTTAGTCCAAACAGAACCTCTTAGCATCTTCAAAAAAAAAACAGGAAATCATCAAAGGCTACATTTTGATTTAAATTACGGTAAGAAGGTGATTAAATAAAATTGCTTGTTTTAACACTATATTATTTTGAAATTACACAAAATCCTTGCTCCTGAGACAAAAATGCTTTTCAAATTTGCAATGAGAGTAAGAAATTCTAAAGGAGTTAAATTTTGTTGTCCAGTGTTATTAACACGTTAGGTGCGGCATCGGTCCCCGGGGTCCGATGTCTTACATTCCTTTCTTAACAGCCGATTTTCACTAGAAAATGTCCGAAAGTCCGAATACTTCAAATACTTAATTTAGACGATCTTTAATGAGATTATTCCATTTTAGTGCAGAAAATGTTGCTATCAGTTGAAATTCTGTTGTTTTTTAGAATCGGAATCCGAGGTCCGATTTTCTATAAGAATGGCGTAAATCCTGTATCGGCTTGTCCTGCGCCTATTACGTTTAGTTTCAATTCTTACTAAGAGATAATACCCTCGAGACTCTCATTTAATTCCCTTTCAATCAAAAGATAACGCTTTCGTCAAAGTATCGTACATCGGACCCCGACGTCCGATATCGTCTGTGGCTCATGCTAGCAGTCGGACCCCGGGGACCGATACCGTCCAATTCAGGATACCCCTAAAATACGCCGCCGCACCTAAAGTGTTAATTATTTTTTCTATAAGGTTCATATCATAAATCTTAGTTGATCATGAATTTAATATTGAATTGGCTACACGAAGCCAGTTTGAAAAAGGAACGGGAAGAGTTTGCTGTCGGAGGAATGAGCTGGCCAATCGGCTAAATAAGCGGGCAGTGACTGGGCAGTGTAGCCACTAGACAATGGTCGGCCAAACAATGACTATTGTCCTACCCCTACTGCAAATATATTTCACCTATTTGGTTGGTAGACCTGCCGCTCTCTAATCTCTGTATTATATCTCTAGTTCCTCGCCTTCCAACGACGGCGTCTTTTTGTTTCCTTTTACATAAAATTTGTTTACACAGGTAGCAGCTACCCAACGGCTTCGTACCGCGGGGATGCCTATTACCGATTCTTTGATCCTGGTAATTTATCCCTATGAAGGATAACCGTTAATAATACTTCGCATTGGGTATGCTTGAATGGGTTGGATATGCTACGCTTCTGGCTGCCCCTTTTCTAAGCCGGGTGGCCTCAAAAATATGTAATATATATATCATTGATGTATTGAACAGGTATCGATAAATATTGAATTCTTCCCCAGAGGTGACGTGTTTACCTTTTTTATTGATTTTAAGAAAACTGTGGCATGGGGTGAATAGTGCAGCTTTTAATAACAATAGTATGTGTCAGACAGTACTTGAATGAGATGGCTAAACAACCCCACCTTTTAGGCCAACCTGCCCCACATAGGGGGTTAATTGTCATACTATGGATTGACGAATTCTTCAATATTTTGTAATCTTAGTATTAAATATTATGTGGTGAAATAAATACTTGAAGTATTCTAATACTTGGGGCTTACAGTGGTATCAACCCTATTGGGATTGTATTAACAGGAACGACTCAGCAATCAAAAAAGTGAAAACTGTTGCCAACCAACCCCGCTCTCCCCTAATGATTAAAATAATAATGTTCATAACAAAATAATAATAATAAAATAAAACAAGAATCATCCCAAATGCAAAACGATCCTAATTTTCGTTTAAAGGAACCGTACAATCTATAGGGGAGAGCGGGGTTGGTTGGCATAGGGGGTAGGTTGGCCGTTGGCTTATAGTTTCCGACACATCTGTTGTGAAGGCCCCACCATTGTACCATGTGACCCGCTCGACCTCTCTAGTCTTGTCCTCAGTTTTCAATCGGATGCTGAGAGTGTAGAAAAGAGTGTGCTTCATTGATTGATTTTACAACATGTAAGTAAATTTTTGTGTTTTCAGTAAATTTGGTTTAAAGGCATGGAAAAACATTTGACTCCGATTCTTTTCACATAGCTGCAAACTCCTTTGAAAAGCCTAACCTTTCGACTAACCAGTTTCTTTTTTTATTGTTTTCCCTGGCCTGGCAGCCATCTTTCATATGATCTCTCCTGTGGGGTTAGTTAGCTCTCTTCAACTGGGGTTTGTTGGCGCACTAGCAATTCACAAAAACAAGGTAAACATAAAAAAAGGTGAAAATACGAATTGCCTTTAGTTCCAGCGAGGGAGATGAGAGCAATATTTCCTAAGCAGAAAGTGACTACAGTCTAAACTTCTACATTCTTCTATTGTCACTCTATTTTCCCTTAGAAGCTGTTAAAAACCGATTCAAAATTATTATACCGTTATAGTGTGGCTTTTAGTAACAATAATATGTGTCAGGCAGTGCTTGAATGAGATGGCTGAACAACCCCACCTTCTAGGCCAACCTACCCCGCATAGGGGGTTTATTGGCATACTCTGGCATCACGAATTCTTCAATTTTCTGTGATCTTAGTATTAAATATTATGAGTTGAAAAAATACTTGAAGTACTCTAATACTTGGAGTTTACAGTGGTATCAGCCTTATTGGGATTATATTAACAGGAACGATTTAACAATTAAATAGGTGAAAACTGTTGCCAACCAACCCCGCTCTCCCCTATAGAAAACTGGTGTCTATTGTTTATTTTGGGGCCAATACCGCGGTTTCTCCGGCGCACCCTAAGTTCACAAGTACCCGATGAAAAAAAAAGTAATTAAAATTTATTAAATAATGCGAAATAAAAATAATAAATACTATTGATTTGATTAGCATATCAACGTATAGGATGATCAGGAAAAGTTCACAGGTGCTTGGATATTTTCTCAACGGTAACATTCCGATGAAGGCAGTGTCCTTGTGAAAGGTGAAAGTATCTTTATATGGTCCATCGGCGCTGTTTGTTTGTCTTTAGTTTGCCTTTTGCCGATAAAACGTTTAATTTCTAATTGTAAAAATTAATTTTTAATAAAAAATTTTAATTACAAATATTATTTTTTAATTACTTATTAATAAATTTTAATAATAATAAATAATTTTAATTCCCGGCCGTGGTCGAATCTTTTATCTTCTAATAAAATTCTTAAAACTTTTGACTTTCGTAAATCTACTTATTTTTTTGTCGAATGACAAGAGAACGAAATTCAACTGTAACACATGATTTTTTTTTTTTATTTTAAAAAATAGAAAATAACTTTTCGGGTTTTCCAACACTTCTTTAAATGTTCTCAATATTTATGAGAAATCATGAAACATTTTTAGCATAGAGACGATTGTTTCACTTATTCGGTGATATTTGCGGTGCTAGATTGAATTTCTTCTACTTAAATACTTAACGTTTTTACGAAGATTTCGGAATTCGTAAAATCGTATCTTCTACTCAGATTCGTGAACATTATCGCTGATTTAGCTTAAGAACGTTTTGCTTTACAATGGCTACTACGCTCATTATACTTGAAAACGTGTACGTACAAGGCTTCCGTCCGAAATTTTCAAGATTATGTATATTGAAAAAGAAAAAAAAAAAAGGAATGGGAAAGAACCGAACAAGAGAAAATCTCAATAATGCAAACATTTTAATACTAAATTGCTTGATTTAAGAATTTTTTTTTTCTGTAATTGAATGATGTTTTCTTAGTGAATACAAATAAAAAGAAACCGAAAAATGTACCTTCTATAAAGGTTAAAGGTGATTATGAGAGTTTTTATTTTGTTCGTCGGAAAAATTTTAAAACCTACAAATCACAATTAAATAATTAAAAAAAAATGTAAATAAAAATAGATTAAATGATGATCAGGATTTTCAGTTTGAAAACATCTTTATTTTCGAAAGCCAACGTTCGATCCAACTTGTGGATCTTTAACAGGGCTAAAAGAAAAGAAATATATGAGTATCTATGCTAGAGGATGACAATAAATGAATATTTTACAGAACTGATAATAATATAAAAGATGGTAAGCATTCATTATACATGAATATTTAAATAATTAGCTGGTTAGCAAGATAAAATAGAATCTGATATTTACCTTCTGAGTCAAGGTAGATACAAAGACTGAAGGTAAAATAAGGTAAGAGGTAGTGGTAGGGGATAGTTTGCCGACTTCAAAGGTTTATGACGGGGAAACCCAACGCTTTTGAAGTGAAAGGCTAAAATAAAAACGAAATGAATGAAAAATGAGGAAAAAAATGTTTTCCAACTGAAAATCCTGATCATCATTTAACCTATCATAAAGATTAACAGTTGACTATCTCTCACCTCTACAATTGTAAATAAAAATATTTGTCCAGATATAGTCAATCTGATTGATCGGATAATCGATTCTCAACAACGTAAACAAAAATGTAAATACGAACTCACTCCTGCAGAGTTCGAAAAATTTTGAAGATTGGGAAAGGTTTTTGAAAAAATCCCCTACATATTTTCCAAAACGTTTCTTATAATCTCTACAGATTATAAAAACAAAACATATTCATTTACATCAGAAGTTAATTTTGAATATTCGAAATTCTTTAATCACTCTTCATAGTTTTTTTCAACATTGGAAATTCCATGTTGCAGTTTTAAAATACCGACTCAGAACGAGATATTTATTATCTATCCGTATATTATTCTAGGTTCAAAAATGATATGGAATTCAGTGCTCAAAATCCACCATTTTATAATGCGTTCACTAATGTTTCTGATAGAATTTCAGTTTAAATTTTGTTTAAAAGTCAATGCAGCTATATCCATTTCCTGGTTTGAAATCAAATTATACCTACCTTCAAACCTCTACTGTTGAGTAAAAAAAAAAAGTAAGATTGTAGGACACAGTGAGGCAATATGCTGACTCCCATTTCTACGAATTTTGCGTGAGTTGTGTGGAGACTTTCTCTTGTTGAAAAATTACTTCAAGGATAGAAATCTGCTTTGGTCAAGTTTATAACTCTTATCTTTATTTCTTGTACCCGGAACAACAATGATGTGTATTCCAAAAATATATATTATTGTATAAGTACCTATATGTTTTTATTGGATGAATGCGAATTAGGGAATGTGTTTTTTTTTTTTTTTTTTTTTTTTTTTTTTTTTTTTTTTTTTTTTTTTTTTTTTTAGGAGTATTTTGGCGTTAATTATGCAATTTCGAATTATAAAATTATTTATTTAAGGTATAATTTCAGATGAATTATGAATCTGTTTAACGTAAATGGGAAATTAATCTTCTCTATTCTATAATTCTTGCCATGATTAAGGTACTCATCAAGTACATATACAATTTAGTTTAAGATGGGCAGGTCATTTAGTTCGTAGCAATTTATCAGGAAGAAGCTACACTGCGATGAATGCCACAAGCTAGGTACGGGTATAATTAACTAGAAGGTTGCGGGACTGCTATCAGAAAACTGGACTAGTAGTTAGAAAAAAGAAAAAAAAAAAACACACAACTTATATATACCTCACTTCTTTCAATAACGTCGTATCTCAAAAATGAGGAGAGTAAATTTAAAGTTTTAAAGTAGAATCAAATTTATTCAGAATTGAAACCTATTGAACGTTTTACCAAGCAAATGATAGCTTTTTGCAACTCTCAAAAGTGTTGTATATTCTTGCGCGATCGTCAAACTTTTAACTCAAACCAAGCATTATGTATGAAATAGTGTATATATATATATATATATATATATAGATGTGTGTGTAGTCCTAAATTTCGCTTATCCTGGTAAAATTAGGAAAGGGATCTTTAACGAGTACCTGACATCGTACAGGCTTGGGACCTCCAGTTTACGTCCTATCCGAGGGACGGCATAGCCAAGGATTTTTTACTTCACGTACTTACACATTATGTTACACATTATACACATTACGTATATTCAGCTATGAATATACTACACCACTACACCGCATGTGATCCCAAACTTTAATTTTTCGACGATTTTTGAGTCTGTCATTAGGAATACAAAAAAAAAAAAATCATTCATATACCTCGGCGAGCATCACCATAGCTTTGGATTGCCTGTAGCTATTGAACATGTTAGGTGCGGCATCGGTCCCCGGGGTCCGATATCTTACATTCCCGTCTTAACAGCCGATTTTCACATGAAAATGTCCGAAAGGCCGAACACTCCAAACATTAATAGAACTATGGTCTATTAGACCGTCAATCCAGAGTCGACCTATCTAAATTCAAAATTTTAATCTAAATACATCTCTGAGAAAATAATAATAATAAATACATGCAAAATGAAGAAAATAGAAGAAATATAGACAACTACATACTGATCGTTTCACTCATACTCAAATTTGATAACGAAATAAATTTATTACTATACGTATTTACAAGTAATGATTTACATTTATCAAATAGTACTTAATAATAGAATTTAATATAACAATATATGAGATTGAGCTCACAAGACTTATAAGTAATTGTTACGTTTTATTTGTAATTTAATTCTTTTATAAGTCTACGTCTATAGGGGCAGGTTATTCTAAAATAATTAATCAAGAGTTGCCAATTTTTACCGTTAAGGTGTTTTAAGACCTCCTCCATATTCAAATATTTTTTTTTGCTTTTAACACGTTAGGTGCGACATCGGTCCCCGGGGTCCGATGTCTTACATTCCCTTCTTAACAACCGATTTTCACATGAAAATGTCCGAAAGTCCGAACATTTCAAAATTTAATCGATTTTTAATGATATTATTGCATTTTAGTGCAGAAAATGTTGCTAACAGCTGAAATTCTGTTGTTTTTTAGAATCGGACTCCGAGGTCCGATTTTCGATAAAGAATAGCGTAAATCCTCTTTACGTCTTGTTCCAATCCTTCCGGGTCTTTTTCGTTTAAAGCACGCCAACCTAATTTACAGGTACAAATATGAATATATGGTAACTACTACGTTACTATTTGCGATATCGTAACTTGGTTACGTAATACTCGGTTCTTTACAATTACAACATATGACTAAAATATTTAGTTACGATTGCAAACATGGTTTTGTTTAGGTTACACGACCAATTCAAAGATTTAGATAAAACTGTAAATTTTCTACAGGAAAAAGGTCTTCTTCATAAAGATAGGATATGCCGCAATGGACATACCATGAAATTAAGCAACGATAGAATAGAATAGATTAAGCAAACGATAGAATCTCTATGGGCTGCGGCTAAAAGGCGAAATAAAGTAGAAGCTGGTACTAGGAGAACTTTAATAGATTCGTATCTTGCTGAATTTCTGTGGAGACATAGGAATCAAAACAAAGATTTATTCGAGGTTATGTTGGAAGACATCTGTAATTTTTGGAAGTTAGAATAAAGTGACAAATAAAATAATATTTATTAAATATGTGTTGTGTTATTTGTAACTGTAGATTCGGTTGGCGTGCTTTAAACGAAAAATACCCAAAAATAATAGTCAATTTTTAAGATGTGACGTCTTTAAAATGATTAAATGATAAGTTGAACAGCAACCAAGACAAGAAAATTACCTCAAGCATAAAAAAAAAAAATCTGGTGCGTGCTCGCAACACACAACTTTCACTTACCAAATTATTTAGATTAGAAATTTTTGTAGAAGTTTTGTTAATTGCAACTTCTCAAGTGAACAGAACGGCTTTAATTATGAACAATGGTCTGTCATCAAAGGCGTACTCCGCATTCTTTTTTTCTCCTCCATATGTTTTCTTTATTTTTATTATATCTCGTATTTAGCCATTTCTTATTTTTAGGCGTAACGAGAGACAGTTAATTTCTCCATATAAACAAAAACAAAGGTACTTTTTAGGAAACAAAAAAACAAACAAACAAAAAAGGCCCCTACCCCATTTAAGCCCCCTCAGAACATTTTAATAATGATAAAGCTTACCTGATCTTAAAGAACACCTAATTTTCATTAAACATGACGAATTTGATAAAAATCGTTAAAGCCGTTTTTGAGATCATCGAAAAAAAGGTAAAGATTGGAAAACATTTATTAAGTAAAGTTCCCCCTCCGGTTTATCAATTTTTACAGTCATATCTCGGGCATATACATACATCAAACACCCAGTTTGATCAAAATCGTTAAAGCCGTTTATAAGTAAATAAAAAAAATAAAAAAAACACCTGAAAATGATACAAAAGTTATTAAGTAAAGTCCCCCCTCCGGTTCATCAATTTTGATGAACTTTTTACGGTCATATCTCGGGCATATCATTATATCAAATACTCAGTTTAATCAAAATCGTCAGAGCCGTTTTTGAGAAAATCGAAAAAAAAACGTAAAAATTTATTGAATAAAGTACCTCCCTTTGAGCAATTTTGATGTCATTTTTGCTGTCACATCGCGGGCATATCCATACGCTAAATATCCAATTTCAGGTTCGCACGGTTTATAGTTTTTGAGCTGGTCTGTTCACACACACAGACCATTTCGCGGGACTTTGTTATTTGGACTCAGGGGACCCCAAAACGTGTATTTCCGTTGAAAACCGGAAGTCGAAATTTTTCACGATCGCAATACTTCCACTTATATTTCATGTATAGGTAAGTAAAAATAAAAAAGCATATCTTTTGTAATTAGAGTAATGTTTCAACTTGTTTCCTCTGCAAGGTATATAAATATCGACTTTGCATGAAAATAAACCGCTGAAACTATTATATCCACCCACACACGTTTCGTTTCCAGTAGCACAGATCACGGATTTCCATTGAGTACTCCCTAGAGCCAGAGGGCAAGGAACAGGTGAACGGTGTAAGGAGGGACAGAATTGAATGACCGCTGGTCGTGGTTGTGCTGACCCCTAGCTCGCGGCCCACTTCCTCCATATCTCACTCTGCATAATGCCATTATCGGCTCGGTATGCCCTTCAATGGGCGTAGCATAACGCTTGCGCCTTTCCTATCTCAGCCGATGCGATGTCATTCCCGTTATTTCTGCTTCCATCATACATCAGCCCTAATGCATCCCTTATTAAAGACAGAGAGCTACAATCAATTTTGAGTACTCTCAACGTTGATTGCAGATGGCAATAACTTCATTCATTTGTACTTTGTTTGAATGTGGAGATATTGAATTGATTTTTCTTTGGTTTTTAGGCAAGGAACCACCATTTCTTTTGGTAGCTTTTCCAAAAAATAAATAAATAAATAAAAATAAAGAATTCTTCCGTAAAATAATTCCAAGTTTTACTTTCACTTACCTATTATGTATGAATCACATAGGGTAACTGTACGTACCTATAGTTGACAGTTTAAAAAAAAATAAAATTAAATTATTGACACTGTTTACCAATATGCTGATGTTAGGATAATCTTTGTTACGAATTTAGTTAGGCCAATCCCTCTAGAAAACTATCCCATAGTCTGCATTTATGGTTTTAATAAAAAATGATTTCTTAGAAACTTCTAAAATGAACCAATAGTTGACACATAGAAATGCAAAAGTTTGGAAAGTTGACATTTATAGTTTTAAAGTTGACACATGCATCAATTTTCGATTTCCTATGATTTTTAATTGACAATAAGAACTGAAATAAAAGTTAATATTTTTATTAATTATAAACTATTAAATTCACAATGGAAACGGATTAGGATGAGGCAAAAACAAAACAAAACATATTTAAACGAAAAATGAGATCACTCAGTTAAGTAAGTATGATAAATAGATTTTAGTAATGGCCAGAAGTTTCGTTTTTAATGTTGGGTCTGCACAATTTTAGACTCTCTAATGATGAACTTCACTCTTCCAGTGCTCTTAGACAATTAAAGATGGCCACATTCATTATTTGGATGAAATATGTATCATTTTGATAGAGTGCGACTAATAACAAGTATCCCATATTCTTTGCAGAAGTGGGGAGTGGGGAGGGTCAGATGAGACGCTTGTCCATTCAGGAATAGGATTATTGGCAATGCAATTTTGCTCTCAATGATCCATGGATATAGCATACTAGCTATAAATTCATAAAATAAGTCACCTGTCATCCAGCCAGACTCAGACTTCCATAAACCACGCCCGGATGGATAAACCACGCCAGATTTTCTAATTCTAGTGGTGAGTTGACATCGATGTCAACTATTGGATTTAAGGATTAATTTCTGTTCTAATAGTTGACACCTACATTTAAGCCCTAAAAGATTGTATAAATATATTAAAAAGGATAGCTAATGATTCTCATGAACTTAATGAATACCATAAAAGTAATTAAATCATAATTGAACTCAAATAAACCAACTATGTAGCTTGTTTAACTTGACTTCCACCCTAATGAAACAGGGTAGCAGAAACCAAGTTTCCAGGCCACTAGAAAATTCGCCATTATAACCTCTCACAAATAAGCTTGAGTTTTCATCAAACTAATGTCGACGGCAGCACAGCTAACTAGTATTACTTGGCAAATTACTGCCAATTTTTGAACCAAAATAATCAACCCTGAATCTTATTATTCACACTTTTTGTACAAAATTGTATTTCGGGTATCCTTTTTACTTTCACTTACCTATATATGAAATATATAGTAAGGGAAAATATTGCGATCGTAAAATATTTCGACTTCCAGTTTTCGACGGAAATACAGTTTTTGTGGTCCCCGAGTCCAAATAACCAAGTTCCGTGAAATGGGCTGTGTGGACAGACTAGCCCAAAAACTTTAAACCGAACGAAACTCAAATTCGGTATTTGGTGTATTTATCTGCCGGCGATGTGACAGCAAAAATTTCATCAAAATTGGTCAAACGGAGGGGGCATTTTATTTTTTGCATTTTGTCTCATTTTCGCGTTTTTTTTTTTTTTTTTCTCAAAAGCGTCCCTAACTATTTTGATCAAACTGGGTATTTGATATACATATGTATATGCCCGCGATGTGACAGCCAAAATTTTATATCTCGTATTATCACTGATGAAAATGAAAACTTTTATTCAACAATAAATTTTTTATTTTACTTTAGAGAGTAAATAAGTGATACTCAAATTATTTAAAACATTTAAGGTGTGAAAAAATATGGTATGAGATCATTTTCAATTAATTATATTTTAGTTTAGTAATTTTAGTTGCGTAATAGATTTCTGTATCCAATATAAAGTGATTTTAGAGGAACAGAAATCGTTATCGGTTTCCAGAAAGACATAAGAGACAAAATTTACTACGAGACGTAAATACACCTATCGATTCACCTTCACGATATATTTACAAATAAATATTCGCAGTAAAAAAAAACTCGGCTGTTGATGAAATTAGGTCCCTTAAAAAAAGAAATAAGATGTAGAATGCAAGGCCTCAAAGTCTCGTATTATATCAATAATTTACTTAATCATGCAGATTACATGCCAAATTTTCGCCTATTCGGGCATCTTCAGGGCTACAAGTGTATCACAAGCAAGCTAGAAACAGACTGAGTCTGTTCAGAGTTGTCTCTGTCTGTTTCTAGCTTGCTTGCGATACACTTGTAGCCCTGAAGATGCCTGAATAGGCGAAAATTTGGCATGTAATCTGCATGATTAAGTGAATTATTGAAATAATACGAGACTTTGGGCCTTGCATTCTACATCTATAATTCAATAGTCTTTTCCTAAAAACTTGTTTACTAAATTATTGTGGAGATGGCCCATGAACTCCAACTTATTAAAGCATCATCTATTAAAGACTTAAATTACAAACTTTTTTATGAAATTCAAACTGTTGTCACTTCAGATACTTTAAGTAATAGAGATATCTGGAACATTATTAATTCATTTACTAAATACGTAAACTCCATTGGAAAAGGTATGTACTTGCAAAGGCATAAATCGAATAACACATTACCAAAGCATTTACTGGATGGCCTTATTAATATAGAGAATTCGTTTAATAACTTATTTTTATCCTTCAAAAAACATATCAACTTTTTTAATAATATAGGTAGTAAATTACTTTCGCTCGATATCAGTCAATCAAAATGGCTCATAAATCGCAATAGACATAATTACGAGAAAAAAATTCAAGAATTATTCACAGCACAAGATCAAACTAAAGAAAGAATTGAACAGATTTTGAGTAAGTTTTTAAAGATCTATAAGAATGAGATAAAAATAAAAATTGATCGGAAAGTTAATAAAACGCTTGTTTTCACTTTGCACAAACCATACCAGCATAAACAGCAATTATATAATAATAAAACTCCCTTATAAAAATAAGGCTTTATAAAAATAAAGCTCCCAAATAATAAAACTATGCTTGACAGTGCCAATATTAATAAAAATCTCAGAATTTTAAACAAAAGTAGTACCATGAGCATTATGAACAAAAATTCAGTCTGTTTCTAGCTTGCTTGCGATACACTTGTAGCCCTGAAGATGCCTGAATAGGCGAAAATTTGGCATGTAATCTGCATGATTAAGTGAATTATTGAAATAATACGAGACTTTGAGACCTTGCATTCTACATCTATAGTTCAATAGTCTCTTCCTAAAAACTTGTTTACTAAAAGAAATAAGCAATAATGAATCGATAAGTACTGAGGACTTTTTGAAGTTTTGCAATACAAATACTCTATGGTATAACTAATGGAGATATACAAATATAAGCACATAAATGTGTGAAATTGAGGAATAGCTTTTACATATTATCAAAACACGTTGATTTCCAATCTAAGTAAGTTCGTAAGTGAAAGTTGTGTTTTGCGCGCATCGCACCAGTTTCGGGATTGCTCCAGACATCATATTGTTGCTTCCTACTAGAATTACTATATATGACGAAAAATAAGCGTATTGTATGATCGTAGCGTGTATGATTGTATGTATGAAGTATTGTTACATACAATGTATTGTATGTATGAATATACGTATTGTATGATCGTAGGTATGAAGGGCCAGATTTCCAAGGTTGCAATAAAAATGCTTCGAAAAAATATTTTATACTTCATGAAGTTTTCGTATCTATAAGAAAAAAAAATAGGTTAAAATGGGCTTTTGATGATATTTTAAAAATACCAAAAACACGATGTCTATTTACTACACCTGCTAATTTCAACATTCCGTTGCGCTCAATGGAACAACAGGTGTTATATAAGAAGTTACCAGACTGCTCTTAAACGCTTGCGCCTAAACCAGAAGAACGCTAAAAACATGTTATATATAACGTAATATGTATTTTTATAAAATTAGAATCGTAATATAACTTTTATATTATGGAAATAAATTTAAAATACAAGGAAATAATAGATATTTTTTTTTTTTTTTTATTCGTTTAAGCCATAGCAAGTTTTGCTCCCCCGTCTCCGGCCTAACGGTCGCACCGTTACATGAGACCGATCTCACTAGTTTTGTCCTCACATCAACCCCATTAAAATAATTGAGCGCAATTATAAAGGACATATACGTAACTAGACTTAGCTAACATGTTCTGTATACGTCAAAGAAAACATGAGCATTGTAAAGGAAACCGATACTTTAGCAATCGCAAAACACGCCAAGACATTTATCTCTCGGGGGGAAACGTATCAATGGTTAGCAATAAATTATAATTTACAGTTAATGCCCGATGGTGTAATGAACCCAGATCAAGAATTTTATAGTTCGTAAAATTAGTTTTCTTCGTCAGAACTTATTTTTTCCTTCGTATACGATCCGCCTTAAAACGATGTTTCCTTTGAAGGCTTTATTTAAGGAATTAAATCATTCCATCTCGACTACCGTGGCTTTGAAATCTACGAGGTTTACCTTTTTTGCAAAATATAAAGACAAAATTGTCAATTACGATGTACCACTTCCATTTTATTTATTGAAAGTATTGTTTCAAAATACTAAGAAAAAATATCGAGGTTTTCCAATAAGTCAAAATTCACATAAGGGTAGATTTTCTAAGGCTTATGTTCCAATTTTAGGATTATTACTGATTTCGAGTTACTTTTAGTCTGATATTTAATTTTTTTTTTAAATATTCTGAAGAAATTGTTTCAACTAAAAATAAGAATGTCTACAATACTATAATATATATAAAGAGCAAAAATCAATTGATAAATAATATCCATTTGTGTTTTTTAATCATATATTTTACCTGATTATATGATAATTAATTTTCATTTTTAATTATTTGACTGGAAGAATATTGTTTATTTATTTTTTGGTGGGGAGGGGGAAATTTGAATTTAACTCCCTATTAATAATACTATGATAAAAAAATTATTATAACATACTCTTCCCTTTGAAGGCATTATTTAAGGAATTAAATCATTTCATCTCGATTGCCATGGCTTTAAAATCTACGAGGTTTATCTTTTTTGAAAAATATAAATACAGAATTGTCAATTACGATGTCCCTTCCAAGTTAATTATATATTAAGTAGTATTTCAAAATACTAAAAAAAATGTCGAGATTTTCCCATAAGTGTGAGTTACATCCAGTCTGATCCAACTTTTAAAAATATTCTAAGGAAAATGTTTCAACAATGCCTAACCATACGAATGTCTACAATAGTTTCTTTTTTTTTTTATATAGGGTAAACCAGACAGTTATTGACACTCAGTACAGTTATTGACACCCCAAACTTTAACTTAAAGAAATAAGTAAAAAAGTCCTACTTTTATTTCAAGATATATATGAATCTGAAGTTTGAAGGGTCCTTTAAGTTATCAATGAAGTTAAGCAAACTAACCATAGGGAAGATTTCTCAATTTAATCCACAGGGTGTAAATAACTAGTTTTTGCACGTTCCTCTTCAACCGGCCACATTTGCGTCCCCTTTAACCGGTCACATTTGCGTCCTTCTTCTTATCATCCATCCACGGATATGAGGGAGTGAGAGGAATACGAGTACACTAGGCAGGCTCGGGGAGGGATGATTACAAGGAGAAACCCCCTCAAACACCTGGCCTGGACCAACCGAGGCACTTTCACTAATTTTGATCGCTTTTGTCTCTCAAGAACCTGTTCTGAGTCCAGTCATACTTTTTCAACCAGTTTGTGTTTCCTTTCTCCTCATCTCTAGGCCGGGGGCCCTCCTTATTTTCTCTGCATTTTTTATTTAATCGCATTAGCTGCTAAATCCGTTCCCTAATGGAGATTTAAAATAATAATTTGCCTCCGTCCTAAATGTGTTATCGTTAGAGGAATGCATTAGGTTTCAGCCAAGGTTGGCAGGATCAACGTTCCTATTTTCGCCTGAGGGTCTATCAAGAAGAATATAATAGACGGATCCTCAGATTTTTTTTTTTTTTTAACTTTATTTCATTTCTAGAATAATATAGTAAAACGACAAAAAAATGCTCATAGATTCGAATATTACCAAAATTTACTTATGAATAGAGCTAGGATTCCCGTGCAATTGCATCTTTTTTTTTGGAAAGCCAGAATAGAGCGAACTCAAGTTACTTATCCGTATCAAGCCTAATGAAGTTTTATACTGCATGAAATTGCAAGTTTTGGGGTTTACTGCACGTTTTGTATTTTTTTGCACGAAATTGCATCATTTGATATTTTGAAAAAAAAAAATATTACAAATTGTAATTTTCTTTAATACACATCAAAAAAATAGTGAAAAAAAATGTGAATATCATAGAAACCTTCGATTTCCTAGAAATGAGGGTTCAGTGATTCCTGGATGTTAACATTTTGTTTCTCAATTCCATTCGTCCTGTCAGCATCAAACTAGCTTCTATCGAGTATATAGTTACTAAAAATGCATTAAATGTGAGCAAGTCTGTCTTCAAAAACTGCGGGATGGATTGAAAAATATCCTGAACTCAATAGGGATGGTTGTATAGTTTTCTGTAAATCTTGTGATAAAAAATTGGATGTGAGAGGAAATCACAAATTGATGCCCACTGCAGCACAAGTGAGTACCTATTTTTTTTAACCCTAGAACGGTAACAGGGTTAGTGCGTGTCATCAGAGTGATTTAAAAATAAGCCTACGCACCGGATATTGCATCTAGATTCCATAATTTGAGTAGTATCTTTCCTTTTTTTAGATCTTCCTATTTCCAATACAATTACAGCTCACATGCGAGTATTTTACTCCGTATTCCTCATCTTGCTGTTACTATTTTAAGTAAATATTTTATGTTCCGATTTTTTTACCGGAATTTTTTTTTAAATATATTAATAATATTATACAAAAGATCCAAAGTTCAGTGATTATACCAAAAACAATATTATAAAAATAAAAGAGTTTCTGTTCCAATTTACTCTCCGCTTCTTATTTTTTTCCAAGGTAGCCAATTTTTGTTAAAAAAAACAATTTAATCCCTGATTTTCAAGCAATACATTTTTATTGCACGTAATTCCGAGCTTTACATATGAAGAACACATTTTAAGTTCCGCTGGGATAATTAAAAGTCAAAAAACTCACGTGCGAAGGAAAAATTGAGCACTCATTCGGAAAAAAATTATTAATTAAAATCATTAAGGAGGAACATCCCGGGGGTTGAGCGTCATCATGGTCAAATCACCTCCTTGCATGACCGCTGACCTAGGAACCTTACACAGTACTGGTCCCAACACCCTTCTTGGGTCATAGTGATGCATTTTTTAAAATTATTAGTAACCATTTGCACTCGGCACAGTTTCGGACGTTACCTATCGGCAACTCGACGCAATTTATTCACGAAAACGTACACTCTGAAAACGTAATATTAAACAGTAATATTTTAGAATCAAGAAAGGAATCGTAATGAAATTTAATTTATATGTATTTGTGAAGCTTCAAGAACACATAGTTACAAAAAAAAATTTATATTTTTTTTAATAATTTTATATTACAACCGAAAATAGACCTAAAAATTGTGGAAATTTTTTGATTATTATGAGAACCGGAGCGGATAACGATGGTAATCCCTTTTCACAAAGGTTTCGCCGTTCCTTATATATATAAAAGCATAAAAAATCTAATTGGAGAAATAAAAACGGTTAAAAAGTTATGAGATGGGACCCTTTTGGCAGAATTTTCTCAGATATCCAATCAGAAAAGCTCCTAAAATGTGAAAATCTACTTAATAACTTTAAACCGGTTAAAGTACGAGCACATGGGAAACTAAATCAAAGTAAAGGGATTATTTTGTGGCCCGAACTAAATTATTGTACAATTGAGGAAACAAAAGATGAATTATAACCACAAAATATAGACGATGTTAAACAATTAACGTACTATACCAAAATCGTAATATCCTATATATAGTTTTTACGATTTGTTTACGTCCTTATATGTTAAGAACTGAAAATTATTTGCATTGTCTCCGTAGCGGAGCCCTCGAGTTCGAAGACAAATTTTAAATGGCTCCGCTCCGGAGACCTGGAGTGCAAAGGGTTAAATTATTTAGTTCAGCTTTGTTTTAAATTTATTTAGTTAAAATCTTTTTGCTGTCATCAGGGAGTATTATTTACCTATATCAGTCTTTCGTTTGTAAAAAAAAAAAAAATGGCTAGAAACTTCGTAACTCATCTGTATTTTTTTGAAGTATTGTTTTGACTTATACAGATATTCAACCCCAAAAACAAACTGAATTTATGGAAGAGAATCTTTTTTTTTTTTCATATCCTCTTTCAGCCTTCTCGAGATACCAGGAAAATTTACCTGACTGATGTTGAACAATAGGCAGAACATGACTCAGTGTGAGTCATTGAGAGTGGTGCACGATTTCTTCCATAGAGAGAAGAGGGCGTCATGGGAAAGACAGATAATGGATAAACGCTGAAAAGGAAGGATCTATCAGCAATGCATTATATTATTATAATCATTATTTAAAATAAATAATAAACTATTTTGGAATGGGTAATAATGTTGTAGGTACTAAAGAATAAGCAAAAGTGACGAAATCTTTCTAAAAAATATTCTTAAGAATTATGCATTCAAAAAGTAGGGGAGAGCGGGGTTGGTTGGTAACTGTTTTCAGTTTTTTGATTGTTGAGTCGTTCCTGTTAATATACTCGTAATCCCAATGGGGCTGATACCACTGTAAACTCCAAGTATTAGAGTACTTTAAGTATTTTTCTCACAACATAATTAATACTAAGATCATAGAAAATTGAAGAATTCTTCAATCCAGAGTATGCCAATTAACCCCCTATGTGGGGCAGGTTGGCTTAGTAAGTGTGGGTTGTTTAGCCAGCTCATTCAAGTACTGCCTTACACATATGATTGTTATTAATAGCTGCAGTATAATGGTATAATAATTTTGAATCGGTTTTCAACAGCTTTTAAGGGAAAATAGAATGACAATAGAAGACGATAGAAATTTAGACTGTCGTCACTTTCTGCATAAGAAAAATTGCACTTATCTTCCTCGCTGAAACTAAAGACAATTGGTAGTTTCACCTTTGATTATGTTTACCTTGCTTTTGTGAATTGCTACTGCGCCAAAAAAAAAGTTGAAGAGAGCCAACTAACCCCACAGGAGAGATCATATGAAAGATGACTGCCAGGACAGGGGAGAACAATCAAACAAGAAACTGGTTAATCGAAAGGGTAGGTTTTTCAAAGGAATTTGGGGCTATGTGAACAGAATCGGTGTCAAATATTTTTCCATGCCTTTAAACCAACTTTACTGAAAATATAAAAATTTACTACTAAAATAAATTTAGTTGTAAAATCAATCAATGAAGCACACTCTTATCTACACTGTTAGCATCGGATTGACAACTCAGGACAAGACTCCCGAGGTCGAGCGGGTCACATGGTACAAAGGTGGGGCCTTCGCAACAGGTGTGACGGAAATTATAAGCCAATGGCCAACCTACCCCCTATGCCAACCAACCCCGATCTTCCCTACTACTTTAAAAAAAAAATGTCTGTTTCACGTTTTAATAAATTTGTAACAACAGGAGCGGGCTAATTTTGAAATTAATGAGCTCTTTTTACACAGAATTTGATATCCTACAACTATTAAAGGTAAAATATTTTTACTAATAAAACATTCAGTTCTTGAGACTATATTGTTCAACAGGATACCAAGAAGAGGACCAAATTAGTCTCATCAATACATTTTTTTATTTATAAGACGTTTCGGCTCTTATGAGCCATCTTCATTTCTGAAAACATTTAATAATACAACCAATCAATCAAAAACATTTGTGAACACAATCATCTAAAATCTGTATTTAATATATATTTATACATAGACCAGCGAAACAGGCAGACAAATCATTTGAAATCACACAGGGCAGATACCAATCTCAACCAATGTCCTCCAACCCCTATTGAGGGGGCCCACATTTTACATAAAGAAAGTAATAACAAAAAGAGGAAGTTATTAGAAGCAATGTATATTGCACAAAATATTGACAAGTCTGTCAATTTTAAAACAGACACTAAAGGTCTCAATACACAATATGGGGAAATATTAAGAAAAATTAATACTTAAGTTTATATGGAATTGCACGAATTATTAATTTTAATTAGAAGTATTCAGCTGTTTTACATAATATATGTAGATTTGGGTCCTCTAAATAATAGGCCTTTGCTGGAGGGTGTAGCATTGTGAATTGGACTTTGCTCACCCTGAGTGTTTAGGGTGTCTTGGGGTTGGAGGACATTGGTTGACATTGGTATCTGCCCTGTGTGACTTCAAATGATTTGTCTGCCTGTTTTGCTGGTCTGTACATATATTAAATACAGATTTTAGATTATTGTGTTCACAAAAGTTTTTGATTGATTGGTTGTATTGTTAAATGTTTTCAGAACTGAAGATGGCTCATAAGAGCCGAAACGTCTTATAAATAAAAAAATGTATTGTTGAGACTAATTTGGTCCCGTTCTTGGTATCCTGTAAAATATTTTATTTGTAGTAGTCCTCTTAAAATTGCTGGCTTCGGAACATGAACGTAATTCATTTTTCCGTTAAAGTGGCTAAATTGACAGTCGGTTTGGGCGAAAATACTAAACCGATTTTAACTTTGAGGACCTCATTCGACGCGGAATTTTATGCCCTTTCATTTTAGAAAGAACGCCATTTTCTCTGCAATAAACCGTTTTCGAGTTAAGAGCGAAAAATTGAAAAAAGTTCGAAAATGTCGACTTTGTTTGTCTGTAAAATTTGATGGCAACCGATCTGGGGTTGCAGACGTTCACATTTGTTATCTATGAAATGAGTACTTTAAGGCTTAAGGCTATATGATCAAAAACTTTCTTCGAATCAGACCCTTTTTTGGCCCTCAGCTCCCGGACCATTAAGGGATAGGTATCGATCCTATCAAAACATCGAACTTGAAATTTCTATTTGATAAACACTTTTTAAAAACTAGTAATTTTGAAATATGATCGTTCCATATTAAATCAACTTAGATTTTTATTTGCATCAGGTGCCGTCCCAGATGGGTATATAAAAAAAAAAAAAAACCGAAAAACTTCGAAATACAATATTAGTGAAAAATTATAACTAAATTAAACAATACATAAAAAGGTGACATCTGGTTGTGTAGGATTTATAAATAAATATAATATTGATAACGTAACAAGTTGTTTTATTTTATAATATACAGAATTAAACGGTCTATGAACACGTTATAAACAAATCTTAAACCCCCCCAAAAAAAATTTAGCGGAATAAATTTTGTCACCTACTTCTTAAAAACTTTCTAGTACAGTAGTAAAAATAATAATTATTATAAGTTTATTTAACAAAATATACAAAATTATACAAAATATATATAAATACAACAAACAATAAAATTTAACAAAATTTCAACGAACAAAAAATTCAACTATACATAAAAAGGTGACATCTGGTTGTGTAGGATTTGTAAATAAATATAATATTGAGACCTTCACGATTTTTTTTATTTTATGATATACAGAATTAAACGGTATATGAACACATAAACAAATCTTAACCCCCCCCCAAAAAAAAAAAAAAAAAAAAACCATCGGAATAAATTTTATCACCTACTTCTTAGAAACTTTCTAGTACAGTAGTAAAAGTAATTATAATAATTTTATTTGACAAAATATACAAAATTATGCAAACTATATATATGTAGATAAAATAAACAATTAAGGCATGGGAATCGTCTGCCGGAGTTTAGTTACAAAAAAAAATGATAATTTTGAAACTACAAACAATAAAATTCCACAAAATTTGAGTAAATAAAAGAAACATATTAGTATTTAAAATAAAATCATCTATGTTACATTTGTACTATTAATAAATCTAGTACAGTAGTATTTTTCTTCTTTTTTCTGTTTTTTTTTTACGACTTATTACTGAGTCTTGCCTCCTTTAACATAAGTCTGCCATCCGGCTCTGTCTTGCACTGCCGATCTCCAGTTATTGACATCAATTTTTGAGTTGTTTTTTAGTCGAAAAGTAAAATTTTGAAGAAGTGTGTACGAGATTTAACACGTTAGGTCCGATGTCTTACATTCCCATCTTAACAGCCGATTATCACATGAAAATGTCCGAAAGGCCGAACACCTCAAAGACGCAATTTAGTCGATTTTTAATGAGGTTATTGTATTTTAGTGCAGCAAAAATTGCTAATAGATGGAATTCTTTTGTTTTTTCGAGTCGGACTCCGGGGTTCGATACAGGCCATCAGTAATAAAACAAGACTACTGAACGGCATCACCCGCCGTCCGATAATATTGCAACGACCACCTTTATGGTTATCTTTAATTTTATGTGTTTGATTTTATACAATGTAGTTCTATTTACTTTCTTTGACATTCTTTAGTTATTGCATAAATATGAGGAAGAAAACAATATTTTTTTTAATACTTCTTACTAAGTCTGTAATTATAAATAAAACTTGCTGATATTTACTCTATTTATATTATATGAATTCATTTCTTTAAAAAGAATTTTTTTTTTGCTATAGAGTAACTGGTTGTTAAGCAGTAAAAGAATCATTGCATTGCAAAAATTATCAATATGGTTGATTATTCAAAATTCCAGCAGTTAAATGCTATTATCGATAAAGTATGGCGTTATATAGGTATCGGACCCCGGGGGCATGTCCTGCGCCTTTTATGTGTTTACTTTTCAGTAAATAAATAACACCTTCGTCAGAGCATTCCCATCGGACCCCGACGCCCGATATCGTATGTGGCTCATCCCAGCAGTCGGACCCCCGGGACCGACACCGTCCAATTCAGGATAAAAAAAAAAAAAAAAACCTGTTAATGAATATATATCCATTCCCTTTTGATATATTTTCATCAAGATTTTACTCGAGATTGAAATGTATGAAATTCAAATCTCACCTTTTAGATGGAATAAATATTATATATAAAAAAAAAAATAAAGAAGATGGGACTAGGAGCGCTTGTTGGCAAAGAAAGGGGAAGGGAACTGAGACATTGACGGAGTGGCTGGTTTCTCCTTCATTAGCAGACCGCGCCGCATTATCTCCAGCCTGGAAATATTTATTGAGCCGTCGTATCATCCTTTTTTTATAATTATATCTGAAAAGTGGAAAGTCCGAGAGAGCCCATTTTTTTTTCCCCCTTCCTCTTATTGTTGTTAATCACCGCATGAGATAGCCGAAGCCTTATTTCATATAGGGACGGTCCATTTGTTCCATCCTCGCAACCATTACCAACCGACTCGCCGGCCAATAGAAACCTCCAAATGGATAAAAATTATTTTACCTTTATCTTCTAGTTTCCATTGCAGAGAACGTTCCCATTTATCCTCGCGTGGAGCAGAGTTGGCCATCTTCCCTCTCCTCCATTAAGGCAATATCTCATAACATGGGAGGATGGGAAAGGTTCCTGTCTACGGTCTACAGGAGTTTCTTCCACCTGTTCTTTTATGAAGAAATCCCTTTATATCCGGAATTACTTTAAATATATTGATGAGAAGTTCACTGGTGTATATGTTTTATATTCTCCAAAATGTAAAATAATAGCGTACTAGCTGACCTGTGCGAAACATTTGCACTCTAATGTATTTAATTAACACTTTAGGTGCGGCATCGGTCCCCGGGGTCCGATGTCTTACATCCCCTTCCTAACAGCCGATTTTCACATGAAAATCCGTACACATCAAATACTCAATTTAGTCGATTTTTAATGAGATTATTGCGATTTCGTGCAGAAAATGTTGCAAATAGCTGAAATTCTGTTGTTTTTTAGAATCGGACTCCGAGGTCCGATTTTCGATAAAGAATGGCTAAATCCTGCATCGGTCTGTCCCGCGTCTATTATGTCTAGTTCCAATCCTTACCAAGAGATAATGCCCTTGAGACGCTCATTCAATTACCTTTTAATCAAAAGATAACGCTTTCGTCAAAGTATTCCCATCGGACCCTGACGTCCGATATCGTCTGTGGCTCATGTTAGAAGTCGGACCCCGTCCGACCGATACCGTCCTGAATTATACCCCTATAATACGCCGCCGCTCCTGACGTGTTAAAGTACCTACATATATCCTATTTTTGGTATAGTATAGTGCGTATTTAGTGTGTCATGGGCATAGGTGAGGGTTGAATTAAAGAATAGATGTGTTTATTTTTTTAAACACAAGTTTAAGGTATTTACAAATTAACGTGTTTACAGGACCTCTTTGAACACTATGTTTGACGTTACCATATGGTCATCATGTCATTGTTCGGTGGTGGGTTTGTTTTACACAGTCATAAATGTCACTGAAAGAGCGCGCCCTGAAAAATGCCACATACTTAAATGCACATATCGCTTAAATAAAATCGCACGCGGAAAGTGAGTGCGCTGATTCTATTGAATGAAATCGAATGTTTTTGCTTGTAACTCGCATACGACGGCGACAATCGGAAAAGTGTATATAATCCTGGAAAATATTCGTTTCGACAAACTGTAAAAAACTACACCTTCGGAAAAGCCCTGTGATCATTTTGCGACAAATTTCGCTGACAATTGCAATTTTTCGCTTACAACTCGCAAACGAAGGGGTTAATCGAAAAAATGTATATGACCGAAAATTTCCTCCTTGAAAACCTGATTGACACCATTTAGAAATCTCTACGACCATTTTGCACTTATAACTCGCAATCGAAGGCATGATGACATGATTGAGAAATAATATACATATTATAAGGAATAAGGTCAACGTTTTAATAACATCTATTGGAATATAAGAAAAGACAGAGTAATTCAATGGAAGCGTTTAGAAACAACTGTATTGAAATAATAGCTATACATAATAATTTACATGCAACATAATATTACAACTAAGTACAAGCCTGGTAAGATGGTACAAGCTCTGGAACCTGTGGTGTTGTGGTTAGCATAGCAACTACAATACTATAGGTAGCGGTTCGCGTCCCGCCTTGGCTGCATGACATCAGGTACTCGTTAGAGATCCCTATCCTAATTATACCTGGATAGGCAAAATTTAGGACTCCAACTGCAGCATCTTCCGATTAGCCTTAGTGGCATAAAGTGACGTCAAACAAACAAACCGATTAGAAAAAAAGTTGGACTTCATCAGCACCGATTACAATGCTTATAAAATTGTCGAAATCAAGTTCAAAGCGTAATAGCATGCTATATATGTCCCTGTTAATTAATTATAATGGTTGTTAGTAAGGTCCGTGGATCTTAGTTATGGTTAAGTGGACATATTGCAAGAATAAGCAGAGTTTGCATAAGTGGATCATATAATAAATAGCATATGAAATACTATATATACATATATACATTTATAATGAATATAACTAATATATCTATACAAGCCTTTAAGGAAGTGGGGTACAAGCGGGCAGCAAAGCGCGTCTACATAGCTCAAGGCTTCATCTATAACTGACTTTTGGAGTGGGCATTCTCAGTACTAAGGCGATAAGGAGGGCTTAGGGTACAAAGTTTGGCCCTATGTTATTACTTAACATATTTATATAGAATGGGGTCACCTGTGGTGTTGTGGTTAGCATAGCAACTACAATACTATAGGTAGCGGTTCGCGTCCCGCCTTGGCTGTATGACATCAGGTACTCGCTAAAGATTCCTATCCTAATTTATGTATACCTGGATAGGCAAAATTTAGGACTCCAACTGCAGCACCTTCCGATTAGCCTTAGTGGCATAAAGTGACTTTAAACGAACAAGACGAACAAACAGAAACGTTCAGAGAGCAGACAGAGTAAGAATGACTAACCAGCCGTTTCGATCAGACAAGTCACCCCGTCCAGGAATTGGGGATGTATACAGTTATTTTTGAAAAATATCCAAAGTACAAACATACCTGGGACTTTATAGACTACAACTTTAACCTTTGCTATTACTGTTTGTTTCTTTGTTTAACGTCACTTTATGTGACTAAGTCTAATCGAACGTTGCTACAGTGGGTGTCCTAAATTTTTCCTATCCAGATATAATTAGGATAGGTATCTTTAAAGAATACCTGACATCGTACAGTCTCGGGACCTCTATTTAACGTCCTATTCGAGGGACGGCATAGCCAAGGATTTTTTACTCCTTTTAAAAAATTCTCGGGCCACCACAGGAGATTTTTACTTCTTTTTTTGTTATTAACAAATCCCTACTTTTTTTCTCTTTCGGTAAGCAATGTATAAATAATTAATTGTTGATATTGAACCCGTAGCAATTCAAAGACTTAAACTCAATGTTAAATCGCTCCGGGTTATCCGCGTATTTATTTATTTTCCTATCGATACCTTTAACGAAGCATTCACAGTTCTCTCTCACTTCGCAATATAAAATCGATGCAAGAGGGGTCATGAAGAAAGAGATAGGGAAGGAAAGGGAAGAGAATGACTGGCGATCAATTTAGTGCAATAAAGTAGGTGTTGACTTGCCTCGCCCCGGAAGGATCCTGAGACTAAAGGAGAAATAAGGCTTAAATGAAACTGATGAAGCCTTAATCAGCAATTTCATTCCCTGGCAATTACCTGAATTTCATCGTTCTCACTGCCTCTTCACAAATTCTATTACAGCTACCCCCCCATCCCCGCCCCACCCTCACCATCCTCAACTTCCCAATTACCTGAAAATAGTTACCTGAAATAATGTAAAAGGAGCGATGAACGCCCTGCGCAATGCATCTTACACGGTGGGTTCCAATAAATACTACATATTTGTAATCTCTCACAAACGGAACCTCCTCAGTTAAACGGAAACTTTTTTAAATCCTACTAATCACAGAGGAAAAAGCATAATTGGTTTAAGTTATTTGACAAAGCCCCTACAGCTGCATCGACATATGGTTTTAAATAACTGTGTGCAGTAACCTAGACACATTCAAGCTAGGTTATGTACCGGTAGGTTTGCCATTGGCTTATAGTTTCCATCATACCTATTGTGAAGGCCCCACCATTGTACCATGTGACCCGCTCGACCTCGGGAGTCTTGTACTGAGTTTTCAATCCGATGCTAACAGTGCAGAGAAGAATGTGCTTCATTGATTGATTTTAGCGCAAATGTAAGTAAATTTCGTTTAAAGGCATGGCAAAACATTTGACTCCGATTCTGTTCACATAGCCCCAAACTCCTTTGAAAAACCTAACCTTTCGATTAATCAGTTTCTTGTTTGCTTGATATACCCTCTCCTGGCAGTCATCTTTCATATGATCTCTCCTGTGGGGTTAGTTGGCTCTCTTCAACTGGGTTTGGTTTGCGCAGTAGCAATTCACAAAAGCAAGGTAAACATAAACAAAGGATGAAACTACCAATTGTCTTTAGTTCCAGCAAGGAGGATGAGAGCAATTTTTCTTATGCAGAAAGTGACGAAAGTCTAAACTTCTATATTATTTTATAGTCATTCTATTTTCCCTTAAAAGCTGTTATAAAACGATTCATAATTATTATACCATTATAGTGCAGCTTTTAATAACAATAATATGTGTCAGGGAGTACTTGAATGAGATGGCTAAACAACCCTTCTAGGCCAACCTGCCCCACATAGGAGGTTAATTGGCATACTCTGGATTGACGAATTCTTCAATTTTCCATAATCTTAGTATTAATTATTATGTGGTGTAAAAAATACTTGATGTACTCTAATACTTGGAGTTTAAAGGGGTATCAGCCCTATTGGGATTATATTAACAGGAATGACTCAAAAATCAAAAAAGTGAAAACTTTTGCCAACCAATCCCCCCTCTCCCCTACTTAAAAATTATTTTTTTATTATTTGTTTTAATAATGTGGAGATAAAACAGGCTGGTCGAGTTTGCGGTTCGCCCAGTGTAAAGGCACCTTAACGGAAACCACTGTTAAACGGAAGAATGGCCCAGTCCCCAACTGTTCCGTTTTATCCTGTATAACTGCATAACTTGACATTCGGTAACTTGAACTGATGTGTATGTGTATTTAATAAGAAAATCTTTTTTAAGGGTTATTTTGAGAATGCAGAAGTTCTTAAAGCGCTGGAATGAATCATCCACTAGCATATTGATCTTTATAAGATCATTTTTTATTTCTACTCTGAAACTTGTATAAAAAATGTGCATATATTTGTATCTACATATATGGTATAGTTTAGGCAGGCTTTCAAGTTACAGAATATCGAAACCCTTCTTCTTGTGGGAAACGAAATTCTTATCAATTTTAACGGTGCCTGCAAACAAATTTCGAGAAGAGAAGACGTTATCTCCAAAGAAATATTAAAAAAGATTCCCCCACCTGCGTCTGAATAAATGTGATTTTGGCGATTGAATTACCTTTGTTATTTCCTGACTTTTATTTTCGATGGAGCTTGTGCTTCGAATTAGATTATTACTGGCCTTAAAGTAAAACGACCTACCTTGCTTAAAACAGTTCTTTAGCCACATTTATAAAGTCAGCCTGAATCCATTATTCGGTCGATGACAGAAAAACTTCTGAAGATGATAGCTTTTTGTGTCAAAATGATGAAAAAAAAATTCAAACGAGTTTAGAACTACAAGAAGAGATGAGTATATAAGTTATTGTTATAAGCAAAAATTACTCCACCGCAGAGGTTTTCTACCACATTCCAAAATCGATGAATCTTGATAATTCCATAGCCGTTTGGAAGTACAAACCAATAGCTTTCAAATCATAAAAAAAATTGAAAACATGTCTTTTTTTACAATAGAAAAGCTTAACCACGTTTAATTTTTAAACGGCTAGACGGATGTTTTTTAAAAATCAAATGACCTATACTTGCTTTTAATAGAAGTTAGCCGTTTGAAAGTATATACCGACACCATCCCTTCGCTATTTATTGTAATTTGCCAATCAATTTAACTACTGCAGTAAACTAACCACAAATCGAATAGAAACAATGACTTGCTTTAGCCGTTCAATTCTTCACCGATCGTTTAACTACAAACTGTTTGAAAGCAACGGATAAATCTACCTGCAAGGCCCATGAGCGCACATTTCAGTTCAATTGTTCTTTTTCATACGAAACTCGATCACTAAATAATGTTGTTTTTATATTTCAATGAGGATACTCTCTTTACTGAGATTGGATGTCCTTCAAGAATTTAGGGTCGATCATTTTTTGAAGTAACAAAATAAATAATAACTTTCAATGCCGGACTAAAACCCACGCCCAGGCGATATGAGGGTCCCCTATGAGTTGCCCTAAATTGATTAGATTTTTTCACAGCTACAAAAAAATCTAATTTTTATATGTTACTTCATAGAAGATTCTCAGATCGAGGCGATATACCTAGTACCTACGCTGAAGGCCTGGCTCCTCCAAATTTTGACTACCGTTTCACATGAAAATTTTTCCATATTATTTCTCCATCTTTCTTTCGGTAGATGTCCGTTCACCCTTCCTCCGCCGTTTCAGCAAGTTCTTCAGTGGACTTCCCTCTGCATGTTCCTGCCATTTTAGTTGCCTCTTTTTAACGAAGGACACAATATTTTTTCCTTCGTATATTTCCTAAAGTTGTATATTTTTCCTTATCCTCTAGTTACCATTTGCACAGAATGGTCCATATTTTTTTCTTGATTGAGTTTCCTTTCCTGCACCTTTAATATCATTTCATATTCCTTAGTGAATGCTCAAGTCTTACAACCACAGACACAACTTGTCTGATGACTATCTTTGTATATGATGAGCGAAAAAACTCCTGTAAACGGGCCTTAATTTCTTGTAGGTTTCCTTTTTTTTCTGCGCAAGAGCTCACAAGTACTCACATTGGCTTATCATCTTAATATTGCTGTGCTCCATTTTTTCTGCCTGGATCTTGAAGATTTCCTGTTAATTTCGAACACTTTCTTGAAAACGGTACATTTTAGGGCCTTAAAACTAATTTCTCATACGTAGGGATGTTGTCCGGAACCATGTATGTAAAGCATTCGTCAATAAACTTAACTATCTATTTTTTTAGCTATGGACGTTCGCATTGTTTACTCTATTGTTTAACAACAGACCTCATGTACATTATATAGTACGTTAGTGGATAAGTGAATGTGAAATCCATTTTTCCGCAATGATTTCTGTAGAATGCAGAAGCCTAAAGCACCATCTACAGGCCGACGAGTGTATCAAGAGTACTGATCCGAGATGGCACTAACCTTCAGATATATATTGTGACAGTAAGAACGTGGAGGTGGCCATTGTCTGCTAATGGTGATTACATAGCTCCTCTCTAAATAATTCATGAGGTCCAAGCTAAGACTCTTCATTAGGTTGGCTACCGCCCCTGTCGCGTGCCTCAACTCCTGCGACACCTTCCACTTTTTCTTTTATTCACATCTTCCAAGGTCTTAAGTATCATGGTATCCGGGTGCAGCTCCTAAAAGAAAATGTCCTTCATTACCGAATCCCTTTTATTTTCGACGACTTGTCTAAATTCGATATACAAATAACATTATTCCTATACTTCAAATACACAAATCCTGTAATAAAAACTTTTATGGGGGGATCTACCTATTTATCTCTAATATCCTCCTGGGACCGAGACCTCGACCAAGAAGACCTGGACAATACCAGTTGCGGATATCGAGCGACGTCTCTTTGACATGGACGTTGGTAGAAGTTGCGGTGGGGTTAGTTCGAAAGTTTCCAACCCCTGCGGTTGTGTCAGAACGAAAACCCAGCGAGAAGTCCATCCCAGCTAATATTATCCCAGACTAATCAGTACATCAAATTTAGACTCATATATCACCCCCTCCCGTGTTTGACAACTCAATCCATTATTCTGACTCCCGTACTCTAATATCAAATGCTCGTGTGCTTTTATATATATATATATATATATATATATATATATATATATATATATATATATATATATGTATGTATAGAAAAATATAAGTAGGTAATGATTTCTAAAGTAGTAAATATCATTTTTGACTTAAATATAATGAATTTTGACTATGCATAGTTACAAGATTAGATCTAAATTCAATATATTCCTAGTTAATAGAAACAAGAAAGTACAGTTAAATGATATTTAACTGGCGTTTCTCACCAGTCTGGCTAAGATTTAAAAGGTTTTTCTATATTAGCTATATATATCGACTGTTGATATAAGTGTTATAATAGGGTTCTTGAAGTTCAGTCAATAATAAACGACTATATCATGGCGAAATTCCAAGACTATATTGTTCTCATACTCATGCCCTACATAGTTGGTATGTAACTCATTACAATTATATGAGTTACATAGGTAAAATTACACTAAATTTAACAATCATATAAATATATAAAATGCATAGGTTGTATTACTGTATATAATTCAAATGATGAAAGTGTATGAATATACTTACAATGTATGAAAGATCCATCACCAACATTGTAAGTATATTCATACACTCTTATCATTTGAATTATATTCAGTCATATGACCTGTGCATTATATATATGTATATATATATATATATATTTGATTGATTAAATCCATGAATTGTTTATGAGAAATGTTGAAAAATCAAATGATTCAAAAGTTATAACACGAGTAAAGCACTGTTGATATGTGGATTTTTGTAATTTTGATGATTTTTAAGAAATCTTCTTAAACTTCTTTAAGAGCTCTTCTTCTTTATCTTCCGTCCGTAAATGAATTGACTAGAGACACCAAAATAAAAAAAAATAAAAATAAAATGGACTGTCTAAAATTATAGAAACCTTATTTGAAAATAAAATATAGGACGGTCTACACTTACTGCATATTAGGTTGGATTTTTTTAAATCGGATAGTCTTAACCCAACCGTCTTCTTCCAAGGCTTGAATTTTTTTTTTGATTATATAGAAGTAAAACTCCAATTTCATATTTACATTAGAGTTTTTCCGATCAATGCCTATTTACCTCAATTGAGTAGCGATCTATAAACTCTGAAATTCAATAAGTTGCGAGTTTACAATGGCCCGATCCGACGCGAGATAGAAGACTAAAGGCAATTTCCGTTCCGAATTTATCTTCAAGCTGGTTTCCGATTGTGCTGGGAGGGCCTCGATTGGATCAGTGCAACTCCTTTTGTTCAAATCCAAGATTGTTATCGTATTCGATCATTAGAGTCACTTATCAGGGGTGTTTGGGTAATTATGCGACTTCGGTCATCCTGGAATGAAGAAAAAAAAATTCCATTTCTTCTCTTCGAGAAGCGGTTTCTCTAAGAAGCTTTGGTAAAAAAGCTCACTTACTTGACAAACGTTCAAAACTCCCAATCTATAACAAAACGCTAATTTATATGACTGTAATAAGACCGATATGGACTTACGGAATCAAGCTTATCATCAAATTCCCCTCGAATCCAATCCTTACAATCCAAAATCCTTCGTAAAATCCTTAATGCTTCTTACTTCGTCACAAATAAACTCATCCAAAAAGACCTTAATATTCCATAGATCGCCGATTTGGCCCAATCAAGATACTATTCCTTTCACAGTAAACTCCCTGCTCATCCGAATCTTCTCGTTTCCAGCCTTGCTTCCTCCTCTATTCCAGACAATCCTCCTAGGCGTCTGAAAAGAAGATGGTCTAGGGATCTTCTATGCTAAGTTTACTAGTTGAGTGCTGCCAATGGGTAACTTTTCATCATGCTATTCCATGACATATTACTTTCTTACTATTAGCTCATTTACTAGATGTACTTTGTGAATACAGTTGTAAATTTCAATAAATAAATTTAAAAAAATATTACATATATCTATATAATATTATAATGGACCAAGACATCTTTAAGGTACATTACATGGCTTGGAATAGGACGCATCGACGCGGTACCCACTTATGTAACCAATTTGCCAGGATATCCTTGAGCCTCCCATAGATGGATGTTTGCTAGGTAGGTGCTAATAGTGCATTGGCTAGCGGAGAAGTGCAAACAGATTGTAGTATAGTCCCTTGCATTGTTTCGACAATGTCACCCAAAGACAATGGAGACCTTTTTTGTTTTTTGTTACAGTCATTAGATCGTTTCCTTATTTTGTTTAAATCCCCGTAAAATAATAAGAGTCTATCCTATTATATTTCTACATTAATTTTTTTTTTCGATTAAGTAAGTAATATATATGTGTAATCGGTGTTTCAGAGTTTTGAGCTAATATCTGTGAAACTGTTTGAGATAAATTGGAGCTTTTTATTTTTTATTTTATTTTTTTTTTTTTTTGTATGTTCTGTATTTCCAGAACGCATGCGCAAAAATATCGCTTGAGATTTCATAATGAAGTGTGTCTTGTTTCAAACCATTAGTTAGCTTATTTCATTTTATTTTTTATTTTTCTGAAAACAACGTTGAAGTCCATCTTTTAATGCGTTCTAAAATGATGAGTATGTAGAGATATTACTACATAAACTCAAATCATTCATTATTTATAAGAAACAGGCCGATTTACTTTGACATGAAACAAATAGTACATTTTAATTAATTACAGTGTTTAACCTGTAATTTAAACACACATCTGAGAGGTTATATCGTCTGAACAGTGTTGACGCCACAAGTATACAGCTTGTGAAAGCCTGTTGGGGTATTGGATGGAGTGTATTGAAAAAATTATTATTTTTTTTTGCTTTCAATGGTAATTTTAATAGGGACAAGATCTAAAATAATGCGGAAATTTGAAGAATTGTTATCTATTTATTTAACGTCACTTAATGCTACTATGGACGATCCTCCAGTGGGAGTCCTAAATTTTGCGTATTCAGGTATAATTAGGATAGGGATCTTTAACGAACATATCGCACAGGCTCGAGACCACTATTTTATGTTCCCTCGGAAGTTAAGATGTGATTAATTATGTTATGAAGCCCTACTATTTTTCTATGAAAACTCTTACAATGATGTGTATATGTGTACTGATATATTTGACACATGATGAGCTCATATTTATTTTTATCATACGGAATTATTAAATAATTCAATGATAATTGATATTTTTCTTTGATGATAACAATTTCAAAATTTACAAGGCAGGCAAATTATTTTGAAAGAGTAATTTCGAATACTGCTGACCTCAAACCGCCCACTGGCCAGCAACATCTCCCACGATATTTGACCGCTTCATTGGAATGCGGCTCTTCAAAGGATGATGTCAAAAAAATATGCTTCTCCATGATTTAACATACATATAATCGATTTTTGATTTTAAAAAATGATAAATAAACCGATTTGTTTAAGTCGGAAGATGCAAAGTTTGATATCACCACCAGGTACACAGCTATACATACAGCATTATGTAAATATAAGAGGTCCCGATAAATCTGAATACGGAATATGTAGCATATAGTTGTTTTCTGTATGGCTTCAAATCAAGTACTTTTAATCCCTTCTTACCTGTCTCGATTTATACCGATGGGTCAAAATCCGATCATTATACTGCACGTTCCTTAGTTCCCCACAATATAAAACTAAGCATATATCCAGGGGAAATTCACGCAATAGCCTCAACACTCGATTTCTCCATGTCCATTGAATAAAACTTAATACCGACTTAATAAGTTTTCTAAAGAGATTAAATAGTATGTACTCCAAAGATCCAATTATTCTCAAAATATATATTTGAAAAATTGTATAAACAAAGCTAAAAAATGACCTACTTCAATAATATGGAAATTAAACAAAAAAAAATCATTATTATTAATAATACTGTACATGTCTGAAAGATTTTACACATTTCCCACAATTATTGAACACTCATGATCAACTTTAAAAGATAAAACTGTAAATAGGTAGATGTCTCGGAGTTTATTGCTGTTATCGACAGTTAATAAATCGGATATTAACTGAGGTGTGGAGGGTGTATTAATATATTTGGTCAAGTACTTTTCCCAAATGGTCTCAGCAATATAGTCTTTGACGGGTATATTTTATAAGACTATTAAACCGAAAATTCTAAAAAAAAACGCGATTCTATGAATTTAATCTAACAAAAGAATTGATTAAAAATCTTTCAAGACTTCGATATAACTATGGTCTATGTGGAGCTTACCTTCATAGGTGTCGAAAAGTTTTCTGAATGTGATAGGTGAAAGCAGAGAGAAAAACTGCAACATATAATAATGGAATGTCCTGCTTATAGTAATAAAATTTTCTAAGCCAATATGATTTATTAATTATAAAAAGTTACTAACTACGACCAAACAAGAGGAAGTTATGAGCTTAACAAAATATTTACAGTCAATTAATAAATATATTTAGAATATGGATTACCCACCATAGTAATCCTCCAGATTCATTATATGAATGGCTGTAAAAAGAAAAAAACAAACTACTTTTTCCTATTTTCAACAAATGTCGGAAAACTAAGAGGAAATGGGTAATGTCGTTCATACCCATCTGACAATGTTGACACGGCTCTCTACTATTAAATTTACTGTACGTACCATTTACAATTATTCGAGTTACCGTTTTGGATATACAAAATATAGGGTAAACCGTACAGTTATTGGCACCCATAAGACTACATTTCCGTGGTTAAATTAAAAAAAATACTTTTTATAAAGGGATGAAATAGAAACTTCCTATAGCTCCTCTTTATCTATCCTCATAAAGACTCAAGAGGTTTTTTTTAGGTCAAAAGTTCAATAGTCCTACAATATGGCAATATTTATTTTTAAAAGTGCCAAATCTAGTTATTGGCTTCCTGCGGATTTAATTGTGAAATCTTCCCTATGGTTAGTTTGTTAAAGTCTTACTACATAGATGACTTAGAGGACCCTTCAAACATTAGACTCATGTATATCTTGTAATAAAATTAGGACTTGTTAGGATTTCTTTAAGTTAAAGTTGGGGTGCCAATAACTGTATGGTTTACCCTACTTTTCTAAATCAGGAATATACATTATGTAAATATTTTTGAAATATTCTCCATTATATATTTTGATTCTGCAGTAGTTGGTGAAGAATATCATTATCAACTTTTGGCTACAGGATATCTTCATTTCAATACATAAGAAATTTCGGATTACAAAAAAAAAAAAATAAATAAATAAATAAAAACATCCTTGGTGAACCTTAATTTCATGGAAGATTTTAATTTCAATATCAGGTGCATTTTAATTTTATTATAATATTCATTGACACCGCTGGAGAAATTAAATAAATGAATATTAGGGGAAAACAAAATATTGGAAATGGCTGGATAATATGCCCTAGCTATTCAACAATGGTTTAATGTTTTTAATTGTATTAAATTACGACGAAAAGCAATGAAAGGTGCCAATAACTGTATGGTTTACCCTATACAACCATTTTACATGCAAAGTTAAGCAAAAGTAATAGAAATAGTGTGTTAGGCCATTAACTGAAATTAAAAGATTTTTTTTTCAGTCAATATTATCCCAGTATTGCCACGGTAACTAGCAGTGTTGGTCACAAACTATAAACCGATCCACAGAGGCATTGATGACTTATAAGCTCCAGTGAACAAACAAACCAGTGCTTTTAAATTGTTTGTAAGTCTCAAAGTATTCCGGTCATATTGTAGCCGATGCTAATTATGAAGGAATCCGTTTCCCCTTCAGAGTAACGGAAACATTATGTAGTTATTAAGGTTTACAAATGTTCCTGCATTAACATAAAGGGACGCATAACCAGGTACCGGGCCGAAGGAGAGTTTACCTGTGAAAAATGACCGCAGTTAGGGAACCGGTAGGCCACTGCCCGGCACCAATCAACCGCTGCAAACAAGGGTGTTATTTAATTAACAAGGCGGAAAGTTTTGGGCAATCAATCAGCCGTGATAAATCAGCATGAGGCTACCATCTCCGTTAGTTAGCAGAAAGCCGGGTCGTTGTAAATCATCCGCTCTGTCTGTCTGCCTGGAGCCTTCCTTCCTCAATCCTACTTCCAGCGTAAACAAATTTCCCGAAGAAGGATTCCCCTCCATGCCGCGTATGAAATCTCGTTTAGGAAGATGAAACACATTAGCGGTTCCCATTCTGGGGCATGGCTTGATAAGGCTTTGCAAATTAGGTCTTAAATTCAAAAATGGTAAAAATCAGCCAAAATGCGGAATCATTCATTGATTATATAATAGTGATGTAACATGCTATGTCATAACATCATTATTTTTTCCTTTTAATGAAAACAACAATTAATGTAAAATTTTCGTAAGATAATAATAAGATTTATTTGGAGTCATCTGTGGTGTAGTGGTTAGCATGGCAACCTACAATACTAAAGTTCGCGGGTTCGCGCCCCGTGGTAGCCCTAGGATTTTTTAAAGAAGGTAAAAATCCTTAGCTACGCCGTCCCTCGGATAGGACGTAAAATGGAGTTCCCGAGCCTATATGACGTCAGGTACTCGTTAAAGATCCCTATCCTAATTATACCTGGATAGGCAAAATTTAGGACTCCCACTGTGGCATCGTCCGATTAGCCTTAGTGGCATAAAGTGACGTCAAACAAACAATTAGAAAAAAAGTTGGACTTCATCAGCACCGATTACAATGCTTATAAAATTGTCGAAATCAAGTTCAAAGCGTAATAGCATGCTATATATGTCCCTGTTAATTAATTATAATGGTTGTTAGTAAGGTCCGTGGATCTTAGTTATGGTTAAGTGGACATATTGCAAGAATAAGCAGGGTTTGCATAAGTGGATCATATAATAAATAGCATATGAAATACTATATATACATATATATAGTATTTTTCATTATAATGAATATAACTAATATATCTATACAAGCCTTTAAGGAAGTGGGGTACAAGCGGGCAGCAAAGCGCGTCTACATAGCTCAAGGCTTCATCTATAACTGACTTTTGGAGTGGGCATTCTCAGTACTAGGGCGATAAGGAGGGCTTAGGGTACAAAGTTTGGCCCTATGTTATTACTTAACATTTTTATATAGCTAACATACTCATTTATCTATTTACGCACCTCATTAAAATAATATATAATCATTCTCATTAATATCCAGGTACACAATATTTACAGCCCTCATATAATATAATATAATAAAAATCAATTATGTGTGTGGGTCACATCACAAGCATAAAAGATAATCTTTCATGTGTGTCAATATATTTCTTGTATATACACAGTGGGCCAGACCCCCCGACCGTGCACCACCCCTCAAACCCCTATAAATTGCATACCGTTATGTTTCTTGTGATAAAAGATTAAGAAAGCCAATGTTCCCAGAAAAAATGTGGGCGCACTAACACAAAATGGCGGAATGACGAATTTGATTTTAGATAGTTTTTTTTATTATTGACATTCACCATTAGGCTTAATTTAGCTGGGGGGGGGGGTCAATATTTTTTTTTTAATTTGCATTTTACTTACCTACCCCAGAGGCATGTTTTCCTCGCCGGTATAGCGTTTCGAAAAAAAAAAATTTTCGTCCCATCCGATTCTACACCTCTATCCAGTTTGTTACATGCAGCTCTCCGGCATATTTTTGGACATATCAACCCACCTACTTTTTAGCTTACCATTAGGTATTGTGCCTAGTATTGAAACATTTACTTTCGTGCAGAAAATTAAATTCCTCGACAACTGTCAGCAATCCCTTGTTGGTTCTTCTCGAATTCTTAATACTCTTACCCCAGATTTTTCCAAAGAATTTTTTTTTAAATCTCCGTAATATTTTTTAAGTGCGGCTGTTTGTTTCCAGTTCCCACAGCCGTTTTTTTTTTTCAGAGCCTGGATTTATCGTATCATTGTACACAATTTATATAAGATTTCTAGAGATTTTTCAGGGTTTTAGTACCTTTGAGAAGTAGAAGGAAGCTATTTTTGCGATTGTTATCCGTTATTCCATTTCCTAACGATGGTCATTTAGTGTAATTATGGAGCCGAGGTATTTAAATCGGTCAACTCCTGGGAGCGATTTTTCTTCAACGCAGATCTTGGTGTTCGGATGGTATTTTCGGCTTAAAATTCCGTTAAATAAGAAAAATGTTAATGTTTTTTTAAATATAATATTATGATAAAAATATGTTTGATACGTCGATTTTATCGTGTAAATTATTAGACTTTAAGAAAAAAAACCTACTGACATTAAGGCAAATATTACCAATAACCTAAAAATAAAAAAGCCATGGTAGAATTCAGTAATACAAACAAGATATAATATGTGGAGGAACCAACAGAAAGAAGATATTAAAAATATCAAACTAAATAAATTAATTACATGAATATTATAATTTAAAACTGAAATTAGAGGTTTATGATTATTAGTATGAAAAAATCTAAATTTTATTCTGCATATTTTATGTCCTTATATGTTAAAAACTGAAAATCATTTGCATTATTTCCGTAGCGGAGCCCTCGAGTTTGAAGACAAATTTTAAATGGCTCCGCTCCGGAGACGTCGAGTGCAAATAGTTAATTCTTGCTAAATGTATCCGGATTAAATTAACCAAACATCGAAATTCGGTTTAAGTACAACTCTAAAGGCCGAAAGGACATGAACTTAGACTAACAGACAGACAGATGTTCTTGTCAGTGAACTTTCTTGTCTCAGTTAATTAGAGAGTATAACGACACTTGTGGAAAAACATTGAACCCTAACGAGCTCTGCTCTCTCCCATAGATAGCTCATACCCCCTCTCCATTGTCTGCAATCCTTATCTCCACAAAATTTGTAAAATTTAATTAACCGATTAAGTATTCTAGTCACGTCCATAAAAATTTTCAATTAATATTCTTAAACTAATTATATAAATAACAATTATACAACTACAACTTTTTAAACAAGTAATTAGAAATAGATATATTTTTTTTAATTTAATAAATTAAAGTGAAAAGGCGATGTCTAGTTCTTCGAGAAAAAAAAATAATAAAAAGTTTATAAACTAAATACCATCTAATGCAATTAAGTACATACATATATAACTTTTTTTTTGAGCTACTGAGTATAAACCAGATTTTTTTTCTTTATATGTGAGTTAGATCGGTCACTTCAGCGAACAAGTTATCTGTTGTAGGAAGGATATTTATTTTATGTTACGTCAGCCAAGAATCCACTCTAATCGGCTGTCATAATACGACTCCATGGTAAACTAACGTATCTGCTAAAATTAAACTATTCAGTAGAATTAAAAAAACATTCTCTTACCTTAAGTGCGATTCGGCGCCTGCTTTTGATATTTTTTTATATGAATGTTTGGTGAGGATTTGTAATCGTAATAATATCAGGTTTTGAATTGCCTTAAAGATTACCTTGGGAGCGGGGTAGCCCACTGGTAAGGCAGTGGACTGCTTTGCTTAAGGTCCCGAGTTCGAATCTGACATGGCTTATGATATCTTTATTATTCGCCAAAGTTCGTCTCATGGGCCGGGAGACCCTCCTGGGGCAAACCCAGCCTCTATAAAGTGGGTACCCTTAATTGAAAAATTAAGGGGAAAGAACCTGGCGGTTGAGCGTGATCACGGTCATATCACCTCCTTGCACGACCGCTGACCAAGAAACAGTACTCTTTCTTACATAGTACTGCACCCAAGACCCTTTATGGGTTGTAGTGGTACAGGTTTAAAGATTACCTAGATCGCAAATATAAAAAAATGTACTGGGGAGGGTGGTACAAAAAAAACACAAAGTGCCATATCTATGGTACACAACGGCTACGGCCAGGAGTCTACCGCGTATGAAGCCCGGTACGCTAACAACTGGAGCACCGAAAATTGTGCTAAAATAATTCATTTACACATCTATTTCGGATAGGTCTTTCAAGTTTAAATAAAACTACTATTAAGGTAAACTCGATAAAAATTTTTGTTCTCCTTTCTATCTCTCTCTCTCTATCTTCTATCTCTCTCTCTCTCTCTATCTTCTCTCTCTCTCTCTATCTCTCTCTTCTCTCTCTCTCTCTCTCTCTCTCTCTCTCTCTCTCTCTCTCTCTCTCTCTCTCACTCTCTCTCTCTCCGGAGACCTCGAGTGCAAAGGGTTAATTTTCTAAATGTTTGGTTAAAAAAAAAAAAGAAAAAATTAAAAAAAAAAAGATCATTATCAGAAAATTCCTAAGAAAGATTGCGTGCTTCTTAATTTTTAGAATAAAGTATTTTCTTCTATAGAAAAGAGTATTTTCTGAAATATGCAAAAAAAGAGTATTTTCTGAAATATACAAAAAAAAGAGTATTTTCTGAAATATACGTTTGAAATGTCTTAAATGCCTCTTCTTCCGATTCAAGAACACGAATCAGTTGTACTACATTCATTATTAACAAAAAAAAATTACAATGTTTCTTAAAACCTAGTTGATATTAGGTAGGTAACCTCCATCATATATTTTTTTTTCTCTTAAAATAGACATATGTTATTAAATATGTTACAACGTATGTTATTAAAGAACGCTAAATAGATCACTAATAATATCATAAAGTAACCGGTGTAAAGTAAAATTCTCGTAAAATTAAATTAAAAACTCAAAAAAAGAAATGAATAAAGCATACTGGATTGTCCGAATTTCGAATCATTTAGTAATTATAATTTTGTATAATTTTGCATTTTTTTTTTTTTTACACGAAACGGCCACTAAGAGCACCACACGATATCACTGAAGAATCTTCCTACTTCCTCCTTCTCACTTCCCAGCGCAGCTTCATCATTCTCGACTGCTCCTCTCTCCTCTCCTTTGACCACCCAATACCCTTCACCCTCTACTTAAATCTGACTTAATTGTTAATTATTTTCTTGAAAAGATCCCTGTCATGACAAAGTTCTTTTGATACCCCCGAAGTTTCCAATTCTTCTTTAATTTTTGTACTTTAAAATTTTACTGAAAATTTCTTTACATAATCTTTTTTCACTCATTCTCTCCATGTTCCCAAAGAACCTTAAGCTCCTAATTCTCATATCGGTTTCTAAATCATTAATTTGCCAGTAAATTTTCTCATTAGACCTCCTGAAAACTTCTGATGTTTTCTTTGGTCTATAAATCTTCCTCAAAATTTTCCTCTCTATTTTTTTCAACTTATCTAAACTGGGAAAACAAGCCGTTTCTACTCCATAAAGAATCACAGGTTTTACCACAGTATTATAATGCCTTAATTTTGCCTTTATCGAAAGATTTTTCTTATTGTAAATATTTCCCATTTGAAAGCACAAATCCTCTAATTTTTTAACTTTCCCCTTGAAACTCTCCTTTTCCGATCCATTGCAGCACAAAAATTCTCCCAAATACTAGAATTTCTTAACAACTAAAATCTTCCCATATTTGGTTCTGACTGATTTTTTCTCATATCCTACCTCCGTGGTCATTAACTCTGTTTTCTAAAAAGATATTTGTAACTTTACATGTATATGATGTAATTTTGCATTTTGTTATATTAAAACTACATGGATTTTAGGAAAACTATTTTTAAAACTCTTAGATATTTCCCTTGAAATTGAGCTTACGAACAATGGTGTACTTTCACACTCACTTTGAATTTCCATGATGAGTTGTTTGAGGCCAGTGGTTTCCCACCGTGGGTGACCGACTCGCTCGGATACCGCGGATTTCAGAAACTCCTCCGCAATTTCACCGAACATTTTTCAAATGAGCTCCCCCTCACAGGCAACCAGCACTTACGAGTAAACAGCTTTACGAGCAGAACGTCGTTTATTCCGCACGACTAAGACTTCACGGGTAAGTCCCTTATTTCAAGTTCGGAGACCTGGACATGATTTAGACAATAGAGAAAAATATTTTTAAAAAGGGAATTGAAATGATGTATGTATTACTAAACCAACTTGATAATTTAAAGAATCGTAATAAAAATATACATTCTCTAATAATTTTTTTAAGTTTGCTGATTAATACGATTAAATAAATAAATATAAGGCCAATATTCGCCAAAAACAATAGAAATTTATTTCGGCAACGTTTCGGCTTCTAGAGCCATAACTATTAGGATAGTATTATTTATTGTTTATTTTATTATTGTTGGATTGCCAATACTGCATAATGCCCTGGAATAGCTCCCACCCGATAGTGCGGAAAACATTAACCGGCGTAAACGTGTTAAGTCAATAAGGATATTCAATTTATTTTTAATATTTTCATCACAAGAAGATTACTTTATCATTAATTCTCAGTTTTTTGTTTCATTTTTTTTTTTTTTTTAATACTCTAAGGCGCTGAAGCCTATTATATGCTTCTGTATCATTTGTTCCTAAGGGCTAGTTCCCGGGACAATTAAATAAAAAGTTTATCATTATTATAATGTAGCAAGGGAAGAACACAAGTGATTTTTTTTTTATGTTCTTATAAACCCTTTGCACTCGAGGTCTCCGGAGCGGATCCATTTAAAATTTGTCTTCAAACTCGTGGGCTCCGTTACGGAGACATTGCAAATAATTTTCAGTTTTTAACATATAAGGACATATACAAATCGTAAAAACTATTTTATAGGATATTTCGCTTTTGGTGATAAATGACGGTCGCGGCTCGCTGTGTTTTTCATTATTTTTATAGTACGTTAATCTTTTAACCCTTTGCACTCCAAGTTTTTTTTCATTCATAATACCAGCAACTCGAAGCAATATTAGGGAAAAGATCATTTTCACATGAAAGGTAATGAAATACGCATTAAAAGAAAAGTCATCTTTGTATTTATTCGATTACAAATAAAATTATAAAAAAAATATAAAATTTAAAAAAATTAATTTTTTTTTTGTAACTGTGTGTTCTTGAAGCTTCACAAATACAAATAACTTAAATTTCATTACAATTCCTTAATTGGTTCTAAAATTGTACTGTATAATATTACGTTTTCAGGGTGTAAGTTTTCGCGAATAATTTGCGTCGAGTTGCCGGTAGGTAACGTCAGAAACGGTGCCGAGTGCAAAGGGTTAAATATAATTGTTTGTTCTTTATTTATTTTTTGTATCTAGTTAGAGTATGAATTTTCTCCGACTGAGATTATTTTGCGATTTTTTTATTCTTCTTTCGCTTTGTCAAAGGATCGTCATTGTTCGTTAATAGAACAGAAGAGAGCTTTGTTTCATGCGTAAACATATCTCGACTTCATGTTTACACTCAAAGTGTAAAATCAAATAAATGTAAAAAATTTATAAGGCCGCAAAGACGAGCTAATCGTAATTGCATTTAAACTGATAATTTTGGTCTGAAAAAGGGTGAAGTTAAAAAGGTCGTGCGAAATTCCTCACCGATATAATTTCCCCTTCCCATGATATTATCTAGATTTTCGAATCCTAACATTGTTGGACTTGAAGCCGGACGGACTGACAGTAAATACTTGGCCGGAGTTCACGGGAAAAGGGCAAACATGTAATTGGACTTTTTATGTTCTATCTGAAAATCTACATAGCAGACCTGGCATGGAATATCCATAAAACTAACTCTTTACAACCCTGCTCCTAGCTAAATATTTTTTGTATTCCTAGCAATAAAAAAGGAAGAATGTGGACGCTGCATTCTGAGAGGTACAAAGTTGCATTTATTATGCCCCGTAAGATCCAACTTGAAAATGATACTACTCTTTGATATTTTAACAATCGTTCTAGTACGCATTCCTTTCTCCGTGTTCGCGCAAGATAAAGCTTGTGCTTAAAAATAGCGCGTTTTCTAATAAATTATACAGGTAATTTATGGCAACTATAGAAATATTTATAAAATTTTCAAAAAGCTGTCATTTTAATTTTTAATGCATATAATAAAATGAAAATGTTTATAGAGTGGGGGTCGCGGTCAAAATAAATTATACATATGTTTGCGCATTGCACGTGTAATTGTGCTGACGTTACAACTGAAATTTCTGATCCTAAGCTTCATTTTTTCGTCCTCCGCCTGATCACTCTTTGCACTTGATCAATTGTGGGAATCGATCGGTCGATTGTCTAACGATTATTTTTTTAACCAATCGATGAATTAGTAGTGGCTTCCCCCTGAAAGGTGGGACACCTATTAACTATTACTATTGGGTTGCCCGAAAAGTTCGTAGAGATTTTTAAAATAAAATTTACCTTTTATTTTTTTCTACTAAAATGAATCGCAAAGCTAATATTTATTTATATGACTTTAATCCTCATGGAATTAACTATGTTTACACTCTGAATTCGTCTTTATTAAGGCTCAGTAGTGTAGTTTATTGCTAACCAACATGAGTGACGATTCAGTTCATTTTCGGCATATTATGCTGTTCTTTTTTTAAAAAAGGAAAAACGCAGCCCAGACTGCAAAAAAGATTCTTGCCGTGTATGGCAGCGATTCAATTGCTGATAGAAGTAGTTTTCGTGGTTTAGATTAGGAGATTTCAATTTGGGAAACCAACCCCGGGCTGGCCGGAGTTCAACTCTTGACATCGAGGATATTATGACGGTCATGGCAAACAATCCACGAATTACTGTCCGTGAGATAGCTGCAGAGTTAAGAGCCTGCAAATCGACCGCTAGAGTAGGCAAATCGGAAAGAAGTGCTATTCCACCAAGACAACGCTAGGCCCCATGTGTCTTTAAGGACTCGGGAAAATTTATTAAGCTTCAGATGGAAGGTTTTACCTCACCCGCCGTACTCTCCTGACATTCCTCCTTCGGATTTCCTTCTTTTCCGTTCCCTCTAAAATTTTCTACAAGGGAAATCCTACTCTTCAGAAGATGACGTCAAAACGGACCTTTTATTGTTCTTCAGGAGTAAGGACAGTGATTTTTGGAAAAAAGGGATAATGGATCTTCCAAGCCGTTGGGAAAGGGTAATCGCTAACGGTGGTAACTATTTTGTAGATTAAATAAATAAATTTTATGCTGTTCATCAATTTTAAAATTTCTCTACGAACTTTCCGGACAACCTAATATTTCCTTATAAAAAGGGCTATTTTTAGTTATTTTTTAATTCCTTTCATGAAAAATGGATTGTACAAGTATTTAAATATTTAATAAAACTTTTCAATGTAACTATGCACTAATATTTTAAATTAAGACCTTCATGAAATATAAAAATTAAAAAGTGCTCCCCTCCTCAAGAATTTTCTGGATCCGCTACTATGAATAAGCTTTCTAGATTTTTTCTCTTCTTTTCCTTTATGACATTATAATTTGTAATTACTAAATTTCTCTCTCTCTCTCTCTCATGTTAAAAATTTACTGTCGAAATAAGGTTAATGAATCAATATGATAGTTATTTATCAGCAATTTTATTGAAATCTTATTGCTTCATTAAAATAATAAGTATATCCTTTAATTATAAATACACCGAATCAAGGTTCAATTTGAGCATACTAGATCTCAATGTAAGTAGAACAGCTAACTTTAGCTTTTCATGAAGGACTGAAAACCTCATTATCATCTCAACACATCGTCATCATATCCGGGAATAAAGCATGCAAGTTCAAGGAAATATGTATAAGGAAATTCTAAGCGTATCAACATAACAAAAAAAAAAAAAATCAACAAAAAATTAGAAATTTTTTAATGATTTCTGAAAGAAATTTTAATAATTAACCGCAAGAATAATACATATACATAATTCGATAATGTCCGGTCAAGATAACAGTGAATTAATTTTTTAAACCCAAGACATAGCATAGTTTCCGAAAGATCAAAAGCTCCGACTGATCTCCTTTCATAATTGGTAGAGAGAAAACAGTTCTTAAGAATTTGAAATTAATGAGTAAAATATTTTTATTGGTGGGGTCAAATTTTTATAAAAAAAAAAAAAAAAAATGAAGAAATAACGTTAATTCTTTAGATGCCCTATAACTTACAATAACCTCTTTGATTTCTATCTGTACCCTTTTTTTTATCATAAAGAATCCGATACAAATAATCTAAATTTTGGGAGATCTAAAATACATTATTTAAAACAAAAAGCGCTAATTTTGATAGTTAAAAAGTATTTAGATCTTTATTTTCCTTAAAAGATACTAGATTGATTCTGGTAATTATTTAATTTATAAATATTAGTTTATATATAATTTTATATAATTTTTGATAAATATATTTTATTATCACCGTTTTCGCTCAATTCATTTTTTACTCTACTCCTTATTTTGTAACAAATAAAAGAATCAAAAAAGACCTTACTTTCCTCTTTCACAATATTTCCGATCGAAGGCTAGTGTCTACTTCAAATTCAAGCAAGCCTGGTCAAATTTATATGATGTTCACATTTTTTTTTTTTTTTTTTTATCGTTGTATTTGAAAGATGGCAAGATGTGGATGGAATGTTTGGAAGAAATTTGAAGGAATGCTTTAATTTCAAAAAGAACAGGAACAGTTTTATATAATTGTTTTGGTCATTGTAAGGTAGCTAAAGATGAGTAATATCTACTTATCCAATCCTCTAAAGATTAAAGCAAAAAAAAACAAAAATGAATGAATGAATGAAAATATACTGTATTTTGTAAATTAGATTACAATTACAGGGCGTTTGGCCCTTAGAGAATATATATGCAAGAATGTATTTACTCGGATTACAAGTTTTTTTTTGCTTCTTTTTTTGCATAATTGCCTCTTACATGATAAAATTAATAATACATTAAAGTAAAAGAATAAGTGATACAATAAATGAATTAATAAAAATAAAATCCATAAATGAAACAGCTAAACAATTCTTCTAATTACATACAAAAAACAAAATCTGGTGCGATGCGCGCAACACACAACTTTCACTTACCAACTTACTTAGATTAGAAATCGACGTGTTTCGATAATATGTAAACGCCATTCCTCAAGTTCTCGCCTATTTCCACAGTTATATACTTATATTTGTATATCTCCGTAAGTTATTGACTATCAGTATAGCAAAATTTGGTTTTGTTTTGAAAAGTTCTCAGCACTTTTCGATTAATTATTGCTAATTTATTTTTGAAGGGACTAATTTCATCATCAGTCGAGTTTTTTTTACTTTTTCTTTTTTACTACGAGTTGCTTTTTGTAAATACATCGTGAAGGTGAATCGATAGGCGTATTTACGTCCCTAAAATCTAGAACGATTACTATTCCTCTAAAATCGCTTTATATTGCTTTCAAAAATTTATTATGGAACAAAAGTGCTAGACTAAAATATATCTATATTAATTATAGACTATTATCTTATACCATACTTTTACACACCTGCAATGCTTCAAAAAATTTGAGCATCACGTATTTACTCTCTTAAGTAAATTTAATCTTTTTATTATCGTAATAAATAAAAGTTTTTATTTTCATAACAAGGTTAATAAAATTTTGGTTGTCACATAAACATACATCAAATACCGAAATCGTTAAAGCCGTTTTTGAGAAAAAAATAAAATAAACATGTGAAAATGTGACAATTTTTATTAAGTAAAGTGCCCCCTCCGTTTGACCAATTTCTATGAAATTTCGGCTGTCGCATCGCGGTCATATACATACATCAAATACAAAGTTTGATCAAAATTGTTAAAGCCTTTTTTGAGTAAATAAAAAAAACACGTGAATATGATACAAAATTTATTAAGTAAAGTACCCCCTCCAATTAATCAATTTTGACTGTCACATCGCGGGCATATACATACTCCAAATACCGAGTTTGATCAAAATCGTTAGAGCCGTTTTTGAGTAAATTGAGAAAAAACGTAAAAAATAGACAAAATTCTTTAAATAAAGTAATAATCCCTCCAACCTTGCCGTACCGCAGAAGTACGATCAGCTATTTACACTGAAACGTGAAGTTGAACGAACATTGATGTCTGACCGCACCTATGCCCTCAATACAACAGTTTTCATTAAAAAGCAACATCAGAAAAATGCTAGTAGAAGATCTAGAAACTTATCTTAACCCTTACCTACTCACGTCGGGTCATATGTACCAAATTTCATTTCATTCTATTTATACCTCTTAGGCATTGAATGATCATCAAACTTTGACATATCCTTTGTTTTGGCTCCAGTTACTTCTTGCGAGTGTCTGAAAAAAATAGGGAGGTGTTTACTTTATCTAAATCGATATTTTGAGTAGGTGAGTAGTTGTGCAAGCCATTTTTTTGTGTCCAATTGCATTTGTAAAAACCACTCATTTCTTATTTGTTTTAACTGCAAAGGTTGTTTGTAGACAAATTTTTGAATTTTAAATCTAAAAAGAAATTATGTTAATAATAGTAATGTTAAGGAGTTCCTTTATTTTAGTTCTTAATTTCAGACCAATAATTCAATATGTTATTCATATTTTGAAACTTCCATTTGTTTTCAAGCCTTCTCCTGTTGTCTAAAACTAATATCTTACACCCTAAGGTTATTTAAATATTTTTTTTGTGTTCTGTGTCATATTGACCCGAGGTGAGTACCTAGATACGAGTAAGTAACATTGATTCGGGTGAGTAGTTAAGGGTTAACTAACTCAAAAGCGACACTAGCGCTATCCCCGAACACACAGGCAAATAGATGCAGTACCTGCTCGAGTTCGTGTCTTATGTGTGTAGATTAGCCGAACATTGTTCGTGGCTGTTCGTGAGAGAGGTTCGCACAGTTTAGAGGCGCCTTGGACATGATTTTCTTACGGTTGAACCTAAGAGAGTATTTGAATTTCGGAATAACTGCGTGGTAATCCTGTTAACTAATAATAAACATATGAAGTATTGGAAAACGAAACAAAAGGACGGCGAAGTCGCCTTCATTGTGTCAATCGATGTCTCGTCAGTCAGTTTTTCGATTTATCGATAATTCTATTAAATTATACATTCATATAAATCTAGTTGACTCTGCCCTTTCATAATTTAATTGGGAACGCACAAGGCAAATGCTGAATGGTCATCGGATGCGTTTGGAAAATACATTTCGTAAGGAAATGGACCTGACTCCCCCGAAATGAAGCGTTAATAGGATTAAGTTCATTATTGGGGGACAGTGTCCGCCAAGTGGTCACAGATGGTCCACTAGAAGCAAGAATTAAGCTTCAAGTTGTAACTTGAATTGTAGGATACTGGAGTACTGTCATTTAAAGCCACAATAATTCCCACAACTTAAATAAGAATTAGCTTAGAAACAAATGAAAAGTAGCCTTAGTTTTAAAAATTTACATTCTAATATTTTTCCTTATTCGTTTTGTTATTCAAACATACACTTATGAACTGATTACTTCTTAGAAGGCATTCTCTGTGTCTTATCTAGAATATAATTAAAATACATCTCTATATTTTCTTATAATTTTTATATTTAATTTTAACACGTTAGGTGCGGCGGCGTAGGGGTATCCTGAATTGGACGGTATCGGTCCCCGGGGTCCGACTGCTAGCATGAGCCAAAGACGATATCGGACTTCGGGGTCCGATGGGAATACTTTGACGAAAGCGGTATCTTTTGATTAAAAGGAAATTAAATGAGCGTCTCAAGGGCATTATCTCTTGGTAAGGATTGGAACTAGACATAATAGGCGCAGGACAGGCCGATACAGGATTTACGCCATTCTTTATCGAAAATCGGACCTCGGAGTCCGATTCTAAAAAACAACAGAATTTCAGCTGTTAGCAACTTCTGTTTCTGTGCTTCTGCACTTAAATGCAATAATCTCATTAAAAATCGACTAGATTGAGTATTTGAAGTGTTCGGACTTTCGGACATTTTCATGTGAAAATGGGCTGTTAAGAAGGGATTCTAAGGCATCGAACCCCGGGGACAGGGAGTGTTAATAATAAGTATAAATACTTTTCTGATCTTTTTTTTTTTTTCTCTAATACAATTTTTTTTTTATTTGACACATTGTTACACACCTAGAATGCTGCATATATATTACCAATCATCTCGAATATATCGTATATTATACCAATTATCTCAAAAACGGGATTTATTCGGATCCTTTTGTTAACCGTGCAGTCGACCTTCAATGGGTAAGATGGTAAGCCTTGCGGTTAATTTTTGAGATAGATCATATTTCTGTGTTTCCTCATACCAAGATTTTCCTCATACATTGGTACTTATGTATTGCATGGCCCTAATTCAACAATTTGCCCATTGCCATATTTAGAAGAATGTAGCGAAATATTTGTAATAAATTAATTCGATCGAATATTCAATATTGTTAATATTCCATTTATTTTCGTCTTAAGTTTTTTAAAGGTACTGGTATAAGGGATGTTAATTGCAATATGTATAAGGTATTTCAAAAACTTTAAAATATAAACAAAAGCTAGGTGCTCAGGTATGTATCAGTGTGTGTCAGGTAATAAAGAAGATAGTAGATACAGTTTATTCTGGTCGTAAGTACACCTTTCTCAGGCATAGTCTTGATCCACTGTTAAAGAACTAGAAGGAGTGTAGACTATCAGAACATTAGTTATGATCATTTATATTTTTTAGGCTTGATGTTTTTATTTTATTTTTATGTAAAACACTAAAAATTTTATTTACCACTCCAGATGACACCATCCAAGAACTAACAAAAGGCGAAAAATACAGCAAAAACCTTCCTTATGAAATATATTGTGAAAACTCTAGAGTAGAATATTTTCATAATACTACTAAAACTTTTGAAAAAAAAAATTGAAATTTCTTTTTTGAAAACTTGGAAATGAGGCTCGTAAGCTAGTAGGCGGGCGATCTGAGGTTGACGACCGGCCAACCTTGAGCTGGAATAAACGTAACATGACCTCATTTAGGTATACCTCATTCTCAAAATATTTCGCAAAAAATTTGTGTATAAATTTACTTTATTTATGAATGACATTCCTGAAGTCTTATAAAATTAATCAGTAGCTGATTGTTTTTATTTATTTATTTTTTTAAAATTGATCTAACTAAATAAAAAATAATTAATTTAATTTATGTATGTGTGAAAGATCCGTTTCAGAAATATAAAAAAAATAATTCGGGTTTTTATTCATATTACGGTCCATGATTTAATTGAAAATACTTAGGGTAAACCATACAGTTATTGGCACTCAGTACAGTTATTGGCACCCCAACTTTAACTTAAAGAAATAGGTAAACAAGTCCTAATTTTATTACAAGATATTCATGAGTCTAATGAAGGGTCCTCTAAGTCATCTATAAAGTAAGACTTAAACAAACTGACCATAGGGAAGATTTCATAATTAAATCCACAGGGTGCCAATAACTAGATTTGGAACTTTTAACAATAATTATTGCCATATAGTAAAACTATTGAGCTTTTGACCCAAAAAAAACCTCTTGAGTCTTTATGAGGATAGATAATGAGGAGCTACAGGAAGTTTCTATTTGATCTTTTTATAAAAAGTATTTTTTTTTTTTTTATTTAACCACAGAAATGTAGTCTTTTGGGTGCCAATAACTGTACGGTTTACCCTATTCATTTGAAGTTTTTTAGTATTTATTGTTAAAAATTTTACCACTTCCTTGATTTTGTGAATTTAAGCTTTAAAATACACAGGGAAAGGAATTATTAAAAATATTTTTAGCTTTAAAAGTTCAATTAAAAAAAAAAAAAAAAAAATCGGTAAATTAGTGTGGCTTTATTTAATTGCCATTTAAATTATGCACCAGAACCTTTCATCAAAATCTGACTAATTCTGCAAGATGTTCCACCAATCACATTTATTTGACATTTGACTGACTGACGTTCCTAGATTTTTCCACTTCCTGCTGGAGTAAACGTTTTTGTTATCGCCAGAGTATCATTTTTTTTATTTTTTTTTATTGATGATCAAGTAAATCTTTCTATCTATTAAAATAAAACAGTAAACTATCAATTCCCACAAATATTTCTGATTTTTTTAGATTTGTTTCCCTGTTTATTTCTATCATCCCAGTGAGTGGTCATAAAGTTTTGAACAGTATTGGTATAAAATCAGGTTTTCATCATCAAGCGTTGAAATTTCGTAAAAAAACTCCAACATAGTGATTACTGATTGCGGGAATTAAAACAATAAATAAAAAAATTAAAATAAATAGATATATGTAAAATTCACATCAAGATTTCCACTACAGCCACCTGCCTTTTATTCTTGAACTTAATTTCTTTCAGGTGGCGTTGGGTAAATATAACTGCATATCATCCACCTCAGCAACATTGGGGATAGATCTCCAAGATATGTACATAAATATATTTCCTATTCTTTTTTTAGATAAATAAGTTTGCTTTTTGTGGCCCTTTCAAACTGTTTTTTTCTGTAAGATTGTAAGATCTAAGGTATTTTCCTTTGGTTTGAAAGGTATTTCAGCATCCGAAATTGATATTTTCGTACGAATTGAGTTCTAAATGAATCAAAACTAGGAAACGGAATCTTTCTTGAACTTTCCCCGGGCGATAAAATACCATCAATTTTTTTTTTAGGTTATTAATTTTTACTTCTCCTTTTCTCCTTGAGCATAATTAAGTCAATAAAACAAGCTGACTTTGAGAGATGGTAATGTCTTTTTCGAAATATCACACCTATCGTAGAATAAAAATATAACTAAAAAAACGGCGTTTTGAAAAACGACGGGTTTGCATTGTTTGGATATTAAAGAATATACCCATATTTTTACGATAATTTAAATTCTAATATCGATATTTTTTTATATTTTAATGGAATTTGACTTTTAGCAATCCTATATTTCTTCTCAAAATGTCTCCTACAAAAATGAAATAGTTAAACAAAGGAGAAAAAAAAAGTTATTGGTTTAAATTAATCCTGATCACTGATTAATCTTCATTTTTTCGTCCTCCGCCTAATCACTCTTTGCACTTGGTCAATTGTGGGAATCGATCGCTCGATTGTCTAACGATTATTTTTTCAACCAATCGATGAATTAGTAGTGGCTTCCCCCTGAAAGGTGGGACACCAATTAACTATCACTATTGGGTTGTCCCAAAAGTTCGTAGAGATTTTAAAAATAAAATTTACCTTTTATTTTTTCTACTAAAAATGAATCACAAAGCTAATGTTTATTTATATGCCTTTAATCCTCATGGAATTAACTATGCTTACACACTGAATTCGTCTTTATTAAGGCTCAGTAGTGTAGTTTATTGCTAACCAACATGAGTGACGATTCAGTTCATTTTCGGGATATTATGCTGTTCTTTTTTAAAAAAGGGAAAAACGCCGCCCAAACTGCAAGGAAGATTCGTGCCGTGTATGGCAGCGATTCAATTGCTGATACGGTTCAGAAGTGGTTTTCGCGGTTTAGATCAGGAGATTTTAATTTTAACAATTCACGTATTAATATCCGTGAGATAGCTGCAGAGTTAAGAACCTTCAAATTGACGGCCAGAGTTGGCAAATCGGAAAGGAGTGCTATTCCACCAAGATAACGCTTGACCCCATGTGTCTTTAAGGACTCGGGAAAAGTTATTAAGCTTCAGATGGGAGGTTTTACCTCACCCGCCGTACTCTCCTGACATTGCTCCTTCGGATTTCCATCTTTTCCGTTCCCTCGAACATTTTCTACAAGGGAAATTCTACTCTTCAGATGATGAATTCAAAAAGGACCTTTTATTGTTTTTCAGGATTAAGGACAGTGATTTTTGTAAAAAAGGGATAATGGACCTTCCAAGCCGTTGGGAAAGGGTAATCGCTAACGGTGGTAACTATTTTGTAGATTAAATAAATAAATTTTATGCTGTTCAACAATTTTAAAATTTCTCTACGAACTTTCCGGACAACCTAATATTTCCTTATAAAAAGGGCTATTTTTAGTTATGTTTTAATTCATTAAATGAAAAATGGATTGTACGAGTATTTGAACATTTAATAAAACTTTACAATGTCACTATGCACTAATATTTTAAATTAAGACCTTCATAAAACATAAAAAAATAAAAAAGTGCGTCCCCCCCTCAAGAATTTTCAGGATCCGCTACTGTGAATTAGCTTTCTAGATTTTTTCTCTTATTTTCTTTTCTGACATTATAATTTGTAATTACTAAATCTCTCTCTCTCTCGTGTTTAAAATTTACTGTAACAATAAGGTTAATGAATCAATATGATAGTTATTTATCAATAATCGTTATTGAAATCTTATTGCTTCAATAAAATAATAAGTATATCCTTTAATTATAAATACACCGAATCAAGTATGCTCAATGCTCAACTTTAGCAAACTAGATCTCGATGTAACTAGAACAGCTAACTTTAGCTTTTCATAAAGGACTGAAAGAAAACTTCATTATCATCTCAACACATCCATGTGTCTTTAAGGACTCGGGAAAAGTTATTAAGCTTCAGATGGGAGGTTTTACCTCACCCGCCGTACTCTCCTGACATTGCTCCTTCGGATTTCCATCTTTTCCGTTCCCTCGAACATTTTCTACAAGGGAAATTCTACTCTTCAGATGATGAATTCAAAAAGGACCTTTTATTGTTCTTCAGGATTAAGGGCAGTGATTTTTGTAAAAAAGGGATAATGGACCTTCCAAGCCGTTGGGAAAGGGTAATCGCTAACGGTGGTAACTATTTTGTATATTAAATAAATTAATTTTAAGCTGTTCATCAATTTTAATTTTTGTCGAAATTTCTTTACGGACTTTCCGGACAACCCAACAACTACCAAGAAACCACCACCATGCTACTTTTTTAACCACTAAACCCATTTTGAGCTGAATTAGACTTCGAACCAGGGATGACAAGATTTGTTCTTGCATTCCTTGACGGGAAGCCGTCTCACCGGCTATCTCCGCTTTTCCTGGGACTTACAATCGGACTTAAGAACTGGGGGACCTCCCAAAGGTTCTCCATACTTGATGGTACCGTCGATAAAAAGGGCAAATAACCATAAAAGCCATAGACTAATAAAGATATAAATGGAGACAGACATATATAGTGACGACAGGGCGGTGCACCTGCCGCTGAGAGTGACGTCACCTTGCGGGTCAGCCCGCTCACCTTGGGCCCCACCACTCAAGCTTATATCTTATATTTCCCCTTCTTTTAATGACCGGTTCATTGACCCCAGTCCAGCATCTGTAGCTCTAGCCAAAATTCTTCAATAAACAAAATAGTCGAATAATTATTTATATTTTAGTTCATCTCTTATCAAGATAAACATACAAAAAAAAAATAAAAAAAATCTGGTGCGTGCGCGCAACACACAACTTTCACTTACCAACTTACTTTTATTAGAAATTTATGTGTTATGTTAATTGCCACTTCTCAAAGTCACACATTTTTCCTTATTTTCATCTGCTTTATAAAAAACACTATTTTTTTTATTATTATTAAATAAAAGTTTTTACTTTACTTCATTTAGTTACCATGAAACAAACAATTTCCATTAAATGAACAGAACCTCTTTAATCATAAACGATGGTCTGACATTAAACGCGTACTGCGCATGCGTGGGCTCAACGTGTTTTAAGAGTTGACGAAATATTTTTATTTTTTTCTCCTGTATATGTTTACTCGATTTTTTTCATATTTTATATTTAGCCGTTTCTTATTTTTAGACGTAACGAGAGGCGGTTAATTTCTCCATATAAACAAAAACAAAGGTACTTTACAGGGAAACAAAAAAGGCCCCATCCCTATTTAAGCCCCCTCAGAACATTTTAATAATGATAAAGCTTGCCTGGTAGTAAAGAAAACCTAATTTTCATAAAACATGACGAATTTGATCAAAGTTAATAAAGCCGTTTTTGAGATAATCGAAAAAAAGGTAATAATTGGGAAAAAAATATATGAAATAAAGTGCCCCCTCCGTTTGGCCAATTTTGATGAAATTTTTTCTGTCACATCGCGGGCATATACATGCACTAAATACCCAATTTCAGGTTCGCACGGTTTATAGTTTTTAAGCTAGTCTGTTAACACACATATAAGAGTACAGTCCATTTCGCGGGACTTGGTTATTTGGACTTAGGTAACTACAAAACGTATATTTCCGTTAAAAACCGGAGGTCGAAATTTTTCACGATCGCAATACTTTCCCTTACTATATATTGCATACATAGGTAATTGAAAGTAAAAAAATAAAAATATATTAGCCAGCTGAGAGTTTCCAACAATAATTATGTGAAACTTTGATTATAAAATTGGAAGATATGCGTGAAAGTTTCGAGGAGCATATCATCATCTATTATTAGTGCTCATCTTACACTTAATATAGAAACAAGTACTTGTGTAGATATATAATTTATAAACGTTGATCAACTTTCACTGGAAAATAAAAGTTAGATGACAAAGAAAATTTCATCGAAATTGGTCAAACGGTGGGGGGCACATTATTTAATAAATTTTGTCTCATTTTTACGTTTTTTTTCCGATTTTCTCATAAACGACTTGGGTAGAGAGTATATTTATATGCCCGCGATGTGACAGCAAATATTTCATCGAAATTTGTCAAACGGAGGGGGTACTTTATTATACAACTTCTTATGTTTTTTTTCTATATTCTCAAAAATATCTTCAAAGATTTTAATAAAACTGGGTATTTGATCCATGTATATGCTCGCGATATGACAGTAAAAATGTTATCAAAATTGATCAAACCGAAGGGGCTCTTTATTTCATAACTTTTTTTCCAATTTTCTCAAAAATAGCTTTAGTGATTTTCATTAAACTCGTCATGTTTGATGAGAATAAGTTTTCTTTAATATCAGGTAAGCTTTATTATTATTAAAAATGCTCCGAGCGGGCTTAAATAGGGAAGGCGGTTTTTTTTTTCTTATAAAGTACCTTGGTTTTTGTTTATAAGGAGAAATTAACTGTCTCTGATTATGCCTAAAAATTAGAAATGGCTAAATATAAAATATGAAAAAAATCGAGTAAACATATACAGGAGAAAAAAAGGATAATATTCCGAAAACTCATAAAACTCGTTGAGCCCACGCATGCGCAGTACGCCTTCAATGTCAGACCATTGTTTATGATTAAAGACGTTCTGTTAATGGGAAAGAGTTTTGAAACATACGTATTTAATGGTAATTATTTGTTTCCATGGTAACTAAATCAAGTTTTCAACAACCACGTAGAGAATTATAAAATATTCTTAATAACACTTAAAAACTTTTAAGAGCAAATATAAGCAACCATAAGTAAGTGAATGTGGAAAAATGTGTGAATTTTAGGAATGGCGTTTACATGTTTATCAAAACACGTCAATTCCTGATCTAAGTAAGTTGGTAAGTGTAAGTTGTTTGTTTCGCGCATCGCACCGGGTTTGTTTCTAGTTTTGTGTCCTAAATTTACATTTTAAGTTAGGATACTTAACATACTTATATATAAATTATCATAGTGTAGTATTCATTAATAAAATAAAATAAAATATAATTAAGATTTCCTGAACCACAAGCAAATCACTAAATCGAATTTTTAAAGTCCAATAAAACAATAAAGTCCAACTTAGATAAGTTTGTGTAAGTACAATCAAGTCAAGTAACACGGCATGCTATTTATGTTTGTGCAGGAAACGGTCGGTCATTAGTCAAATTGAGTCATAGCAGACGATTCTCAAACCCTCTCTCCTGGACAAGTCCAACTTTCTGCAATAAATTCTCCATGCTTTCATAAAGTAAAATACATTGTGAATATTAATCTTTCTTTGTATATTATTTTTGTGGGGAAGGTAAAATTCCTGAGAAGACATGGAAGAGATATGGTAATTCAAAGACGACGTTGATGTATGTTTCAGAACAATTAATTATTGTCACTTTAGATTTTCAAAGAGTATTTCCTACTAAATTTAGATCATCCGTGATTTACATAAAACAATATATATTCACACTAGAGGGGGATATGTTGATGGTAAAATAAATGTTTGATACAGTAGAGCCCAGTTTATCCGGAAACAAATCAATTCCGGATAAGGTTCGTTATGATCAGAAAAAAACAAAAAACAATTATATTAACGCTTAGTAAGGAACAATAAACTGGACGAACAATTCAAATTGGAATGAGGCTTGCTTTTTTCTACTCTATCGCAAATTCTTCAGTTTTTACGAATCTCGTATAATTTTTATTTAATATGATGTATAGTAAAATTTACAAAATAAAATAGTTTGTTAGGTGTGATCCTTAAAATATAGGTTAATATTATTTTTTTTTATAACAAAACTTCTAAATTGATATTATTACTCCTTTCTCGTCCGAGACAAATGGTAATATTGAGGACTGAGCGCATTCACACTCTATTATTATTAGAAACAATATAAATGAATAAAAATATTAGAAAAAAATCAACTTTATAAAATTGAAATAAACATCATAAGGACAGTCATACAGAAAAAAATATGGTTATAAAGAAATATGCTCAATGATTTGGATATTCATAAAATGTAGCAGATCAGATTATATTCAATAGGGGTCCACTGCATAAAAAGTGACAACTATATTGAATTTAAGTCATTTGTTATAGTTGTTGTTACACAATTTAAGTCTTTCATCTTCATATATGACGATGACCAGTTAATGGTTTATATATATATATATATATATATATATATATATATATATATAGGGGAGAGCGGGGTTGGTTGGCATAGAGGCTAGGTTGGCCATTGGCTTATAGTTTCCGTCACACCTATTGTGAAGGCCCCATCATTGTACCATGTAACCCGCTCGACCTCGGGAGTCTTGTCCTGAGTTTTCAATCCGATGCTAACAGTGTAGAGAAGAGTGTGCTTCATTGATTGATTTTACAACATGTAAGTAAATTTTTATGTTTCAGTAAATTTAGTTTTAAGGCATGGCAAAACATTTGACTCCGAATCTGTTCACATAGCCCCAAACTCCTTTGAAAAACCTAACCTTTCGATTAACCAGTTTCTTGTTTGATTGTTCTCCCCTGTCCTGGCAGCCATCTTTCATATGATCTCTCCCGTGGGGTTAGTTGGCTTTCTTTAACTGGGGTTTGTTCGCGCAGTAGCAATTCACAAAAGCAAGGTAAACATAAACAAAGGCGAAACTACCAATTGTCTTTAGTTCCAACAAGGAGGATGAGAGCAATTTTTCTTATGCAGAAAGTGACGACAGTCTAATCTTCTATCTTCTTTTATTGTCATTCTATTTTCCCTTAAAAGCTATTAAAAACAAATTCATAATTAATATACCATTATAGTGCAGCTTTTAATAACAATGATATCTGTCAGGCAGTACTTGAATGAGATGGCTAAACAACCCCACCTTCTAGGCCAACCTGCCCCACATAGGGGGTTTATTGGCATACTCTGGATTGACGAATTCTTCAATTTTCTATGATCTTAGTATTAAATATTATGTGGTGAAAAAAATACTTGAAGTACTCTAATACTTGGAGTTTACAGAGGTATCAGCCCTATTGGGATTGTATTAACAGAAACGACTCAACAATCAAAAAAGTGAAAACTGTTGCCAACCAACCCCGCTCTCCCCTATATATAAAATAAAAAAAAGAAGTTTTATTCTGGTTGATGAAGGCTTTGTTTAAAAAAGCTGGATTAATTAAATCATTATTCAGATTGAGACTTGAAAATGGCGACATATCCGAAACGTTGTAGATGAGGGAATAAATGTTATTTATTCTTGCTTCTAGGTTATTGCTTCAATACTGTTAACAGCAACTATACCCATAATAAAAATATCCCAGGAGGTTAAGAAACCAAATATATTTTGGTTATAATTTATATATAATATTCATAGACACCGCTGGAGAAATTAAATAAATGAATATTAGGGGAAAATAAAATGTTGGAAATGCCTGGATAATATGGATAATATGCCCCAGCTATTCAAAGATGGTTTAACGTTTTTAATTGTATTAAATTACGACGAAAAGCAATGAAAGGTTAATAACGAATAATTAATAACTTTTTAGTCGTTAGTTTAGTCAAGTGAACGTTGAACGTTGAATTTACAAAATAAAAACATTTTATAAAAAAATATTAAACCGACTTCGAAACCTAGGAACCAGTAAAAATAAATTCACTGAAAAGTATGAAATAATTACGTTCTGATTTTTATGAATACACAGCAAAATTGAAAATGGTATAAAAAGTGGAAAAGTGCAGAAGACGAATAATTTTATTTTGATTTGTACAAATACACACTAATTGTTAATAAAAATTATTAAATTTAAATATTAAATGCTATGTTCAATACAACACAATCTTTTCGGAGGCGGCGCAAAATAGAAATATCATGTTACTGATACAATTCCATTAGTAGGCATTGAAATCAATAGCTGGGAAGAGAAGATCCATTTAGAAGATTTTCATAATGTCTAGTGTAAAAACTTTTAAATTTTGCGCCGCCTCCGAAAAGATTGTGTTGTATTGAACATAGCATTTAATATTTAAATTTAATAATTTTTATTAACAATTAGTGTGTATTTGTACAAATCAAAATAAAATTATTCGTCTTCTGCACTTTTCCACTTTTTATACCATTTTCAATTTTGCTGTGTATTCATAAAAATCAGAACGTAATTATTTCATACTTTTCAGTGAATTTATTTTTACTGGTTCCTAGGTTTCGAAGTCGGTTTAATATTTTTTTATAAAATGTTTTTATTTCACAATTTTTAGTTGGAGAAGATAACAAATGTAGAAAACCGTATGTTGGTTTAAAAATTTCGTTGATAATTAATTAGTCGTTGATAAAATAAACGTTGGTTTAATAATTTCGAAATCTTTTTACGCTCTACCACGTTTGTCTTTCCCAGGTCTTTTTATTATACACACAGAAAAGTGGGAAAGCGGTGCGTGTATTATACAACTTTCAACACACTACGTTTTATGATTATAAATGGATTTTTTTTTTTTTTTAAAAGATCAATGTTCTATTGGGAAGGGAACACATAAAATGTTTTTCCACAATGACAATATTTTTCCTTTGCTAAATGTCGTCAGTACTTGTCATTTACGTAGAGAATCAGTGTTCCGAGATGTGTTCAGTTAAATATACATAAATACATAAATCCGGCCATTCCAAGATGAAGTAGATAAGTCACTGAACAGTCAAGATTTTGGCCGGTTTTAGACAAGATATCGTTAATGGAGAATCAATGAGGATGCTAATATGACCTATAGTAAATTTGAAAGTAATTTTTAAATTTTGATTGCTTGAATATCCTTCTGAAAACTATGGCGATATTATACACGACTTCATTGGATTACATCCTTGGATAGAAGTCCCTGCAAAAAAAGGGGCAACCATAAAATTTATCGATATCAAAAAGACTGCCTCGCTAGGATAGAAGCAACAGGGTTTGGGACTCACATATGGTTAATTTATTATTACGAAGGATATTATTATTCTCCGTATTAGACTACTGACTTAATTCCAAAGGTTGATTCAATTATGTTCGTAATTCCTTTCGATGAATTTTTGACTGAATTTATTACCGAAGTACTATGAATTATATCCTTCGTAATAAAACATTATTCAGAAAATAAATTGCTAAACAATGTTGCTTCAATTCTAGTGGCGTAGCATTTATCATCATTTTTAACAATCATTTCCATGACTGCCAAATTTTTGCTGGGGGGACTTTCATACAATGAGGTTGTTTTCGGGTAGTTATCAAGTTTTATTTTGTAGTTTTTATTGATGGATGAACACCAGCAAAAGCCTCGATAGTTGTAGAAACAAATTTAAAAACCGATACTAGTAATCCGGATAACATAACAGATGTGTCACCCATAAAGGATCGGCACAAAACCTCTGGCGAGATATTCAACAGTAACCGAGTGTATCCGGAAGAAGACAGAGGTATCTGAATCCTTTATTTATGTGCATAGTCAATAAAAGATAGAAATCAAAATCTAATTTAAATCAATAATAGCTACGATTTTAAATTTAAACGATCCTTCGGGAACTTGAAGAAGTCTTAAATTCTGCTTTAAAACGATTACCAATACTCAGTCTTTCTTGGAATTCCACGAATTTTGTTGTCTTATGATTATGGTGTCCAACCGTTGATTATATCTAAATTAAGAAGGTTTACTGTTATCGGTGAATATACATCTATCTATTATTTATGCTAATATCGCTACAGAAAACGACAGCGATATTATATTCTGCTGATATTTATATCTTCATTTAAATCTAATGTTGAAAAATTAGTTAAGGTTATGTATAGGTTTGTTCCAACAAGCACGTAAAACACATCGATAACTAACAGACTGCTCATATTCTCCCCCCACTCTTTTGATTCTGAATTTGATTGGTTGGTTTTCCCATTTGATTCATCCAGCAGTAATACAATATTTGGATTTGTTAGTTATCAATTAGTTTTAATAGCTTGTTGGAGCATACCTTATGTTATATATGCCATATGTTTTTCCAATAAGTAAACAATTTGAGCGATAATTAAATAATTATTTTCATGTTTTTTCCTGATAACTTCTTAAATAAATTAGGAACCCCAAAAAGGTTTAAATGGGACCATCTTGGGAAAATACTCTACAAGATACAAAAGGTTTCGTTCCAATTGGTCCACCCATCTCTGAGTAATCGGTGAACATACATAGAAAAAAAAAAAAAAAAAAAATAGGCACAAAAAAAAAAAAAGTCACATACGTATCGAATTGAGTAACCTCCTCTTTCGTTCGAAGTCGGTTAAAAAAACAAAAAACTTTTTCAATTATTCATCCTAGTCATAGTTTTATTCATCCGCGCTCGTCCTTTTTGTGATTCTTTTGTTATCTATTCCTAAAGTTTGTTCGCCCGTTCCATTCGCCGCGATGATATCACCGCTATTATATTCACCTGGAGCGGGTCACGCGATTCGGCGTTTTGTAGCTGCCTAAATTCAACCGTTGACTCATCGTTTTCAGGTCCAAATATCCTAAATAATATTTAATTTTCAAATACCTTATGAAGTCGTTCTTTGCCTATCTTTGTTTTTCATCCCCAAAGATTACTATGAAGTATAATAATTCTAAAAAATAAAAAAAGGAGTTTTATTCTGGTCGATGAAGGCTTTGTTTAAAAAAGCTGGATTAATTAATGGCAACATAGCCGAAACGTTGTCGATGACTGTTAACAGCAACTATACCCATAGTTATATATAAAATTAAAATGCACCGGAAGCATTCTGATTTTGAAATTAAAATCTTCCATGAAATTAAGGTGCACCGAGACTGTTTTTATTTATTTATTTTATTTTTGTAAGCCGAAATTTCTTATGTATTGAAATAAATATATATCCTGTAGCCAAAAGCTGATAACGGTATTCTTCACCAACTACCTACTGCAGACTCAAAATATATAATAGAGAATATTTCAAAAATATTTATATGTGTATGTTGCTGATTAAGAAAAGTAGGGTGAACCATACAGTTATTGGCACCCCAACTTTAACTTAAATAAAAAGGTAAACAAGTCCTAATTTTATTACAAGATATTCATGAGTCTAATGAAGGGTCCTCCTAAGTCATCTATAAAGTAAGCTTTAACAAACTAACCATAGGGAAGATTTCACAATTAAATCCACAGCGTGCCAATAACTAGATTTGGCACTTTTAACAATAAATATTGCCATATTGTAAAACTATTGAACTTTTGACCCAAAAAAACCTCTTGAGTCTTTATGAGGATAGATAATGAGGAGCTATAGGAATTTTCTATTTGATCCCTTTATAAAAAGTATTTTTTTCAGTTTAACCACAGAAATGTAGTCTTAAGGCCAATAACTGTACGGTTTACCCTATTACATGAAAATTATTATTATTTTTAATAGTAAATTTTTTATTAACAAATAATGAGAAGCATATGATCTCTTCCATTTATGTAAAATATCAATTTTTTTTTTTTTTATAAATTCGAGTTGAAAATGTTTGTGGAATTTTCTTTTGATTTTTTATCGATTCTTTTTCTTTTTTCAAAGCCTGAAACATCGCCCTAATATTTTATTACTATAATAATTTTTTTTATTATTGACTGAACCGCAAGAAACCTATTAAAACTATATATATATATATATATTGTTTAATAGGTTTCTTGAAATTCAGTCAATAATAAAAAAAATGATTATTTCGACGTTTCGAGACTATTGTTCTCATAATCATGCGCTACAATGAACTAACAGATTAGGATAAAATTGTAGGAGTTACTTAGGTAAAATATTTTAAGACTAGAGTTAACAATAATATTTTTTTTTTTTTTATTGTAAGGAAATGATAAAATCTGCCACACTCTAGGGCATTTAGTTTTAGTGATCTAAGTATCCATTCATACACATACTAAAGAATAACCTAGGTATGAATGTGTGTTCTTTAATTTTTGCGATGGTTATTTTATTTTTTCTTTCCCATTTCTAGGTTTATATTTATTTATTATTATTACGTTTGTCTTTTTTATGTACATTCGTATATATTTATTGAGTGAATGTGTCATTACAGCTATAATATTAATGCCCTCGATTGTGGCAGAATGTATAATCCATTTCAATTAGAATTAAAAAAAATAAAATAAAAAATAACTAAATTAGAAATGAAATACAAAAGGAATAAATAAATACGTAAAAAAATGTCTACGTATACGCATTCACACTTAATACAATATAATATTTATCTATATAATTTATATATATATATCCCTGGAATGGAGATCCCTGGAATATGTATATATATCTATATATATTCCAGGGATCTCTGAGTCGAGCCCTGCCTCATCACCGGATTTAAAAGCCAGTACACAAGTGTATATGATTCTAAATATTGATTTGTATAAATATACCTACTTTTTCAACCTACTTTTTTTTTTAAGGACTTTGAAGGAATAGGAATATTATGAAGTAAAGCGTTCCTGGGTTCTTTTTTTTCTGACACTCTCGTTAACCAGTCAATAATTACTCCTGGTTTTGTGATTAATTATTGTGTATTGTGAATTGAATGAATAAATAAAATGTTGTAAGACATACTCAGAGGTGGGAGGTTGTGGAGTCGAACATGGCAAGGTAATTGGGCGAGGTTCTGACCTTTAAGATACCCGAGTAAACAGAAACAGGTGCACCGCTTACCTTCTCTGCCGTTATTCCTCTTTTAAATTCACCGTCCAATCTCTCTCATCTAACTCGGAAATTATTCCAAAATGATATAATTATTAATTAATGGTTATATTCGATATAAATTATAAATTAAAAAAAAAAAAAAATCAATACGAGACGAAATAAAATTCAATAGGATATGTAGTCAACGGATGGATACTGCATATATATATATACACAGTACCAGTCAAAATTTTAGACACACTTGCATTTAATTCACAATCTTCAAGTTTAAAAAAATAATTGTAACTCAAGAGATAACATTTCAAAAATTATATGATTGTTTTGAATACAATCTATATTAATAAAGATGAAATTCTGTTTGTTTGCTTTTTTTGTTTGTTCTTTATAGAAATCCATACCGTTTGTCCTAAATTCTCCAAATTTCGCTTGGTGGATCTTTCATACCATCTGCAACCACATGTCCATATTATAATTCCATCACTTCAGCCAATCTCTGTGTATATTCTTTATTGTCATAAAAATCATTATGATCTCGCTTTGCATTGGTTTTTACGAAAGCGACCGTTGGAGTCGAAAATAATCTCATTTCTGTCCAAACGAATTTTTCTTAACCCACGGCTTTTCTCATTGTTTACCAAGTTCCCTGGGTGAAACCGGGATATACAGCTAGTTATAAATAAATTAAAAATAAAATAAAAATTATAGTTGTTAAATAAATAAAATGTTGTTATTTATTTATTTTACAAAATCTAAGGTGAGTCAAAACTTTTTACTGGTACTGTATATATAGATATATATAATCTAAACCACAAAGTAGATTTAGATGCAATTTCATCCCATCCTAGTTGAGATTTCACATGTATCAGGATTTTCAGTTAAAACTTTTTTATTTTGGAAAGCCAACGTTTCGATCCAACTTGTGGATCTTCATCAGGGCTAAATGAAAAACAAATATATGAGTATCTATGCTAGAGGATGACAATAAATGAATACTTTACAAAACTGATATTAATATGTAAGATGGTAAGCATATAAATGAATATTAAAACATATATTTCTTTTCTTTTAGCCCACAAGTTGGATCGAAACGTTGGCTTTCCAAAATAAAAAAGTTTTAAGTGAAAATCCTGATAATCATTTAACCCATCTTAAAGAATAACAGTTGACTATCTCTAACCTCTAATACTGTAATAGTTTTTTCAAGTGTTCAAGAAACCGTTTTTATTAGCAATTATTTTTACTTGATGTAGTAGGGTAAACCGTACAGTTACTGGCACCCTTAAGACTACGTTTCTGTGGTTAAATTAAAAAAATACTTTATATAAAGGGATCAAATAGAAACTTCCTACAGCTCCTCATTATCTATACTCATAAAGATTCAGAGGTTTTTTTGGGTCAAAAGTTCAATAGTTTTACAATATGGCAATATTTATTGTTAAAAGTGCCAAATCTAGTTATTTTAATTGGATTTAATTGTGAAATCTTCCCTATGTTTAGAGGACCATTTAAACATTAGACTCATGTATATCTTGTAATAAAATTAGGACTTGTTTACCTATTTCTTTAAGTTAAAGCTGGGGTGCCAATAACCGTACTGAGTGCCAATAACTGTATGGTTTACTCTCTCTCTCTCTCTCTCTCTCTCTCTCTCTATATATATATATATATATATATATATATATATATATATATATAATTGAATGCTGAAAAAATATGAATTGAACACGTATGATTACATAATTATGTTAATATATTAGACCAGACGGAATAAGAAAATATTAGCTACTGTTTACTCATGATGATAAAATAAAAACATGCTACAATAAAAACTGATACTTAATGATACCAGTCTATAATAAAAAAAAAAAAACCGATATATCAACTATAATACACAAGGTAAGAGTAAACAGAATAAAATTTCTGGATCACGGTAATATATGGATGCAATTCAAGGCGTTTAAATTGTATTAAAGTTTTTTTTTTTTTTTATTTCATGACGAAATTCCAAAATTTTTGAAGATATTTTCGAGTCTAAATGTCCTTGGACGAAATTTCACCAAGACGTGTCTGTCAGCGTTGAAACAAAACCGGAGGCCGATCAGTGCAGAAAGCTACTCTGCAGGTTCTCTTCAACAGCCTCCAGATTTCTCTTTTTTAGAGCATGTTATGATAATAAATAGCCACTCGTCATTAGTACCTTTATTATTCAACAAGGAAAGAACGTGTGCCCGCCCTAATTATTTTTATTATGATATAACAGAGTCGTAAAGAACATTCGGATTAGAGTGTCTGTCATTTTAATACGTATGTATATATATTTCATGTGAAAAAAATTGTTAAGTAAGCCGTTGATTTCTTGTACTGCATTAGAGCGAGATAATTAGCCCCGTGCAAAAAAATAGTATCTTAAGCGTCTCGTCAAATAAAGATTTGACAATGAAATTTTCATTAAAATAAATTGCAAAAATATATATGTTGAATAAAAAATCTTAATATTTTATTTTTTATGGATATATGAGCCCCTTAAAGCACAAGTGGTGTAACTCCAATTTTCGTTTTGTTTTTTTTGTACTGTGTAGGGAAAACTGTGTTATATTTAATGCACTAACAGTGTAACTCCTAGTTTCCCATATTTGTGCATTCATTTGTGGTCTGGTGAAACAAGTAGTACCAAAACGTCTTAACATAACAAACCCTTTAATATCTCAAAACATCAAAATTGGAGTTACACCACTTGTGCTTTAAGGGGCTTATATATGAAAAATACATTAAACAGGCAAAAATCGACATTAATTTTACATTTTACATATGTATTAATGTTAAAATAAATTGAAAAAAAGTTAATTGGATAATGTTAAAAAAATAAAATAAAATAACTCTCAAAGTTAAATTACTTGTAAAAAAAAAAAAACAAAAAAAAGCAACCGCTAATATAAATAATTTGAATCTACACTACAAAAAAAAATTAATATAATAAAGTGAAAAAAACATCAAGAAAAATTATTTAACTTTACAAAAAAGAAATAGAATAAACGATTTTTACAAAAGCCGTTAAGGAGACTAGTCGATGTTCACTCTAGCGCAGCACTTAACAGAATGAGAAAGAGTGAGATCGCGCTTTCCTTATATTGTCTCAAAGAGGCCTAAAACAAAATGGCGGTTATGAAAAACAAAATGGCGGCCTAAAGGTAGGTACCCAATCATTAGGGGGATATTCAAGAGAAAAGCTAAAATATGGCGAGATAACAATATTCTATAGGTACCTGACCCTTCACTTAGAAAGAGATGAGGGGGGGGGGGTAAAATGGTGAAGGTCATCCAAATTAGGTGGTTAAGGTATAGAAGAACCCAACAAGAGGCGTTGTCACGTGATTAAAACCTAAGATAGGGTAGGAATGGTAAACGTGGTACTTACGGAGCAGACGGGCGCGCAAAAAAGTGTCCCAGAACCCCCAAAATCACTCTACTAACGTCAATTTATGTTATTAAGGGTAATCGAACTATGCTACAGTGGTAGTCCATTTCGCCTATCCAGGTATAATTAATGTTATAATATATATGCAATTTTTTTGGAGGTTCCTCGGGAAAATATTTTGTTCATCGACGTTTTCAAAAAGATGATATCCAGGTGATTATTGCACCAAACTTCCTAGGGTCCTTTATGGTTGCGAAACCTTGGCCGCTAACATTGAGTGATGAGCAAAGGCTGGGGGGTTTTGAAAATAAGGTATTGGGTAGAATATTTGGACCGAAGAGTGACGAATCAACCGGAGAGTTCAGAGTTTTACACAACGCCAAACTGAGTGAACTGGACCCGATGAAATTGTGAAACTCGGTTGTGAGCGAATCCCTAGAGGATTAATAAGCACGGGCCCGGCATCGAACCTTTGGGTTCGTTAAGCCTTCATCATTATTATTATTGCACCAAAATTTTCATTTTTGAGTTTTAAGATTTAAGGAAATGTACAGCCGATTTATAGATTCCTTTTTAGGCCAAGCTAAATTGTAAAAAAAAAAAAAATGGTTAGCTCTTCAATCAAGTTACCTTAAAAGAATCTTTTAAATAAAAAATGACGTCAGATTAGAATTCAGTACCCTCAAAAATATTGAAATACTTTTCACACTCCTCAAGTGGCACTTAATATTAAAAAATTTTTTAGACTAATTTTTTTTGTAATGTCTCAACTTTGCTTTAGTTTACTTGAAGATAGTCATTTTTTTTTTTTTTTCAATTTCGTAAACTTAAAAAAGAATATACAGAGCAACTGTATTTTTCTTAAAAATTCACACGAAAAGTTAGTGCAAAAATCATGTTTATATCAATTTTTAAACTCGAGACAAAAAATAAAGTAGTTTTTTTTTTTTCTAGGTTTCTAGTGCCCATTTGTCGTAAAAAAAAGTTTCCTCAAGATCCGTAAGAAAGTGACCCATAGTTCTGATCTGCATTGCGTTCAAATACCCTATTTATCCGAATTCCGTGTTTAAATACTTCTTTTTTATATATTTGTTATTATTATTTTTTTTAATATGAATTTTCTTTGTTTGATAAATATGGATGATAATGTGTAAAATAACTCCCAAATATGTTTAAGTATGTAGAAAAATGCTGTATTTGCTTTCAAATGCGACAGCTTATGAGCTACCGACTAGCACAAATCCCGGGTTCTAATAATGTGGTAGGAGATTTTATTAGCATGCCCACGCTCTAATTACCGAATTTCATTATGAGTAAAGAGTTTTTTAATGTGCAGTCTTGGTATTCCTATACTCAGAAACGCTTTAAAAATACAGTTAAACATCCCGTATAAAATTCCAGCCATATTTGAATAATATAGATGCTGGGTTGGAAGCGTGATGTACGTATTCGTTACCATTAGCCTAAACACTGAAAGCAGAGCAATCTGGTCTGGGGGCTTCGAACTTTCTCCAAGCCTTTGGGCTACCGTTTGTTTGAATATTCAACGCCATGCCCGAGGGTCGGACTGAAGCCTTTGCATACTGCCCCCCTTTGCACCGCTTCCATCAAAATGCGTCAGATATCCTCCTTCTTACACCTGTCTGTTATTGTCGTTATGATATCATTAATGATTCGTCGATGAGTGGTTTCGAAACGATAAATGAACATCTACATTGCTCGCAAATCAATCAACACTACCATGGGCCATTCTCCCATTTCATTCAAATTTCATTGTTCTAATTTCAATGCGAAAAAATTACATTTTCCATTGATTTTTTTCCACAAATTGTTAGAAGGTGGCTGCTAATGGTGTTTACAAAAAATGCCTTCATAGAAACATATATATATTATTTCTCAAGGCCTTTTTTTACGCCATAACATCCTTAATAACTTATCAAAATTCATGAATAAGGCATCATTTTAAAGCTTTCCTTAACCGCTACACCGGAAAAATATACAAATCACTCATTTCACCTTCGATTGCGAGTTATAAGCGCAAAAGCGCGGTTTTTGCGAAAAAATAGTCGTACAGGTTTTTAAATTGTGTCAATATTTTCATGTTATCAAGGAGAACATTTTCGGTCATATACATTTTTTCGATTAATCCCTTCGTTTGCGAGTTGTAAGTGAAAAGCGTCCCTCGAATAGAACGAAAAATATAGGACCCGAGCCTCTGCGATGTCCGGTACTCGATAAAGATCCCTATCCTAATTATACCTGGATATGCAAAATTTAGGACTCCCACTGTAGCATCGTCCGGCTGGCCTAAGTTGCATAAAGGGACGTTAAAAAAACAAACAAAACAAATACGTGTCAAGTAATTAAGTCTTTGTAATCTCTAAATATTATTTAAAAGTGCTGAAACCTGAAAATCAATTTCACTTAAGTATTTAAATAAGTTTAGGGTACAGGTTTAACTAAACTCAACACCTTGTTCCTATTTCCCTCACCCAAAGTCTATCTCCCTCATTCCACACGAGTGAGGGAGATAGATGTGAGGGAGATAGGTTTTTGAGGTTATATTAAAGTAGACCATTCCATGTCTGTCTCTTATGAACAACATTTATGGGTTATTGAAATCCCTTGTAAACCTACAAATTAAACGTAATATAACGTTAATCCAACTCACCTTTTAAGAAGTATCAGTGGGTGAGGGAGATAGGAGATGAAACGACACTCACTATATTAACCGATAAAAACACCCTCACGAGTAAACGAGTGCAGAACTTCTGTGAAAAAAATTATCCTTGTTGAGACGGGAATCTGTTACAATGTTGCCACCAATGAAATAAAGGTTTCCAAAGTTTTGAGGCCCGATTTCAAAACAATGTGAAGGAGATAGGTTGCATCTATGGGACAGGTAGATTATGGATCATCTTTTCTATAATACGAAAATAGCAATATACCGTAAGCCCAAATAATTAAGACCTTCTAACAAGTATGAAAAAAAAAACTAGGTCATAAATAAAAGAATATATATCTTTTTTCCGCCATCAAAGTCAGCAACTTGAGCTTTGGGACAGGTGAGGGAAATAGATATTGGCATTTTAAGTCTAAATTTAGGCCTATAAACAAATTGTTACTGAGATAAAAATTCTTGAACAACAAGATGGGGTTTTCTATTAACCAGTGGATGCAATTGAATTGTTAGCAATTTCACACAAATAATATAATCTCATTGGGACATAAATTTGTATGTATTGGGAGAATGACCCATGTATAATACAATAAGTAAATTTGATATATGTACATTAATGACATGAAAAGACGTGTGGAGAAACTACTCACTGGTAGCACTCGAATGTTTTTTTAGTTTAGAAGATCTCTAGGTTGGAGACAAGAGGCTTAGGATGAGCAGGGAGTTTACGGCTGGTTAATTTGGTCCGGCTGGAGCAGAACACTCGCAATCATTTTACGGACATTACCATAGAATTTTAGAGAACAACATTAGGCGCCCAACAATAAGTGTCTAAGACATATATCTAAGCTGTTAGACAAGCTCACGAGGATAATACAAAATACTGAGAAGGCAATCAAAACTAGTTTCACATTTTTTCCTGTATTACCTATCGCATGAATTCTTATAAGGGAGTTTCAAAATTTAAGTAGCTGGGGTCTCAAATTTTCTTCTATTGACCTTTATACAAAGTCATATTGTATTCATGTTGACGTTTCGTTCGACTAAGAGCATTTTCAAAACTAAAAAAAAAAAAACGAAAAAAAAGGGAAAAGCCATCTTACCACCAATTTATCAACAAACTCATTAAAAATCACAAATTTAAAAAACTATGTTTGATTTGGTAAAATAATTTTAAAATAGTATAAGAAATAGAAAGAGTTAGTAACATGGTTTTGAAAAAATATATATCCTGAGGAATTATTATGTTGTTAATGCATTAAGATAGAGCAATAACTAGGTGTTATTAAAAATATAAACAAAGAATGAAATACAAAGATGTTTCTCCCTTGTTTTAGGTTTTTTTTTTAGTTTTGATAATGCTCTTAGACGAGCGAAATGTCAACATGAATACAATATGACTTTGACTGTATTAAGGTCAATAAAAAAAAATTTGAGAGCTACTTAAATTTTGAAACTCCCTTATAAGAATTCATGCGATAGGTAATACAGGAAAAAATGTGAAATTAGTTTTGATTGCCTTATCAGTATTTTGTATTATCCTCGTGAGCTGGACTAAAATACAGCTTGGGTATAAAATTCTATGGTAATGTCCGTAAAATGATTGCGAGTGTTCTGCTCAAGCCGTACCCAATGTTGTTTAATGTAATTCAAATTTTAGTTACAGACTGGCAAGACTCAGAGTAGGAATTTTAGTGATATTTATGAATTCACTAAAATAGATCGCGACAAATAGTGGATCATGGAGTAAGTAGTAATCAACTATTACTATTTGATTATAAGATGGGCTACCTTTAGTAGTTTTTTCAACTCTTTAACACGTTCAAGCCGTGTGGCTCACAGTTGACTGCCTCATCGGGTGGTGCACAGTGGTTGAAAATCGACTATTTTCGGAAAAAAACCTTGTCAAACCTAATCTGTAAGCCCCAAAAAAATGAAGTTGATATTAGCATAACCACGATTGAATTTCCTATAAAATCTATAGGTTGGAGCCCCGCTTAACCGGCTATTCGGATTAACCGGCTGTGTTGGGAAAATAAAAAAACAAATCATACATCAATTATCGACTTGAGATCGGCAAAGTTTAAGCACTTTTGCTGTTTCGTGCTATTAATATCCTTGATAGTAATTGCAGTATCATTTTATTTCATGAAAACACCCAAGTTAGGTGAAGAAAAAAAAGTCACATAGGAGCAATTAATTATTTTTATCGTTATATTTTTATTTTTAACTATTAAATGGATTACCTTATTAAAATATTAGATCGTGGTTATCCGGCTTTAATAAAATTTCGATAGGAGATGGTGTGATAGACTGCTCAAATCCACAACTAATCCTTCATCTTACCGTCCTAACGCACTCTATCTATGAGGGGGAAAGTATTTGAAAAACTTTTCTTGAACCGATTTAAGCCTTTACTTGAAAGTTGTTAAGTGATACCGAGTCAACAGTTGGGTTCTGTGCAAGCCATTTTTCATTTTTTTAAAATAAATTGTTTTTATTTCTACGAGCTTTTTGCCACTTACTGTTAAAACAAGGCAAGAACGTTTTCATGAGCAATCCGTTTATTTCCACCATGTTCTCAGAGGTCATGTTAATAAACTTATTATTAATAATTTTCAAACATATACTAAAATCACGGTTGGTGAAAAAGTTTTTTTTATCATCGATCTAATAACGATTCAGAATGACTTTATAAACGATGCTACGGAGATAGTAAGTAAGGCATGATGTTTTACTTAACGATTAGTAATAAACTAATTCGAAGCACAAGCTTCATAGCGAATAGACTGCACGAAATAGCTTTGGTATTTCAATAAAAAAAAATCCCACATGTGCAGAAGCAGGTGGACGCAGCTAGAATATGTTTTAATATTTCCTTGAATGTATCTTCATGTGAATGTGTCAGGTAACTATTCTATTAATTAATATTGAAAAGAAAAAGAATATTCCAATACCTTCAAAAAATGGGTTTTTTCCGCCTTTCAACCACTGTGCGGCGTCTACCACCGGTGGCACACAATCTTTAGCCTTCTTCTTTTTGAAGATAAATACTTTGAATTCGTATAGTTTTTTCTCCTCGTCAATATAAATAATCTTCTCAGCATATAAATAACGAAGTGTTTCCAGCCTTGTTCTTGTAAACTGGTTGTACCGTGGGCTCATTCCAGTGGCCCTATAATTTTTTTGCTGGGCGTTTATATTAAAATATATTTATATTCTCTATTACTAGTAGCTGTAATGCAGGATACCAGTCTTGGCATGACGTGCTTAATTTTTAAATGAGTATAATTCGTGAAGATATTCAAATAACGGGGGGGAAGGCAGGGACTAGAAGAACCCCTCCCTGAAATCTCTCCCCCCCCTTGGCTTCCAGTAGATGAATATAATTTATTGAAATGTAGCCCAACGGTGAGCCCGGCCTGGCCACATCCTCCTTTCACCTGTCGAGCTCTGCAACTTCTGTCTCAGCTCTCCTTTGTATTTTAAAGCCTCTTCAAAATGACTAACCTACTACGATTTAGGAAATTATATCGGAATCCTCATAAAAAAATGTATAAATAAATTGGTATAATCGAAAGCATTCGTTCAGAAAACCGTTTTCGGATCTCCTTAATAGAGTTTTTATAACTGACTAATCAATGATTAGCTAGCCCAGAAATAACTGTAACAGAACTGAAAAATATAAAATCAAATAATGCGGATAACAGTCAAGCAAGTGTGTGTGTGTGTATATATACGATGTATCTCAGTATTGAAAGAATAACCATTCGGATAAAGCACACTCTACCGAGATGTTGTAATTTTATACAGTACCAGTCAAAAGTTTAGACTCACCCTTATATATCTCTATATATATAAGAGGCTTTGTCCTGACTGACAGAATCAACGCAGGGCAAAAACTACTAATGATAGAAACTTGAAGTTCGGAATTTAGACTTTAAACGCGATGTAGGTAACCACTAAGAAAGGAATTTCAAAAATGTAACCCCTAAGGGGCTTAAATGGCGAAATTGTCGTTTAACTCTAACGGAAATCTATTGTTGAGATTTTAAACCATATGTTTTTTATTTAAATATCGATTTAACGGTACAATATTATTAAAATAGACATTCGCATAAAATATGGCAACTGACTATTTGAATATTAGTGGTAATCACATTATGCACACTGTGATTCCCATGATTGGGGATGGTGCGTGTTTATTTCGATCTCTTCTCCATATATTTCTCCATATATATATACTTCTCCATATGTATAAGAGGCTTTGTCCTGACTGACAGAATCAACGCAGAGCAAAAACTACTTATGATTAGAAACTTCGGAATTTAGATTTTAAAAGCGATGTAGGTAACCACTAAGAAAGGAATATCAAAAATGTAACCCCTAAGAATAACTAAAATGTAAATGGCGAAATTGTCGTTTAATTCTAACGGACATCTATTTTCGAACTTCGAGAAAATATATCTAATTAGGACTCATTTTAAAGAATTTGATACGACGAGTTTAACTCGAAAGGCCCTATTGGGCGTCGAAAACCATGTTTTACAGCCGAAAAATGAAGCGTTCACGAGGAGTAAGTCATTTTTTGTTTCGGCGGTTTTAGTGAACTCTCTCCATTGCGCGTCTCCCTCTCTTCTACCGAGCCGGCAGCTTCCCCTCCAACATTCCACCTACCGGAACCTCATATTCTACTAAATCTCCTTAACATTAGTTAACATATTATATTAGATCAATACCAAGATAATGATCACAGAATTTATTTTAAAGGCTCGCGGGCGAAGTGCTACGGGACGGGAAATACTAGTTGTAAAATAAATAAATAACAAAATTTTATTTATCGAACAACGTAACAACTATAATTTTTTTCTTACTTTATTTATAACTAGCTGTATATCCCGGTTTCACCCAGGGAACTTGGAAAACAATGAGAAAAGCCGTGGGTCAAGAAAAGTTCGTTAGCACAGAAATGAGATTTTTTTCTACTCCAATGGTTGATTTCGTAAATCTAATGTAAAGCGAGATCATAACTATTTTTATAACAATAAACAGATTGGCTGAAGTTATGGAATTTTAATATGGACAGGTATTCGCACCTGGTATGAAAGAAACACTAAGCGAAATTTGGAGAATTTAGGACAAACGGTATGGATTTCTATAAAGAACAAAAAAAAAAACAAAAAAAAAACAGAATTTCATCTTTATTTATATAGATTGTATTCGAAAGAATCATTGAAGAACTTTTGAAATGTTATCTCTTTAGTAAAAATTATTTTTTTAATCTTGAAGATTGTGAATTAAATACAAGTGAGTCTAAACTTTTGACTGGTACTGTATATATACGATGTATCTCAGTTTTGAAAAAATAACGTAAATATAAACTGCACTCTACCTAGATGTTGTACTTTTATACCTTCTATTAGTAATAATTATAATAATAATGAAATCATTGAAGAGTTATTTTAAAAATATTCATGTGTGCACAAACCATTTGGTCAATCACAATATAATTACAACAGCAATGTTACAAAGAATACAGTATAAATATGTAGGAATACAAGCAGACCCGGTCACGCGCTGTGGCTCAGTAGCTATACTCGTAATTCGTTGAATTAACACGTTAGGTGCAACGGCGTATTTTAGCCTGAATTGAGCGGTATCGGTCCCCGGGGTCCGATGGGAATGCTTTGACGAAAGCGTTATCTTTTGGCTAAAAAGATAATTAAATGAGCGTCTCAAGGGCATTACCTCTTGGTAAGGATTGGAACTAGAAATAATAGACGCAGGACAGGCCGATACAGGATTTACGCCATACTTCATCGAAAATCGGACATCGGAGTCTGATTCTAAAAAACAACAGGATTTCAGCTGTTAGCAACATTTTCTACAATAAAATGCAATAATCTCATTAAAAATCGACTAAATTGAGTGTTCGAAGTGTTCGGACTTTAGGACATTTTCATGTGAAAATCCGCTGTTAAGAAGGGAATGTAAGTCATCGGACCCCGGGGACCGATGCCGCACCTAACGTGTAAAAAAAAAAAACATGAATCTAATTTAGTAGAACATTTTGAATTCGAGTGAGTGCTATTGGCGACATAATATATTCCATTAATAACACTGGGCAACAAAATTTAGCTCCTTTAGAATTCGGTACTCTGATTGCAAATTTGAAAAGCATTTTTGTCTCAGGAGCAAGTATTTTGTGTAATTTCAAAATAAAAAAAATATAGTGTTAAAACAAGCAATTCTATTTAATCCCCTTATTTTTAATGCTCTAACCCAATGAAGGACTAGATATATATTACAGATGCTGGATATGTACCTCATATGTACAGCAGTATCACCCGATACGAGAATAGATTCCACAAAATAGTATTCGATAAATACCTGCGTTTCTATCTAATATTTAAAATTTGTGAATTCTCAGAAAATCACTGATAAATAAATTTCATGGTTTTGCTGATTTATTGTTATATTTGATTTGTTGATTTTTAGTTTATCTCGATGATAAGGTAGTGGACCCCAAAAAACAGTTATAACCTGTTGGTTTGAAGCAACATAACCCTTTTATTGAATAAACCTTCATTTATTCCATCAAACGTTATCTTCAAAGATCATCAATGTCTACTAATTTACACATGGTGTGTAATTGTCAAACTTAAAGAAACTAAAAAAAATTGTATTACCTAACATCACTCCTTAATTTATTCATATTGCGTAAATCGTAAATAATTTGCATGATCTGACAATAATAAAGAAATATTAAGACGGATGTTTTTCCACTAAATTCCTGCTTTACATTTAAGAAGTTGCCCAGAAACATTTTTTTTATTTTTTATTTGTCTTGAAAGAGACGAGCAGCGTGTGTTTTGAAGATTTAAAAACGTAAGATTTAAGTTATTGGTTTATTGGATTGTTTCTCTGATTCATATGTTTATGTCAATGCACATTGTCGCTGAATGCAGGAAACAAGCGCATGCTAAGCTGAAACTACGTGTGAATTAAAGTATGGTAATCTGATACAGGATAAATCGTCTAGAACTATTCGAATGCGAAGTAATAATTATACCTAATAGTGCAAGAGTGTGCTTTATGCATTAGTTAATGACAGTGGCTCAGACGATAATCGCGCGTGAAATTATTATTTTTTTTTCTAGATAAATCGGAACCTTTGCATTATGCAAATATAACAAATCAAGTCATTATTCACCGTTCTTTTGCTTTCCTCGATGCGGTATGCACCATTTCTAATTGAGGCTATTTAATCCGGCATCAGGAACTCCTAGAATTATAGAAAGTCTGACATTTAAATTCTGAATAAGCAATTAAATGAGTGGCAATCATATGTAGGATGTAGAAAAAGTGAAAATACCTACCTGACGATCGCTAATCGAATAAGAATGGGGGAGGGAGCACATGCTCCCACCTCTCCGAAGCTCAATGGGGGGGAAAAGGAAGAGATTTCTGAATATCTGATATCCCGACCGCAATCTAGAAGACGGCTTTCACAAAATTTTTCTGGGCTATCCCTTCACTTTCACATTAGCAAACGATTTAATTTTCATCACCATCACCTACCCATCGCATTCACAGCGTTATCGCTCATTTTTTCATGTTCATTAACGTACTAGCACTTACCGATTAATTTTCATTCAATTAATAATAGAAGAGAATAGAACATTTTATTTGTTAACAGAATAAAAGTTCCTGTACTAATCGAAATTCATTTTGACAAACACAAAAAGCACATTCTGATTTTTTTGTTTTAATGCCCCTTTATGCTACTGAGGCTATTAGGACGATGCTACAGTGGTAGTCCTAAATTTTGCCTATCCATGTATAATCAGGATAGGGATCTTTAAAAAGTATCTGACATCGTACCGCCCAGTTTTCTTGATCGTTTGAAAAAAAATAATCTGTCTACTTATTGAAGAGAAGAGCAGGGAAGAGTAGTTACCTTGAATTATTACCAAATATAAATTATCCATTATCCATGCAAAGATTTTGGATTAATTTCTGTAATCAACAAAATCCCTCTAACTTCTTTAAAACAAAATACAGTATTATATCTATAAATTTTTATCCCACTGAATATATTATGCATTGGGAATAATAAATTTTATAATAATTAAACATAATAAGTTAAAAAAAAAAAAAATTGAAGTTGGTAGTCATATCAAAACATTGTTGCTGTCACAGAAGATAGATAGGAAGATGGGGTTTGGATATTTATTCGCAAATCTTTATTTATGTAGCTTAGACGAATATATAAAGGAATCGATACATCGTACGGGCTTGTGAACTCCATTGTACGTCCTATCCGAGGGACGGCATAGCCAAGAATTTTTCACTCCGTTTAAAATATCCTAGGGTCACGTCGGCTATGCTAAACACTACACCACATGTGACCCCAGCACATTCGGAGTCTGTAAAGACGGCGAAACAAGTAAAAATAGGTAAATAAATAAATAAATAAATAAACTATATAAATAAATAAATGATGAAATTCTGTCTGTTTGTTTGTTGTTGTTCTTTATAGAAATCCATACAGTTTGTACTAAATTCTCCAAATTTCACTCAATGGTTCTTTCATACCAGGTGCGAACACTTGTCCATATTAAAGTTGCATAACTTCAGCCAATCTCTAGGTATATTTGTATTATTTATTGTTATAAAAATTGTTATGATCTCGCTTTAAATTGTTTTTTGTTTTTTTGTTTTTTTTTTACGAAATCGACCGTTTAAGTCGAAAAAAGTCTCATTTTATAGATTAAAAAAACAAATTCCCTGGGTGAAACCCGTATATACAGCTAGTATAATATAATAATAAGTAATATGATATAATCAGAAAAATATAATAATATAAAGCCCTATGAGGGGCTTTATATTTATAGAATCTTATTTTATTTGATATAAATAAATATTAGTTTTAAAGCAGTTACCAAGATATTACGTCAATACATACATTTGTTCATAATTAATTTACATAAATATATACTCAATGATAATAACTATAAGATTAATAAACCAATATCATATAAAATTTTTATCTTTAGTGAATTCATATAAATTAAATTAGTAGATATTAATAAAGCAATGACCAGGATATTTCTACAATAAATAATAAATACTATTTTTTTTTTTTTTTTATATTTTACACATATACCTTAAATAATTAAAATAATCAAAAAGCTGAAAAATCATTGGAGAAATAAATATAAATTATGTATTTTTTTTTACTTATTCCGATATTGCTGGCCATCACGTATAAGGTGGCTGTATACTTAACACCTCCAGTCCCCACGCGGGCCTAGGGGACCGTGCTTGCTCTTTTATACTTTTCTTGTTTTATACTTTTAATTTTTTTCGTTATTTCGATTGTAAAATATCTCACAGATCCCAATGATTAGCTTAATAACATTGGACCGTGGATGTTTTTGTTCCCCCATTAAATTAATAATTCGTTGACTAATGAAATACTCTATTTTCTCGTTAATATACGTCTAAATGATATGGAATGGAAGAATTCCAATAAATTCAAATTGTCTTTCCAAAGAAAGACAATTCCTGGTTACGTCTAAATAGAAAATAGAAAATAATTTGTTCTATTCCAAAACGTGTTCATGTGTGTTTTCCTACCTGTATAGTATCGCAAATCTAGTGGAGCTGAATGTTTTAAGCAGACGAAAACATAATTATTCCTAAGACTATGAAGAACTAGAAAACACCGACTTTAGCTTCAGTAAAAAAATGAAAATGTAATACATTACTGACTTTTCGAAAACTATTAAAACCTGATAGGTTAAATGATCAGGATTTTCAGTTAAAAATTTTTTTTTATCTTCGAAAGCCAAGGTTTCGATCCAACTTGTGGATCTTCATCAGGGCTAAAAGAAAACAAATATATAAATATCTATGCTATTCCCACACATACGCCTAGAATTAAAAAATAACAACAAATTAAAAAATCTGTATACCAAACTCAAAGACCCAGTACCACTCCCAGACAATTGTAATGTAGTTTATCGTATCCAGTGCTCCACGCTTAATTGTACCCGTTGCTATATCGGTGAAACCAAAAATTATTTTAAAAAAAGGTTTACCAACATAAATATAGTATTTCCACGCGTAATTCGTCTTCCTCAAAATTAGCAGAACATGCCATCGCCCACAACCATTCTTTTGACTTTGAGAACCCCTCCATATTAGCTACTGTACACAAACCACGATAAACGACTCCACTCAGAATCCATATTCATCCATCTGTAAAAAAATAACCCTGTAAATCATAAAACAGATAAAGAGATAATTTCATCCACGTATGCTAACATCTTTCGCATCCTCAAATCCTAGTTTTGATTTCATAGGTATCCGCAATTATCGATGTACCTCTTGTATTATTATTATCTTTAGTATCGCATAACTTCCTTCTGTATATTTTTCAATTTTTCATGCATTATCTTATGTATATCTCAATTTAGTGTTATTATTGAGTCCGGACATAACAAGTTGTATACAGTAGCTTCAATTTTGTCAGTTTTTTATATTTTATTTTCACTCAGTTGTCATGTAGCCTTTCACTTTAAAAGAGTTGGTTGCAACAAGCATGCCACTACCTCTTACCTTATTTTACCTTCAGTCTTTGTATCTAGCTTGACTCAGAAGGTTAATATCAGATTCTATTTTATCTTAGTAACCAGCTACTTATTTAAATATTCATGTATAATGCTTACCATCTTTTATATTTTTATCAGCTCTGTAAAATATTCATTTATTGTCATCCTCTAGCATAGATATTTATATATTTGTTTTCTTTTAGCCCTGATGAAGATCCACAAGTTGGATCGAAACGTTGGCTTTCGAAAATAAATTTTTTTTCAAACTGAAAATCCTGATCATCATTTAACCTATCGTAAAGATTAATAGTTGACTATCTCTCACCTCTATTGAAACCTGAATTATTCGTGTTTCTGCAATGAAGTTTTACAATAGTTTTTACACTTTTGAGTCCAATTTTATAAATTTTTATGAAACAAATAACATTCCCTCAAGAATCGAACAAAATTACGAGAAATTTTTCAAAAGAGAATGGTCTGATCATAGATGATTCCACACCGCAATCTAACAGGCTAATTATACTGCCCATAAAATTATAGTAAAATGCGTATTTACGGCAATTTGGTTTTATACGCAAATTGTATGCTCTACCGATAGAATGATTCTATCTTTTGAAAGGAACTTCCGCTTTAATAAACATAGCATTAACATCGATAATCGCTATCCAATCAAACGCACGCAGAGAGAACCTGCTCCTTCAGTGGAGGTCCGTCCACTATCCTCTTCCCATCTCTGTATAATTTCCCCCTTTAACGGCTCTCCCTTTGTCGAGGCTAGTTTTTAGTTCCTCTCTTTCTAAAATATCCTGGATAAGGACTTCAGCGGTATTATTGATGATGCGAGAAACTCTTTCCTGACAAGGGATATTCCGCCTTTGAATGGCACTTGATGGGTCATTATTGGGAAGGTATTCATCCTGGCCTGAGGAATGTGCCACTTCTATTCCCATTAACTTCGCGGAAATAGCGTATGCGGATCAGAAGGAATGCCAATTTTAAAATTGATGAAGACATCCCTCCAGCATCGGACATAAGTAAAAGAAACCAATTTTATTATTAAACATTCGTTTCCCCTTTTTTATGCATATAAATTTGTATATTCCTTTTTACTCATATACTTCAACTTTAGGTCCGATGAAGCAGAAATGATTGGGTCGGAACGTATGCTAGGTAAATAAAGAAACTCCTGTCTATTTATTATCTCAGATAGATTTAAAAAAAAAAAAAAAAAAAAAAAAAAAAAAAAAAAAAAAAAAAAAAAAAAAAAACAGTCGACCATTTTACTAATTTTTTTTTTGATAAATTGTCTTGTATAGATCTCTCTATATATAAGAGGCTTTGTCCTGACTGACAGAATCAACGCAGAGCAAAAACTACTAATGATAGAAACTTGAAATTCGGAATTTAGATTTTAAACGCGATGTAGGTAACCACTAAGAAAGGAATTTCAAAAATGTAACCCCTAAGGGGCTTAAATGGCGAAATTGTCGTTTAACTCTAACGGAAATCTATTTTTGAGATTTTAAACCATATGTTTTTTATTCGAATATCGCTTTAACGTTACAATATTATTAAAATAGACATCCACACAAAATATGGCTACTGATTATTTAAATATTAGTGGTAATTAAATTATGCACACTGTGATTCCCATGATTGGGGATGGTGCGTGTTTATTTCGATCTCTTCTCTCTATATATAAGAGGTTTTGTCCTGACTGATAGAATCAATGCAGAGCAAAAACTACTAATGATAGAAACTTGAAGTTCGGAATTTAGATTTTAGGTAACCGCTCAGAAAGGAATTTCAAAAATGTTACCCCTAAGGGGTTTAAATGGCGAAATTGTCGTTAAACTCTAACGGACACCTATTTTTGCAATTCGAGAAAAAATATCTAATTTGGACTCATTTTTAAGCTCTTGATACGACGAGTTTAACTCGAAAGCCTCTACGGGGCGTCGAAAACCATGTTTTTAAGCCGAAAAATTGCGCGTTCACAAGGAGTAAGCAAATTTTTGTTTCGGCGGTTTTAGTGAACTCTCCATTGCGCGTCTCCCTCTACTAACAAGCCGGCAGCTTCCCCCTCAAACAATCCACCTACCGGAAGCTCCGATTCTACTAAATCTCCTTAACATCAGTTAACATATTAAATTAAATCAATACCAAGATAATGATCACAGAATTGATTTTAAAGGCTCGCGGGCAAAGCCGCGACGGGGAATGCTAGTATTAAAATATACTAAAAATTAATAAATCTTTAACAAAAATAAAATCAAACTATAAATAAAACCATATATGAAGGTACTATTATTCCTAAACTTCTTTACGCCATACCAGTCTGGGATTCAGCGGCTATCAAATCCATTAATCTACAAAAGTTACAACGGGTTCAGCGATTAATGGGAATTAGGATTAGTCGGGCCTTTCGTACTATTCCATATGACGCCGCATGTGTTCTTGCGGGGATATTACCAATTCACCATAAAATAAATGAAATAGCGACACTCTACAAAATTAAAAAACAAGGAATGAACTACAAGGACATAAGAAACGACGAAATTGAAACCAGCTTGCCAATCAAACACTGAATACATCCCTCAATACACGCCAAAATAACCGATTTCATAACCACCACAGACATTGGCAACTTTAACATTGACATATACACTGACGGAAGCAAAGATGATCAGGACACGGGATGCGCACTGACTTTTTATGACAAAAACACATGGCACGAAGAACAATATAAATTAGGACCAAACTGCTCCAACAATCAGGCGGAAAAACTGGCAGTAGTTAAGGCCACAGAGTACATTTTAAGCCTGACAGGAAACAAGACATATTCGTACAACATCCTTAAAGACAACAGATCTTTGATAGACTCAGTCAAAAACTTCAAATCATATGACTCACTGACATCACAACTGAAGAAAAACTTAATCAAAATCATGGACAAAGGAATTCAAACTAGACTGACGTGGATTAGAGGACACAGTGGCATCGAAGGCAATGAGAGAGCAGACGTATTGGCCAAGAAAGCTGCTCACGACACAAAGACACTAATCTCTTACACCACAGTGCCTCTGACATACATAAAGAAAAATATCAAAACTTACACACTAACTAACTGGAACGAAGAATGGCAGAAATCTATTAAAGGACGACCTTTACACAAATATATCCCAAAAATCACACAACAAAATCATGAAAATCCAAAAAGAACACATTACAAACTAACCCAATGACTGACAGAACACGGACAAACAAAACTCTATTTGAACCGGTTCCACCTTTGCAATACAAACACTTGTGACTGTGACGGACAAACTTTTAAACATATCTTATATGACTGTCACTTGCACGAACACAACTGAGGACACTTAATAAAAACAATCATGATGAAGGGCGACACATGGCCTACTCCGGAAAACAAGTTATTTGAAAAATATAAATTGGAACTACTAAAATTTTCAAAATTAATTAACCTTCAGAATTGACTCCAGAGAAGACAGAAGACCCGGCAGAAGAACAAATGGACCTTATCTTCCACCACACCCAGTGATGTTTTGAACTTTTATTTTTGTTTTGTTTATTTCTGTTTTTTTTTTTGTTTTTCGTCTTTGATTCGTTTTGTGTTAAGTTAGAAGAATTTAACATACAGATTGATTACTATTACTGTAAAAAAAAAATAATAATAATGTTAACATCTATGCAGGTAGTATGCCTAAGGGCATGGAATCTATAAAAATTTAGAAATACACGATAGGGATACTATGGAAGGGGAAAAAAAAAAAAAACTATAAAATAGATAAGTACCATTGGCCACGTTAAGTATGATTTTGTTGATATGTCCTGAGGGTATGTCATGAAATCTTATTCTATGGAGTAAGAATGTGGATTATTTTTGTAAGTGTGAGTGTTATAATTTATGGATATAAAATAAAGATGTCAAATCAGAATAACGAATAAAAAAAAAAATAATGAAAAATTAAATAAGTGTGTAAAATTGTTATTTCCTTTATTAATATTTCCTGCAAGCTTAAAATAATAATCACTTCAGGCTAAATTTAAGTTAGCATTTACTTATATCAAGGGTGGCTCTGAACTAGTTACACTTTTTTATATATCAAAAATACTAAACATGAATTTTTTCAAATTTAAATATTGAAATTCCATTATAAAGTTCATGAATTGTATTAAATTTCACATTGAATGGCTGTTTGTTTATTTAACGTTCCTTTATGCTACTAAGGCTAATCGGACGATTCTACAGTGGGAATCATAAATTTGTCATAGCCAGATATAATTAGAATAAGGATCTTTGACATCGTAGAGGGTCGGTATCTCCATTTTACGTCCTATCCGTGGGACGGCAGAGCTAAGGATTTTTTACTCCCTTTAAGAAATCCTTCCTGTCAGTACAGTTATTGGCACCCCAACTTTAACTTAAAGAAATAAGTAAACAAGTCATAATTTTATTTCAAGATATATATGAATCTAATGTTTGAAGGGTCCTCTAAGTCATCTATGAATTAAAACTTTAACAAACTAACCATATTTAAGATTTCAAAATTAAATCCACAGGGTGTCAATTACTAGTTTTTGCACTTTTAACAATAAATATTGCCATATGGTAAAACTATTGAACTTTTGACCCAAAAAAACCTCTCGAGTCTTTATAAGGATATATAAAGAGGTGGTACAGGAAGTTTCAATTTGATCCCTTCATAAAAAGTATTTTTTTTTTAATTTCACCACTGAAATGTAGTCTTAAGGGTGTCAATAACTGTATGGTTTACACTACCTATCTAATTGCATTATTAGCTAAAAATACAAAAAAATTGAAAAGCAAAAATATTTGGGGGGGAGGAGTCATGACCCCTCCTCCAAAGCCCATCCTTGAAAAAAAAACTTCCTGATCATTGGTTTGGAATGAAAGATTTTTTTTAGTTTAGATATATTTTTTTCTAAATTATCAATGATAAATTTTGAGACTTCAGTAATAGCTGAATAATACTATCTGATATTTTCAAAATAAATTATTACTTAGGTCAACAGTTCAAATAAAATTCTTAATACACCTGGCGCGAACAGAAAAATTAATGGATTGAATGAAACGACTGAAAATAACATTTAAATCTATCTTCTGAATGGTGGTTTTATTTTAATTCAATATATCTTTTTTTTATCATATTTTAAATTAGGCTGTTAAATTAAACAAAAAAATTCCTGACGATTGATCGTCCTAAGAGTTTTTCCGTAATTTTAATTATTTCCAAAGAGCAGCGTCAAAATAAGCAAAATAAACGACAATATTTTTTTTCAAATCTAGTATGATTCTCATATAGTTTTACGAATAATGTCACTTACTTAAGTAGTAAGCTTGTTTTAATGCGTATAAAGGTGTTTTTATAGAGACTTGCAGTAGCTTTGTACGAGTACATAATTATTTAATGTCTTAACAATTAGCTAATATATATTAAATTTAAACTTTAAGAAAAGTCCTGTTTAATCAGAGGTAGCATTGGGAAAAAGAAGGGAATACGAGGGGGAGATAGAGGGATAAAAAAAAGTAAAAAAAAAATACCAATGCCGTAAGAGGCCATGCAGTCAGAAGCAGCAGTTCTGGTCAGGTAGGTTGACCCTATCAACCAACCGCTGGGATTATTAATACGTCATTTACTTTCCTCTATATGGGCTGTCTAAGAATCGGATTCTAGCCTGTTTATACAATATACACATACAACTATAGTATGTATTAATAAATAAACAAAAAAAATTACAATCCGAAGTATATAACGCCCATGTTGTTGTTTATTTAATGTCAGTTTATGCCACTAAGCCTAATCGGACCATGCTACGGTGGGAGACCTAAATTTTGCCTCTCCAGGTATAATTAGGATAGGGATCTCTAACGAGCACCTGATATAGTACAGGACCTCCATTTTACGTCCTTTCCGAGAGACGGAATTGCCAAGGATATTTTACTCTCAGTAAAAAAAAAAAAAAAAAAAAAAAAAAAAAAAAAAAAAAAAAATAGGGCCACCTCGGGACGCTAACCCGCGACCTTTAGTATTGTAAATTGCTATGCTAACCACAACACCTCAGGTGACCCCATATAACGCTCTTGATTTAACCTCTCTATCCACAATATTAAAACCTTTTTTTGATTTTTTAAAACCTAGTACGTCTCCTAGAGACGTATCCAGTAGTACCAGATCCAGTTATGTGACCCACCAAAATTATGATTGGATAATTATCAACTTAGATTGCTATATCTTATTTTCTGCGTTTGACTTTTTCTAAATTCAATTACCTGCAAATATAAATAAAATTGTCAAATCGTAATATTACGATGTACTATTGGTTCATAACTGTATCCATAAATCAAGGGAAATTACGTCCAGAATTTATTGATCCAAAATTTAAGAATCGGTACAAAGGATTATCATTGTTCATTGCGGTGTCTTAATCATCCAACAAATTAAAAATACAATTCTGATATGATTAAATTAAAGAAAATATTCGTAATTACAATACTCTGCCCCCTCCTTATTTACTCAAATGCTATGTTTACATAATTTACATGACTGATAGCCGTGTAAAAACTTTTAACTGGTGGCATTATATGGTAACACAAATCATTATCTATATTAATAAAGATGAAATTCTGTTTGTTTATTTGTTTGATTGTTCGTTATAGAAATCCATATCGTTTTTCATAAATTCTCCAAATTTCGCTCAGTGGTTCTCAGATACCAGGTGCGAACACCTGTCCATATTAAAATTGCATAACTTCAGCCGATCTTCAGCTGATATTCTTTATTGTTATAAAAATCGTAATGATCTCGCTTTACAATGGTTCTTTACGAAATCGACCGTTTCATTAGAAAAATGAAATTCCCCGGGTGAAACCGGGATATGCAGCTATAATCTATATAAATAAAGATGAAATTCTGTTTGTTCTTTATAGAAATCCATACCAGATGCGAACACCTGTCCATATTAAAATTGCATAACCTCAGCCGATCTTCAGCTGATATTCTTTATTGTTATAAAAATCGTAATAATCTCGCTTTACATTGGTTTTTACATTAGAAAAATGAAATTCCCCGGGTGAAACTGGGAAATAAAGATGAAATTCTGTTTGTTCTTTATAAAAATCCCTACCGTTTGTCCTAAATTCTCCAAATTTCGCTTAGTGGTTCCTCGATACCAGGTGCGAACACCTATCCATATTAAAATTGCATAACTTCAGCCAATCTCTGAGTATATTCTTTATTGTTATAAAAATCGTTTTGATCTCGTTTTACATTGGTTTTTACGAAATCGACCGTTTGAGTCGATAAAAGTCTCACTTTATAGATTTAAAAAATGAAATTCTCCAAGTGAAACCGGTATATATAGCTAGTTATTTATATTACGTATATATTTTAATTTTGATTTACAATAAATATTTAAAGAAAAATATATCTTTATTTAAGTATTACATATCTAACTCATTAGATATGTAATATTCATATAACATTAAAGCATCAGCTTCACTATTATAAGTCCTCAAGTATGACACTTCTTGAATCGGAAGACACGATCGAAGTTCTTCTTCCAATCTGTTCTTGTGAACTGAGCGAGTTTTTTTTCAGTTTTTTTTTTTTTTTATACCGTCGGAGCAGGGCGTGGTATGCGGCTACAACTGTCCTTATCTTTATTGTAGACTTTTTCCCACTGTCTCATCTTCAATTCTTCTCTTATTTCTCATTATCAATCTCGTTATTCCCTAATTTATTTTTTACCTTTTACGTTACCTTGTTTCCGTTTTCTTCCATCCTTTCTGAAACCCTTAATTCTCGGATTTATTGCGACGGAGGTGGGTTTGATACTGTCCCTTCATCGGAATTTCTTTTGATCCGTCTTCATTGTCTGTCTGTTCCACCCGATCTATATAACGTCCGGCGATGTAGATCTCAATCTGTCCTTCGTTAGATAAGACATCCTTATTCATGATTTTGTTTGGGACACACTTTAAAAAATTAACTCCATGTTATGTAATTGATTATTTTATGTTAAAATGTAATACTATAAAAGTACTGAAGCACAATAACCTCTAAAAAAGAAGAAGCCACATCCCCAAATATGGGATACCCATTACTTCCTATTAAGGGATATCCCATATTGAGACACCTTTTTATCAATGAAATAAAAATAGTTATTAATAGATTAAAATGATTTTAATGAAATATTACTTTAAACACCGAGTTTTTAGAAACGTGTATTTTTTGTGATAAAAATTTAGAAAATGAAGAAACTAAAGTTCCTAATGTTCCTACTATGGAGTGCCCTGCCATGAGAGCTGCCTTGAATCATAATCCACATATTTTCTTTGTAATTTGTGAACAATTCTGTCAAATAAGGGTCTTATCAAATTTTGATTATTTGAATATTATTTGAAAATTATAATAAAAAAATGTTTTTTTTGTAACATAATTAACATTTATTGACAACATATATATAAATATATATATTTTTTTTTCTTCCTCCCCTTCCTCGCCTCTTAGGCTATACGGGGTTTCGCGGAGAAGGTGGGGGATTAATGCCGAGTAATATTATTAAATATCCCCTGGCTCCGGGTTTTGAACTTGCTATCTTCGGGTTTCCGATCATACGTTGCCAAGGGCATTTACAACATATATTTTTGTGAACATCGTCTGTATAATAAACAAATTTTGCTTTATATATATCATTTTTTATCACGGTCCCTAAAACGAGATACGTATCCCATATTAGGACACCCCCTTATACCATATTAAGAGCCTATTTTCAAAAAGTACAAATCGTCTAAGCAATTTAGGGCCAACCAATTAAGTACTAAAAAAAAGTATCCCATAATAGGGCACTTTCCCCTACTATTATCTGATTTCTGGATCACCAAAACCAAGACTGTTTAAGGTTAAAACGAAGAGATCATCGTCAAATTTGTTCCCGAGATTCCCTGTAACACTTGTTACTCACATAAGTAAAGTGGCAATACCTGTTTGGATTTTTGCTAGCAATTGAAACTACCTTATATGTGGTTCAAGTAGCTTCAAGTCATCAGTGATTTCTTGTAGAACCAGATCCCAGTCTTCTGACCTTTACCAGACTTCCTCTTAGACGGCAGCGTTCATATGATGGAGTGAACTCTCGCAGACTCCAGTAATGGTGCTAAAACGATGTTGGGAATAATAGTAAAGTTTTTGATTAATTTCTTCATCTTTCATTGATCAAACTTAAACATTAACGTAAAACTGCAGTGTTATTTTTATTATTAGAATAGTAAGACAAACATAATGATAAAACTCATTTTACCAAGCAATTCGTAGCATAATAAACTATTACACATTAAAAAAAATGATACTTCTTCTCAGTTAACTATTTCAGTGCATAAGCGTTGATGACATTTTTCGCTATAATCCTCAGTAAGAGCCATTAGTCGTTTAAAATGTTCATAATTATTCATTACTACTTAAGCTTACCTACATGTGAAATATATCGTAAGGGAAAATATTACGATCGAGAAAAATTTCGACTTTTGGGGTTCCTTGAGCCTGAACAACAAATTACCGCGAAAGAAGAAACTGAAATTAGGTCTTTGGTGTATGCGTATGCCCACTATGAGACGGCGCAAATTTCATCAAAATTGACAAAACTGAGGGGGGTACTTTTTTCAATAAATTTAACCCATTGCACTCGGCAGCGCTTCAGACGTTACCTCCCGGCAACTCGACGCAACTTATTCACGAAAACGTACACCCTGGAAACGTAATATTATACAGTAAAATTTTAGAACCAAGTAAGGAATCGTAATGAAATTTGGGTTACATGTATTTGTGAACCTTCAAGAACACATAGATAAAAACAAAAAATAAAAAAAAAAATTTTGAATTTTTTTAAAATAATTTTATATCAATTTCAAAATTTATTTTTTTCAATTTGAAATTGTTTTTTATATCGAAATTTATGTATTTTTTTAATTTTATATTTTTTTAATAATTTTATATTAACTTCAAAATTTTATATGTTCCTTTTAATAATTTTATATTAATTTTAAAATTTGTTATCTTAAGTGTCCAAAGGATTTAAGTGTCCATCATCTGATATATACCGGACTAATCTCCCACCTAATAAAAAATTTACAACACAATTTAAGATACAATATTATCAAAAATAGTAATGGCGCTTCTCGGGCGCCGTTAGAGTTCAAAGGGTTAATCCAAATTTTATCTTTTTTTTTAAAACAGTTCTAACGATTTTGATTAAAGTCGTCATGTTTTATGATAATCAAGTATTCTTTAATAACAGATAGGTTTTATCATCGTAGAAATGTTCTGAAGGGGCTTAAATGGCGGAAAGGAAAAATTTTTGTTGTTATTGATGATCGATCCAACGTAACGATTAATGCAGAGTACTCTAAGAGGCTGGAATAGGAAATGATTTCACTGGAATAGAGTTGCTATATTAGAGTTGATCTTGTCGGTTAAATCCTTTAAAGTGGTAAGGGCCTAAGCTGCTTGATCTACTTTTGAATGGTTCTCTTGTCCAGGAGATTGTCATCAACCATCTGGGCGCTTCCCTTACCATCTTACAATGAGGGAGCTAAGCTTCTGTGAAATTTCGCAATCTCAATCAGTTCGTGGTGGAAGGGGGGAAGGGGAGGGGGTGGTGGAGGGCGGAGAGGGGGGAGAGGAATCCGTCATACAATATTCAATTTGTACGTAATAGTATTCAGGACATGAGCCCCCCCCCCTTGCTCTAATACCTTACCAAAGCCATATGTGTATTACTTAATTTATTTCAGAACGACAAAGCATTGGGATCAACTGTGGCATAGTGGTTAGCATAGCAACCTATAACACTAAAGGTCGCAGGTTCACGTCCCCCAGTGGCCCCAGGATTTTTTAAAGGGAGTAAAAAATCATTGGCTATGCCTTCCCTCGGATAGGACGTAAAATGGAGGTCCTGAGCCTGTACGATGTCAGGTACTCGTTTATACCAGTTAAAAATTTTTACACGGCTATCTGTCATGTAAATTATGTAAACATAGCATTTGAGTAAATTAGGAGGGGGCAGAGTATTGTACTTACGTATATTTTCTTTTATTTAGTCATTTCAGAATTGTATTTTTAATTTTTTTGGTGAATACACCGCAATGAACAATGATAATCCTTGGTACCGATTATTAAATTTTGAATCAATAAATTCTGAACGTAATTTACCTTTATTTCTCTTGAGTTATGGATACAGTTATGAACCAATAGTATATCGTAATATTATGATTTGACCATTTTATTTGTATTTGCAGTTAATTGAATTTAGAAAAAGTCAAACGCAGAAAATAAGAGATAGTAATATAAATTGATGACATAACTGGATATACCTAAATGGGTACTACTGGATACGTCTCTAGGAGACGTACTAGGTTTTAAAAATCAGTCTCAGGTATTCATCTGATTATTCTTCTCCAAGTTCGGACATCTTCGGCCGTGTTGAGCTTTCCTCCCTGTTAAAATAAACGAATGATGGGGAATATAAAAGTTATAACAGAGGATGGGTATACGTACTAGCATTTTCTTAGGTCATAAAGACAACCATTTTTGGAAAAAAAGAAAAAAAGGGGGGATAATAATCCTTGACGTATAGAAAGAGTAATCGCTAAAGGCTGTAATTGTATTTAATTTATATACATTAAAAATTTCATGAAAATTATTTTTTTTCAAAACTTCCCTAAGAACTTTCCGATCAATCCGGTATCCAAAGACTTTTTAATAGAGAGGTTAAATCAATAGCGTTATATGGTGTCACCTGAGGTATTGTGGTTAGCATAGCAATCTACAATAATAAAGGTCGCGGGTTAGCGTCCCGAGGTGGCCCTACTTTTTTTTTTAATGAGAGTAAAAAAATCCTAGGCAATGCCGTCCCTCGGATAGGACGTAAAATGGAGGTCCTGTACTAGGCAACATTTAGGACTCCCACTGTTAAACAAACAAACAACTGACAAAGCATTTCATTGTTTGGTGATTGCACGGAGGGATAAATGTGATATCGATTTAAAATGCTGCATCGATGTCTATATTTCTAAAACATCGATGATATTTTGACCTGACGGAAAAATTAATGTCGTAAAAAAAAAATCAACTCTTATCATAGTTTTAAACTCTGTAGATGTAAACTTGAAAGAGATGAATGAACGCAAAAGGGTCAGACAGAGTTTTAACCTCTTAGGGTTAATATATTTATATTTTGTTTCCACTGCGTTTAATTCCGTATTTCCGTTGACCCTAAAGATTGGATAAAACGTAAAATTATTTTTTGTGACCTGTTATGATTGCGTCCTACATTGTTTGAAAAGATTGTTTTTTTGTTTATTTTTAAAAGGCAGATTTCAAATAAGTAATGATAGATTCTCCATGGGCATTGTAATTTACTTTAATTCTAAAGCACATGGCTTCTGAAAAAATAAAATTAAATTAATTGAACTCAACCAGACAGGTCAGCTGCGATGTGCCTAATAGTAAATTAATTTTAACAAATAAAAAAAAATTCCATCTTAAATCTGTAATTTTCTAAGAAAAAAAAATGAATAAATGATATATCAAAAGATGTGATAAAAAATATCATGGATACATAAAATAAAAATTCTTTTCTCTAAATAAGAATACATGTTTTTATACTTAAATGCGAAAATAAAATAAAAAAGCAAAGGGCATTAACAAAAAAAAAATATTTACTCAAGAAATAGGGTAAACCGTACAGTTATTGGCATCCTTCAGACTACATTTCTGTGGTTATATATAAAAATACTTTTTATAAAGGGATCAAATAGAAACTTCCTATAGCTCCTCATTATCTATTTTTATAAAGACTCAAGAGGTTTTTTTGGGTCAAAAGTTCAATACTTTTACAATATGGCAATATTTATTGTTAAAAGTGCCAAATCTAGTTATTAGCACCCAGTGGATTTAATTGTGAAATCTTCCCTATGGTTAGTTTGTTAAAGTCTTACTTCATAGATGACTTAGAGGACCCTTCAAACATTAGACTCATGTATATCTTGTAATAAAATTAGGACTTGTTTACCTATTTCTTTAAGTTAAAGTTGGGGTGCCAATAACTGTACTGACAATGAGTGCCAATAACTGTATGGTTTACCCTATATAGTTATAAGAACTTCAACTAATAATAAAAAAAAACAACTTAAGTACTTACCACAAAAATCGAATACAAAAAAAAAAAAAAAAACTTATCGTAAAATACATGCAAACAACTCAAATATCCGGAACCGTTACCTCGACACGTCGAGACTATAGCCTGCCTAATTCTCGAATGGTTTGCCCACAATTTGCTAATTCTACTCCAATAGTAACAAATGATAGTACCAGAGCACAGCACTCCTAAACTTCATGAGCGGAACAATAATAAATAAATTCTTTATTTAAGAATTATATAAAGAACAGAATTATATAATATACAGAGTGGGCTTTAGAGCCTTAGCGCACTCAAATAAACAAATTAAAATGATCCAAACAGAGATAAATTATGAGGGTACCTCTAATGTAAAAAAAAAAAAAAAAAAAAAAAAGAATGAATAAAAAAACGTATTAAATATTCCAATTAAAATTAAGTGAAAAAAAAACTAGTTGTGCACATCTAACAATATATACATATTTATCCACATATTTACAGATAAGCTAAGAAGTAATTTGCTTTTTCTAAGAAAAAAAAATATTAAAATAAAAGCTTCCTTTATAAATTATTACTTGTAAAATATTACAGAATAGGAAGGGTGAATATATGTTTTTATTTAGGGACACTGGATGGAAGTAATGATACAGGGGGGATTTAAAGGTGGAATTACGGATGAAAGGGGGAATAGAATTCCATGACCTGTTAATGAACGCTCTATCAAAAGCTGACATTCGGTAGGCTGGTGGGTATAGATCTGAAGACCTAGAGCGGTATATTGCGGAAATGAACCGAAGATTTGGGCTGAAGATGTTGAGAAATTCATGATGGACGGAGGGTTCGTATAACTACTTACAGTGGTAGGAATAATCACGTATCTTTTCGTAAGAAGGCGAAACAGAAATGGTAGAAATAGAAATTATATACGATAGCTTGATTCATAGTCAGGATTTTCAGTTTGATCTTTTTTTATTTTGGTAAGCCAACGTTTCGATCCCTATAGGTATGAGGATCTTCATCAGCGCTTCTGAGTCAAGAGTAATACAGTGACTCTATGGAAGTCTATCAATCCTATCAATCAACCGATCGTAAAAAAAACAGTTGAGTACACTCCTCTGAATTAGACGTTATTTAATTTTATTCTTTTTTTTTTTTTTTATTTCACGAATTATACAGGGTGTCCAAAAAGAGTATTCGGCGTTTGAAAGTTGAATAAAATCTCAAATATAGAATATCAAGTAGGATGTTTACGTTTTATTTAAACACAATGAACTGGAAATTTGTTTAGAAAAAATAATATTGTCTAGGTGTACTCCATAACGCTGCTGGCACTCCTTGAATCCCAAACGCAGATTTCAAACCCAGTGTTTTTGGACACCCTGTATTATTTTTTTCTTTGGGCTCACCTCTTCCGTCAGACTTGTCTACCAGCAGTTACAGCAATCTCCATCTTCTGATTCTCAAATGCCGAATGTAGTGCTCAGTAATACAATAAAAAAAAAAAATAAAAAATAAAAATTGCTCCTTATACTTTAGCATTAACTTAGCATCATTTATAATCAACATAGTCGTATTTCTTAATCTTTATATAACATGTATCTATCTGCCTCTTTTTAAAATGGTTGTATATATACTTCAGTTTCAAACAATCATTTTTAATTGGTGGAAGAAATGAGACATCGGAAGAAGCCATTAATCGCCTCCTGCCAAGAGCTAGTCGATCCACGGATCTATTATTAATTGGAAAATTCGATACAGAGCTGGCCTGTCTGTCTGTCGAGATCGTTAGCTGTCTTGTCTCGCCGCCGAGATAGCTTTTTGTCCCGGCACATGTCAGCCAGCTGTCAGGGAGAAACCCGCCCTATAGCCCGATTATGAATATTAATAATATTGACAACTGGACAAGTTTTTCGCTCATAAGTGAATGCGACGACTTTCTCGTATAATTCTTCATCAATTTTATTACCACACGCGACCCCGAAGGATTTGAATATATTCACGGATTTACATATGTATATGGGAGTATCGATTCCTTTATATATTCGTATAAGGTACATAAATAAAGATTTGCGAATAAATGTCCAATTTTCGAAGCAGTAAATCCATCTTCCTATGTATCTTCTGTGACAGCAACAATGTTTTGATTCGACTAACAACTGCATGCCAGTTGAATTTTTATTTTTTTTTTAACTTATTATGTTTAATTTTTATAAAATGTATTATTCCCAATGCATAGTGATGTAAAAGTATCGATAGTATCGGACGTAAAACTATCGACACTATCCGACCGGGGGTGGGTAGGGGGGTAGAATGGTTGGATTTTTCATTTGGTACGATAGGAGCTGTAATGCATGTTTTTATTTGTAATGCATATTTACTTTTCTTTTTTATTAGGGGACTAGATAAACGTTTCCGTAAATAGAGGATGGGTTCCATTACAGATTGAGGTAATTTTTGTTAATTTTGAGGAATCAGGATTTAGGGGAAAGTGATAACAACAATCTTCAAGTAACCCATTCGCCCAGGATTCCCTGCTGACGATGAAATTGATTCGTACAATCAAGACCTGACAACATTCAGAACGCGATACTTGAATGCGTCAAAGGACATTTTTTTTTTTTTTTAATGTGGCAGAATGATCTCTCTGAAGAAAAAAATGACGTTTTTGCGACATTGACTGGGCATAGCTTACCTTGAAAAATGCTTACTTCAAAAAAAATGTTCTCAGGTAGTTGAGTTAAAGGAGTTGAGAATATTTTGCAACCAATAACTATGATTTGGTTTCTGTATCATTAACTGAGTCATTTTCAACTCAAGGAACTGTCAGGCAATCAGTTATTTTTTTTTTAAATTTACTCCATCAAGTTGGAAGACATATATGCGCAAACCATTCGATTTTTCAGTCAAATTCCTCACGTTTTTAGCTTAAAATAATTGATACTTTAGATTACCATTGTTTTTTCTTTCATAATTTTTAATCACGTAATTTAAGAGTCCCCCTTTTCCTCATTAAAAAAGTTTTCGATAGTAGTATCGATAGTTCAAAAGACTATCGATAGTCTCGATAGTTTGAAACTATCGATAGTTTTACGTCACTACCAATGCATAATGTATTCAGTGGGATAAAAATGTTTTTTTTTTGTTTTTTTTTTTTTATTATTATTGAAATTTACAACTGTATTTACATATAATACATCCAGTAAATGAGATCACAATCGAAAAGAATGGCAGGAACAGCATGAAGAGAAGCTACCCATTGGTAGTACTCAACTAATACACTTAACATAGAAGGTCCCGAGGCCATCTTCTTTTCAGACGCCTAGGGGGATTGTCTGGAATAGAGGAGGAAGCGAGGCTGGAAACAAGAGGGTTCTAAGTAAGGCGTTTGTCCAAGTGAAGTCCTAAGTAACGGATCTGTTCAACAGGGATAAGTGGAGTGTTATTAAAGGATACTGTAGGACAGGAGGTCGTAGGTTTACGACGAAGGGTAAATGTGATTTGATGGGATTTGTTGGGATTGATTTTGATTCTCCAGTTTTGAGACACCATTCTTCAAGGATTGTTATGTGGGATTGGAGAGCTTCGGATGCAAGGTCTGGGTCATTATGGATAAAAATGTATCGATAAAATACTGTATTTTGTTTTAAAGAAGTTGGAGGGATTTGGTTGATTACAGAAATTAATCCAAAATCTTTGCATGGATAATGGATAATTTATATTTGGTAATAATTCAAGGTAACTAATATTCCCTGCTCTTCTCTTCAATAAATAAACAGATTATTTTTTTTCAAACGATCAAGAAAACTAGGCTGTACAATGTCAGATACCTTTTAAAGATCCCTATCCTAATTATACCTTGGCAGGCAAAATTTAGGGCTACCATTGTAGCATCGTCCGATTAGCCTTAGTGGCATAAAGTTAAAAAACAACTATTGAGTAGGTCGTCGCCAGTGCTGTCTATTATTGTCATTGAATGATTGAAGAATCATATTACTCCATTCTGCTTTGATAAGGTTAATCTCAATTTATTATCTGTTTTCCTTTCATTCAACATCCAATCCCCCATGTTTAGATCTACTTTTAAAGCAGGTAATCACGTTAGAATTCTGAAAAAAAATAAAATAAAAATCCTGAAAAAAAGGAAATAAACTGAAAATCCTAATTATCAATCAAACTATCGTAAAAAACAAAAAAACAGTTGATTATTACACTCCTCTAAACTAGAAATTATTTAACTTTATTTTATTTTATTTTATCCATTGTATTATTATTATTTTTTTGTGCTCACCCATATTTTCCATTCGACTTGTTGCAATTACAGCAATCTCCATCTTCTGATTTCCAAATGCCGAATGTAGTATTCAGTTTTACAATATAAAAAAAAAGTTCCTTAGTTAGTAAGAAAAAAAGAAAAAAAAATTATATTCGAAAATGTCTTTTTTAAAACGAAGAAAGTATATTATATCAAATATACGAAGAAAATCTGAGAGCCTGAAAAAAAAAATTTTTGATTGATTTGGAAAGGAAAAATATGTATACTTTATTACAATAGCTGTACATACAGGATAATTTCATTTGTTAAATCTATAAAGTGAAACTTTTATCGACTCAAACGGTCGACTTCATAAAAACCAATGTAAAGCAATTTTTATAACAATAAAGAATATACCCAGAGATTGGCTGAAGTTATGCAATTTTAATATGAACAGGTGTTCGCACCTGGTATCAAAAAACCACTGAGCGAAATTTGGAGAATTTAGGACAAACGGTATGGGTTTCTATAAAGAACAAACAAACAAATAGAATTTCATCTTTATTTATGTAGATAATTAGAATACAAGTAGAAAGAGATATGGAAGTTTATTTATTGACATTACCAAAAAAAAAAAGTTAAACTAACGGGATAATATCATTAGATTACATAAATAAGATTAAATAAAAAAGAGTTAAACATAGCAAAAATGTGAAGAATTTAATGGTTGTGCATCAGTCATCAAAGAAGATTAATTGCTCCATCTAAAAAAAACACTAATAAGTAGATATATTTAAATGTAGAAAGTTAATGTTATTATGACTTGATAGGCTTGTAGATTTAAATGAAAATTTCTAATTAACATACATTTTTAAGTCGTCTAGGTATGTAAAAAGAACAAAGTACAGGTAAAATAATAACTTTAAAACTATATCTATCGCTAAGATTAATAGCAAAAACGAAACTGAATATTTTCATGAATATGATTATATTTAAATTACTGCTATATAATAATTTTTATATAGTGAAACTGTTTGTGAAAATTCCACACGAGCCTCATAGTAATAAAATTTCTTAGTTGGTTAGAAACATCGGCGGGTGTAGAATGTACTTCACTAATTTATAAGAACACATTTTTCTTTTGAAAAGATGGAGTCTTATCTTTTTTCAAAATAGATTTGTAGTGGAAAATATTTTTTTTTTTCCTGGTGGCCAATGTCATCACTTTATGTCAGTATTCATCACTTACTGAAACTGAAATTTTTCGGCGAAATCTGAAATCTTTTCTGTTTTTTACTAGACTCTTCATATGAAGAATATAAAAAAGGGTATGTGGGAAAAATAAATGGCGTGGAAAATGTTGCCAGAATACAATTCATGTTTCTTAATTACAAATACGTTTAACCTTTCGTCATAAATTTATTATTTATTTGATAGCCATTCTTACCACGTAACAGGGATAAATACAGTTGGAAATTAACCCCGTGGAGATTCCAGAAGTACTCTTGAATCCGGGTTCCCGAGGTCAAGTTGTTCTTCATAAGATAGTCGACATTTTGTCTGTTTGTAACTACCGCTACATACAATTGCGGAAGGTATGCGGTACACAATTACATATCATTCATGTAATTATCAATAAATTTTTACATTTGAAACTAGTTCATATGATTTTAATTTAAATTACATTCACAATGAAATTTTCGATAAGCGAATTTTAGTTTTAACTCATGTCAAAACATTTTTCACAATTTCAATAAAAAAATAATTTCTTGTTCATTGTACATAAATGTTGCGAAGTGAGTGAAAAGTATAATAAATTTTAAATTTACAGAAGTTTTTAGATTTTTTTTTTTTTTATTATTATAAGGATAAAATCATAATTCTTAAAATAATATTTAAGGATACAACTATAAATTCAATGATTATCGATTGATTGAATTTCATTTTTACAACCTTTGTGCAACTAAACTGTCATAAAAATTCGATTTTACTGCTACTTCAAACTATTATTAAATAATTACTGTTTAAATGTTCCCAAAAGGGTCATTCGTTGAAATGTTTTGTTATTGTAAAAAAAAAAAAATAATAAATAACCACTCCTGTTATTCTTATTTATGAATATATAGGAAATATTTATAAAATAGGGAAACGATAACATAATCCAGATAAACAGTTCTAAAATGTACATTGGAGAGTTGTTTTTTCCAATGCGTTCCAAAAAGCTCCAATGCGCGCATTGAAGTCACATCTCGGAATATAAATATAAACTCATGGATTCGTTACTATTCGTTAATTTTTATCCGAGTACAATTAAAATATAAAGGTACTCTTATACGAGTGCTCCTCATACAAAAATCTACTAAAATTAATAAATTATCTAAGATTTATATTATACTGGCTGACGGTCACAGAATACAAATGAGAAAATAAAACATTTATTATTATTATAGACTGATGTTTTTAAAGTCCAACAAGTTTAAAAATAAAGAGAGAGATATATATCTTACATTGAAACTTACTTTTTCTTTAGAAATATGATGTAGAATACCTGATTTGTTTTTTTGTTTTTTTGCCTGTATTTATCTGGACAAAGAATGTTTGGATGTGCAAAGAGAAGCTTATTTTATATAGATAAATATTTCATGGCCTATAATTCAGTCACAGAACATTTGTTTATAGTTGAAGGTTGTTCTAGGATTTGTTGAGTTGTTGTAGCTGTTCTAGGAGATTGGCGGTGACCGGATGAGGTCGAGAGTGAGCTTGCCTTGCACCGGTTCCAAATCTAACGGAATCTCGGATCCCATTAATATTGGCGGCCCGACCCGCCCATCTTCCCTCTATTCCTCTAATTAGAAAAGAGGCAGGCAGTATAAAACCGCATTTTTCATGGCTAGGAGAGACTTCATCGCTTGAGTATCTCGGTCGTCACGATGATTGCCTTGTACTACTGATGGCCAAATTAGAGAGTAGAACTGAGAAAAAAAAAAAGAATGATTATGTATATATAAAAAAAAAAAATAATAATTCCAACTGCGCTTGTTCACATATTACTAGCATCGTATACAAAATTATTACAAAACGATTTTTTTTTTCCCACGTCCTAACCACGTTAATTATCGTATAGACACGGAGAGGTCTTGCCACATTAAAAAAAAAAAAATTAACGCCTATGTCTGTGAACAACTACTATACTAGGTAGTAACTGTACCATAAGTTGACAGTGCTCCAATAGTTGACATTTTGGTTCAAAATGCAGCGGTTATTTGCCAAGTTATACTAGTTAGCTGTGCTGCCATTGGCATTAGTTCGATGAACACTCAAGCTTATTTGTGAGAGGTTATAATAGCGAATTTTCTAGTGGCCTGAAAACTTGGTTTCTGCTACCCTGTTTCATTAATGTGGAAGTCAAGTTAAATAAGCTTTTTATTTGGTTTGTTTGAGTTAAATTATGTTTTAATTACTTTTATGGTATTCATTAAGTTCGTGAGAATCATTTGATATCCTTTTTAATATATTTATACAATGTTTTAGGGCTTAATGTAGGTGTCGATTATTAGAACAGAAATTAATCCGTAATTTCAATAGTTGACATTGATGTCAACTACCACCAGAGTTATCAATTAGCGTTCCATCTGGGGGTGGTTTATGGAAGTCTGAGTCTGGCTGGATGACACGATTCTTATTTTATGAATTTAAAGCTACTGTGAATCTATCCATGAATCTTTAAGAACAAAATTGCATTGTCAATAATCCTATTCCTGAATGGACAAAGGTTACGTCTGCCTCTCCCCACTTCCCAATTCTGCAAAGAGCATGGGATACTTGCTATTTCTCGTACTCTATCCAAATGCTACATATTTAATCCGACCAATAAATGTGGCCATCTTTAATTGTCTAAAAGGGTACTGGGAGAGTGAGGTTCATCATTGGAGAGTCGAAAATTGTGCAAACCCAACATTAAAAAAAACGAAACTTTGGCAATTACTAAAATCTATTTATCATACTTACTTTTTGTCTCATTTAAGCTTTTTGTGTATTAAATAATTTAACTGTAGAAATTTTATTTTGTTTCCATTGTGAATTTACTAGTTTATAAATAAAAAAAAATATTACCTATTAAAAATCATAGGAAATAAAAAATTAATGCAAGTGTCAACTTTAAAACCATAAATGTCAACTTTCCAAACCTTTACATTTTGATGTGTCAACTATTGGTTCATTTTAGAATAGAATAGAATAGAAATAGAAGTAATTCACAACAAAGATTATCCTAACTTCAATATATTGGTAAACAGTGTCAATAATATAATTTTTTTTCTTAAACTGTCTAATATTGTCAGAGTTACCCTAAGTAGTGAATTAAATGACTACAAAAAATAAATATACAAATTTAAAGATATGTCAGATGGCTATCTAATTTTATCAGACAATACAAAAATTCTAAATTTTACCACCTTCTACAATGAAAATAAAAATATCTTTGAGTTTATTATAATCTGTGATTATTAAATTATCCATGAACATTACTTTGTTATTTTAATAGCAATAAATAAATTAAAAACTATGATAATTAATTATCGTCTTCCCAAGATTGTTGAGAGCGGCGCCAAGTTGACACACTCCTCGGACAGGGGAGCTCAAAAGACCCGACCACTATGGATGGATACATCATTCTCAGGCGGCAACAACAATGGGACTTAGGGCCGTGAGAAAACAAACGTAAACAAAAAGGCTGTAAAAATGCGTTGCCATCGATTTGCATGTCGTGCGGGAGGTGAGCCAGTTACCTCCACGGAGCTGTCAGTACTCATCCGTTTAGCAATCATCCCGTTCCCCGCCGCACAATGCCGTTCCTTTACCATCCTCCCATCTCTTTGTTTATACTCTAATAGCTCTCTTACAAACTTACAATGTCATTTTCCCAATCCTCTATAGCCTCCATTCCATCTGAGATACGTCCCGGACTCTCCAGTCTCTTCTGGTATTAATACAAAACAATATTTTTTAAAGATCCACGGAACGTCGTAGAGATGAAATATAGGTTGTAGTGTCATAAATCACTAAGCAATAAAAAAAATATAGAGGATATACAAACTTTAGCCATTAACAACCTTCAGCACTATCTCTGAAAAATTCTAACGATTTCTGACCATCCCCAACCAGATCACCCGGAACTATCTCTTACCAATCCTAACCATCTTTAACCAGACCAATACAAACCATCTCTGACCTTCCTCAACCAGTCTTATGCAAACCATCTCTTACCATTCCTAACCGTTTCTTTCCAGACCTATACAAACCATTCCTAACCCTACATGACCAGACCAATACAAACCATCTCTGACCATACCAATACAAACAATTTCTCACCTTCCTCAACCGGACCTATGCAAACCATCTCTTACCATTCCTAACCTTCTCTGACCAGACCAATAAATCCATCTCTGTCCAGCATTGCCCAGACGGATACAAACCATCTCTTACCATTCCTAACCTTATCTTACCAGACTAATAAAACCATCTATGTCCAGCCCTGACCAGACCAATAAAACCAGCTCTTACCATTCCTAAAAATCTCAAACCAGACCAATACAAACCATCTCTGACCTTCCTTAACCATACTGATACAAACCATACTGATACCATTCTTAACCATCTCTGTCAAGCCCTGACCAGACCGATACAAACCATCTCTTACCATTCCTAACCATCTCTGACCAGGCCAATACATCCAGCCCTGACCAGATTGATACCAACAATCTCTTACCATTACTAATCATCTCTGACCAGACCAATACAAACCATCTCTTACCATCCATAACCATCTCGGACCAGACCAATAAAACCATCTCTGTCCAGCCCTGACCAGACCAATATCAAACATCTCTAACCTTTCTCGACCAGACCACCCCAAAGCTGACACCATCATTTAGCCATTATGAAACTCATATAATTATTTCACCCAATTCTCCTATGTACTAGTCATTGCTAGTTGATTGAAGTTCGTTTCTTGGCAGCCTCCAAAATGGTAGTGAATGGATTTTTGATCCAATTAATTTCCTTAAAGTGGGAAATATTATAAAGGAGGTGTAAGGCCGTACAACGGTGATTAGTATTTCTCCGTTTTATAGAACTTCTCATTCTTTTAGTAAAATTAATCTGAGTGTATTAAATTTGAATAACACGTGTTGAGATTTATTTTTTGTTTACTGCGCGATTTTTATGGTTATAATTTCTTTAATATTTCTTTCAAAATTATTATTTTCACGGTGTATTATAGTATTTTAGGAGAATCGAATTTAAACGAATGATTTGTTTGCCTGCAATACTTATTTAATTAATTATTTTTATTACGCCTGAAATCACGGGCGTCACCGCCGGGGGGGGGCGCGTCCCCCCTAATATTTTGACAGGAGGGGACTGTCCCCCCCCCAATATTTTGTCAGGAGAGGACCCAATGTAAAAAATTAAATAAAAATACGATTTTACGAATTTATCGAATTAAATATGAATATAAAATATTAGTTAATTTCAGCACACTCTATTGTTAATAGCTTGTCAGGCATACTGTATATTTGATGAATTATATATTTTTTATTTCAGCTCGAACTGTTTTGTTTTATTACTCTGCATTTCTTTTTTAAACCAAGCAGCTTGATCCTACTTTCCATCAATTTGATGAAGCTTATAGAAGTTAATGGAAAGCAATGGAATTAGTGGGATCTGAATCAGAAGAAAAACTTGGATAAAATCCAATCAAGAAATTTTGGCCCACATCCTTCAATATTAAGCCTTAACAATTCCCTATTTTAATGTATAACTGAGTCATAAATCGACAAGTTTTAAGAGACTATAAATACCTTTAAAATACAGCGTTGGAGGATGAATTTTAATGCCACAACAGTTGTTTTAGGGGTTATTATTACAAGTTTTATGCAAGTAACAATGCAAGTTTCTTTCGAAGTACGTCAAGAAAGGGTATATTATTTTCATTTTCGAATTCTATAGTAAAATTTGATCGGTGTAAATATTTATTAAATTCTGCTAAAATCTTTTCTTTTTTACTTCGGCTCATTGGTATCGCGGTCAGAATATGATCAACATAGTTAACTAGGAATGGGATATTAAAGGGAATTTCGGGTATAACAGAGTAGAAGAGATCCTCTATATATGTATATATGCCAGCTAAAATTCGAGCGAATGGAGATTCCGTTGGGCGCCCTTACTTTTGAATATACGATTTACAGTTTTATATTTATGAAATGATCTAAGTAAATTCGAACTCATCGATATCGAATAAAAAAAAATCATTTTAAACACTATCAACATTAAAAAGTATAATTGGTTACATAAAGGCAGTTAATTTGACAATAGCTGTCACGCGCGTGACAGGAGCTGTCGATTTTTACACGAAACCTGAAATCGCAAAATTTATGCCAAACTGAATGTCATACTATCGTACAGTTCACACCATGCCGTTACTGATGTAAGATTTCAGTATTAATCAAAAGGACTTTGGAGAGCCACATATTATCATGCTCCATCTGATTTAGTTTTGATAAATATTTATCTAGTATCACTATAATAAATATCTATTGATATTTGTTCCTTTATTATTTACCGTCACTTTATGCTACTATGACTCATCGGACGATCCTACAGTAGCATTCCTAAACTTTGATATCCAGATATAATTGTGATAGAGCTTTTTATGGAGTGCTTGTCATCGTACAGACTCGGGACCTCCATTTTACGTCCCATTCGGAGGACGGCACAGCCAAGGATTTTTTACTCTCTTTAGAAATGCTAAGGTATCATGGAGCGATTCGATCCCGCTCCCTTCTGTCTAGTATATTTATATTCATCCTGATCAATTCCTTGACTATTGCTGGTTTATCATTAATATTTAGTGCAAAATGACCTCTATAAAGCAACAAAATTACAGGATGCCACGCTCCTTTACAACCTGAATATACAATTTAGAAATTGCGTTTGGAAGATACAAATCACTAGACTTTTGGCTTCTTAAAACCATCGCCGACAAATCACCTGACTCCTTCAACACATCACGCCGTCTCCCTCAATACATCAACAGTCCTAGACAGTACTCCATAACATATTAACACACACTCAAGGCAAAATGAGATAACTCAACCTTTAGTTTTCTTTAAACTTTCCTTTTCTTGCGGCACGTGTCTCGATGTCTTGGAATGATTTTGTTTTCTCTGTCCCGCATGAATATGTAAAACATTGGCAATCTACTTGTTTACCTACCTAAAGGAAATCAGGTTTTTGCGGTTTGAATGCTCATTCGTTGGAATAAACTGTCATAGCACATATTTGTGACTACGATGCTTTGTGAGTACCATATAGGCCGGCCCAGAAGGTTCTAGACTATCCCAGAAGGTGTTAGACTAGTTAATTTTTGTAACCTGCTTAAATATTTGTTTTCATAATATGCGTGGCATTAAAAATTGTTATTTTGCATTAAAAAAAATCGTTTAACACGTTAGGTGCGGCAGCGTATTTTAGGGGTATCCTGAATTGGACGGTATCGGTCCCGGGGGTCCTACTGCTGGGATGAGCACAGACGATATCGGGCGTCGGGGAATGCTCTGACAAAAGTGTTATTTTTTTACTGAAAAGTGAATTAAATGAGCTTCTCAAGGGCATTATCTCTTGGTAAGGATTAGACCTAGACATAATATGCGCAGGACATGCCCCCGGGGTCCAATACAGGATTTACGCCATAATTTATCGAAAATAGCATTGAACTGCTGGAATCTTGAATTACCATCCATATTGATAATTTTTGCAATGTTAAAACAATTTTTAGGAGTCTTTTATTGCTTTACAACCACTTACTCTGTGATAAAATAATCTTTTTAAAGAAATGAATTTATATGATATATATAAAGCAAATATCAGCAACTAGCTATTGTTTTCTTTCTCATATTTATGCAATAATTAAAGAATGTCAAAGAAATTAAATAGAACTACATTGTATAAAATCAAACACATAAAAATAAAAATAACCATAAAGGTAGTCGTTGTTATATTACCGGACGCGGAAGGGTGATGCCGTCCAGTAGTCTTGTTTTATTACTGATGGCCTGTATCGGACCCCTGAGTCCGATTCTAAAAAAATACAGAATTTCATCTGTTAGCAACTTTTGCTGAACTAAAATGCAATAATCTTATTAAAAATCGACTAAATTTAGTCTCTGAGGTGTTCGGCCTTTCGGACATGTTCATGTGATAATCGGCTGTTAAGATGGGAATGTAAGACATTGGACCCCGGGGACCGATGCCGCACCTAACGTGTTACAACTTTTGTTGTAGTCTTCCTCTTACAACGGTAGAAAATTATAGCATAAATCCCTATAGTTTCCTCGTTGAATATATGTCAAAATATCCATATTGAATCGTGTTGCCTTTTATATGGCAATTATTATTAATAATGGAAATTTTCGAGGATATGCTAATGGTGTCCAATCGACATAGATTGCGTGTGTTTCTTAACAAGTGAAACTCCCAATCAGGTGATTTGTAAAGCCTCAAAGCGGAATTATTACAGAACGAATCTCAAAGTTCAGCCTTCGTCCCAAATACCAGAAACTAGTTCCACTCCATCCACGGTATCCGATTATCGAATAGAGAGAATGAGAGAATTTCTTTTCTGTTTTTAATCATGAAATTTTTAAAAAAAAATTAGAAAACTCTAGTCAGAAGACATGGACGTCTTTATGGATTATTTTATATATTTGTAACAAAATATGGAGCATTAAGAATTTTGCGATTAGATTCGATGGTTTGATTGAGCCCCAAAGCTCGATCGCATTAAGTCCAAATAATTCTTATTATAGTCACACAAACAGAGTCTTAAGAAGTTAATTATTCTCAAACACGTTCTGGCTACAGATTGAAAAAAAAAAATAATTTGAGTCCATCCAAAAATTTATGTTTCCACTTAGTTGTTATTATTTATACCCGATCACATACTTTATTTCGTAGCTTATTATACAAAAATTATTCAGCCGCAAAAGTTTCGTATATATTTAAACAGCCAAATATTTTAGTATATTCGGGTGTCTTTAGGGCTTTCATGTCATGGATAATGCGAAGTGCATTTATTTACAACTAGCTTATAACTTTTTTACACATATATTTTCACTGTTTGTTCCAGAAATCGCAGAATAGGCTTTTATTGTATACTCGGATTAATATGGGTGCTGTTATTCCTGATATGGATATCCATAGAGTAGTAGAGAGAAAAATATGAGAAATTATTTATTTCTTTTACGTATTCGTGATGATAACATCACGATATCAATTTTTTTCTATCTATTCCTGGCCTCGACAATTTTCACGTCGATTCTAACGCTAGACCCGTTATGATGTATTATACGACGAATCGTAGAAAAAGTATTTTAGATTAACAAATAATTAAGTTGTGTTTTAAAATTTTAAAAATAGTTATTAAATGAATATGGAGTATTGTAGTGGAAATGGTTTGGTTGTGATAAATAAGAATTACACTAATAAGTAGATATGGTATGTTATAATTGTGATTCAACGTTTCGAATTGATTTTAATGACTTTATCAGGGCTGGTTGAATGACGGAAATCATCTAAAACATAACTTATAAAAGGTTAAACATTCGATTTAAATTATATTAATTTTGTCAAATTAATTAATCAATATTTAATTTAACACCATGTCGTTTTCCACCACAATTTCGTCTTATTCGACGAGTAATTCACTTTTCAGAAACTGCAACACGTCAGTATAACTACAACATTAATGCATAAATAAAGGATCAAAAACTTGGATATTGGAATACGGTTTGTTTAATGTTTACTATAAAATTTTTATTTTTTTTAATGAACCAAACCAAAGATCGTCCGATTGGCCTTAATCGCATAAAGTGACGTTAAAACAAACAAACAAGGAACCAATTATACATTATAAATAATTAAGATTAATTATTCGTTTTTTTTTTCATTTATTGAAATCACGTACATATACTCTGACATACTTTCAAAATATGGCTGCAACCGTTTTTGAGAAAATCGAAAAAAAAAAAACAACGTAAAAATGGGCAAAAATTTATGAAATAAAGTACTACCTTGTTTTGATCAATTTTATACTTACATATACCAAATACCCAATCTCAGGTTCGTACGGTTTATAGTTTTTGAGCTAGTCTGTTCACACACACACACTCACACACACACACACACACTCAACCCTTGGTTGGTCACAACCTAGGGTTTGGTCCGTGAGAGTTTTTGATTTTATCAAATTGACAAAATTTTGGTTTTATTGGTGTTGATTAACTGCTATAGTTAGTATTAAGCCGAAACAAAATTAGTAACGAATAGTTTGACCAAAAATTGGGGTCTTTTTCACTTTACCTACACCAGTTATTTTTTTATATTATAAGTTACTTGCTGTATGTCCCGGTTTCACCCGGTAAATTTGATTTTTCTAATGAAACGGTCGATTTCGTAAAAAAACCATTGTAAAGCGAGATCATTACGATTTTTATTAGGTTAAAGAATATCAGCTGAAGATCGGCTGAAGTTATGCAATTTTAATATGGACAGGTGTTCGCACCTGGTATGAAAGGACCACTGAGCGAAATTTGGAGAATTTAGGATAAATGGTATGGATTTCTATAAAGAACAAACAAACAAACAAACAGAAATATTGCCCTGCAGTTTCAGCTTCTCGCAAATCGGCTTGCCTAAGCCTCTGTGGCGCAAGGCGGGCCTCGTATTTCTGGGCAGACTCAGTTTCCCGCGATTCTGCCTGTCTAAGCCTCTGTTGTTAAATCCTATTTTGATGTTCGTCGAGAGTTTCAGCTGCTCGTATTTGACGTTGTTTTTTAGCTTTTGAGCTCACTACTCCTATTGAAGCTCGCTTCTTAGGAGGCATTTTAAAAAAATAAATTTACCATACATGTGAATAAACGTATTGTAATGTTAAAAAAAAAAAAAAAAAAAAAATATGGTTTAAAAATCCCAGAACTTGACACCTGCCAAGGGACGGTCTTACCGGGCCTTGTTGGCCTCTTCAAAATCTATAAAATGAATTTTATGGCCGTTTTTTTCGACTCAAACGGTCGATTTCGTAAAAAAAAACCACTGTAAAGCGAGATCATGACGAATTTTATAACAGTAATGAATATACCCAGAGATTAGCTGAAGCTATGCAATTTTAATATGGACGGGTGTTCGCACCTGGTATCAAAGAACCACTGAGCGAAATTTGGAGAATTTAGGACAAACGGTATGGATTTCTATAAAGAACAAATAAACAAACAAACAGAATTTCATCTTTATTTATATAGATTTATCATACCGTATTTAATAGCACATGTTTATTTTTAAAAATTTATATGCACATTAAGGAGGTTACCTACCTATTACCTCGTTAAAGTTGTTTTTGTTAACAATGAATTTGATAAAACTGAGTAAGGTTCTTAAGTAAGGTTCTTTCGAGTAAGGTAAACAGAAGAAATGGCGTTTTTATACATTTCAAAGGTTAGGATTATTACATAAAACACGTAAATGTAGAAATGGACACTTTATGAAGCTTGTTTTTTACCAAAGAATACCTCCAGTATTTAGATGCCGTTTGGGAAGTTACAGACAGGAAATCGCTGGTTATAAAGGTACCTGGTTCAACCATTGCAAGTTATCATTGAGGAAGTGTAAATCATTAAAATCATATTGGCCGCCTAAATGAATAATTCAACGAATTGTAATTCAAAATATCAATTTGTTTACGTGTCTTTTTAACGCTTGAACAGAAATTAACCATTAATGTATATAAAACGTTCGTTTGTTAATAAAAGTGATAGTGACCTTCTTTTCTATCACATTGTTAATAAAATGTTGGAATTCGATTATCCGGGGTTTTCGATAATCCGTGGATAATCCCCCCATAGCCTTCATTATCCCGGATAATGGGGGTTCTACTGTATCTCTAAAATTTTTAATTTCGTATAAAACGAAATTGGGTCACAATGATCCTAAATAACCTCCGTTATCATCTGTTAAAAGGGTCCGGTCTAATTACCAATAACACTGTGTATATATATATATATATATATATATATATATATATATATATATATATATATATATACATATATATTTCAGCACAAAAGACTTCTCCATCATCTTGAAAGTTGTCAAGAGCCCTGGGAAGTATCATTTGCGGTAGGTCTTAGAGGCAGACAATAGGAGAGGACAGATTTAGACGGATCGGGTACATCAATACTTGTCAGCTACCCCCCTATTAATTATTAAGAGCCCCCCTTCCCCCCTCACCCGCCCTCCCTTGCCCCCCCCCTGTATATTTAAATTGCGTTGGCACTGACCTCGGTGCATTATTGAGCCGCCCCCAGGCAGCACTCTAGATGCCATTACCTCTTTGTCCGGAGAGATGCCGTTGTTATGCACCCTCATCCTTTATTACCTCGTCAAATATTGATGCAACCTTTCCCTTAACCGCCCTTGTTGTGACTGTATTGACATTGTGGCCGTGGCCCTTTGTCAATGCCCTTGTATTCTTTTGTCAGAGGGCCGGTGGCTATTTGTTAGGTCTTACAGCCCTTGCATACTGGACACCTTGGGCTCTTTTCGGCAACAATGCCTAAAGTATTTAAAGAAAGCCCGTACTCAATGGCAGTCTCTTAACCCAGTTGAATATTCAAATTAATTTAAGTAATGCTTTGTGTACTTTTTATTATTGCATACTTACCGTTTAAAGGTGTGCTATACCTATCTTCATCCAAGTGAGCAAGCGGATAAGTCGAACTTAGCCCAAAGTTGCTGAACTGGCTAAAAAGAAGCATAGAGGCGCTTAGAGTGTAATGAATAAGTGTAAAAGTCGGATGTTCCCTTGATATGTAGTTATTATAATTTGCGTTGAATCAGTTGTAAAAATCGGTGTACAATTAGACAAATCTTACATATGGACAAAAAATAAGTTCATAAAAGATGTGACTGAAGCATTATTTGGTGCTTATTCAATTTGTATGACAAACTAAAATATGGAATTGTTAGGAACGAAAAAGTTTAACTGGTTCTGCCTTAGGACAGCCAAAAAATGCACGGACAAGGAATTGCAATTTTATTTGATAATGACCAATTTTATTTAATTGATTATATCTGATAGAGTTGAAGTAAGGTAAAAGTTCTTCCAACGGCCTCTAACTTTTCCTTTTATTTCAACCATATTGATACATCAAAAACAAAACTCTAGCAAAACATGAAAAAATAGCTTTTCAATAGACATTTAAATTCTATTCGACATCCCTTAATATAATACTTCGAATTAAATCTAAGTAATCTAATGAAACAATCATACCACTGTTTTAGTAACAAAAATAAAGGGAAAATACGACCTTAGTTACCTAAGGAGGCTCTGATGCTTACGCTATTTTAAATGTAATATTATTTAAAAAATAATTATAAAGATTTTTAAAAGTAATTAGTGCTTGAAAATCACTGAGTGAACGAGGGAATAGTCCAAGTTGAAGAACCCGTATGCCGTAAAAACTACCTCACGATTCATCGCAATATGAAGTTTAAATTTTGGCTATAAACAGGAAAGGATTTGCCATAAGATTAATGAGTATTAAAATAGTTTGATCCAACAAACAACAAATCTTATATATGGAATATATAGTAAGGGAAAGTATTGCGATCGTGAAAAATTTCGACTTCCGGTTTTCAACGGAAATACACGTTTTGGGGTCCCCTGAGTCCAAATAATCAAGTCCCGCGATATATGTGTGTGTGTGTGTATGAACAGACTAGCTACATTTTTTTTTTTTTTTTTTTTTTTTTTTTATTGTGCCAATGAACAAAAACTCTGCATATCTTAACATCCCTGGTGAAATTGTTACTTTCGAGAAAAAATTGTTTGTGATGAAGTGTAGGTTGTTTATTTAAACAGGCTCATGAGATGCAAAAAAAAAATAATGTGTTGATTCTTATAAACCTTTCGGTTCATATTTACATACTCGTCTAATATCGTGATTAAAAGTTTTTATCTGGTAAAAGTTGATCTTCTCTAATAATATTTTTTTGTCTCCGTTTCTGCTTTCTATCGGAATATCCTGAAGAGAGATCGAAGTGATTCAAGTTGTTTTTCTTTGAAACTAGGTGAAAATTAATGGCTTCAGTGTACCGTTAGGTCTAAAAAAAGTGAAGCCACAATTAAGAATAATGCATAGTTTGATCAACTCGAAGAGGTAAGTTGGTTGGTCTTATAAAGAAATATTTTTTCCCTTTTTTCTGGTGCACTTACACTTATGCCGAACATTGGCGAACATCCCTGTGTAAAAGTGAATCCGACTTGCAGCTGGGATTTATTTGTTTTCGTCGCATAGCGCTAATATATTAGCAGACACTCAATTCGATTTCGATTATTATTATTTTTTTTTTTTTTTGTTCTTTCATAATTATAATATGATAATATAATATAAAATGTATAGGGGAGAGTGGGGAACAGTGAAACGCAGTTAAGTGTGAGACAAAGCAACTGTAAGGACCCAGTTAGTGTAGGATTTGATGTAGTGTAGAATATTAGTCAAGTAAGCTTTTCCAGGAAAGAAACCAACATTATCGTACGTTTCTGACTATCTTTTGTCTCGTTTTGTTTTCGAGGCAAGTAAATTTCTTTTTTGTGACTAGCTTTTTCGTTGACAGTTTGGGTACTATTGTTCATTTGACCGAATTTCTTTTAATGCCTTTTATTTACCAACTAAAACCCTTAACTACTCACCCGAATCAATGTTACTTATCTACTCACCTCGGGTCAATATGACCCAGAACAAAAAAAAATATTTAAATAACCTTAGGGTGTAAGATATTAATTTTAAACAACAGGAGAAGGCTTGAAAATATACATTTATTTCTATATAAAGTAAATGAAAGTTTTAAAATATGAATAACATGTTGAATTATAGGTCTGAAATGAAGTACTAAAATAAAGCAACTCCTTAACATTCTATTATTAAGTTCTTTTGATATAAAATTAAAAAAATTCTAAAAACAACCTTTGCTGTTAGAACAAATAAAAAATGAGTGGTTTTTACGAATGCTTTCGTAATGATTTACTCTGTAATCCACATCTTGCTGTTACTAGTTTATGTAAATATTTTATGTTCCGATTTTTTTACCTGAATATTTTTCAAAAATATATCAATAGTATTATATAAAAGATCCGAAATTCAGTGATTATACCAAAATCTATACCAAAACCAATATTATAAAAATATAAAAATCGTTACAAATAAAAGAGTTTTTATTTCAATTTACTCTCCGCTACTTACTTTTTTCCAAATTAGCTATTTTTTGTTCACAATTATAATTTAATGCCTAATTTTCAAGCAATGCGTTTTTATTGAATGTTTTTGCACGTTTTTAAGTTTTTAATGCATGTTTTTAAGTTTTTACTGCACGGGATTCCGAGCTTTAGTAATAAGTAAAGCTCGGATTCCCGTGCAATTGCATCTTTTTTTTTGGAAAGTCAGAACAGAGCGAACTCAAGTTACTTATCCGAATCAAGCCTAATGAGATGTTTTAATGAAGTTTTATACTGCACGAAATTGCACGTTTGGGGGTTTACTGCACGAAATTGCACGTTTTGGGATTTACTGCGTGAACTTGCACGTTTTGAATTTTTATTGCTCGAAATTGCATAATTTTTTTTTTTTTTAGAATAAATATATTACAAATTGTAATTCTCTTTAATAAACATCAAAATAGTTGTGGAAAAATAAATGTAAATATCATAGAAAAAACATTAACACATTCAACGCCAACGCCATATTCTCTAGCTGAACCAGGTGGCCAGAGGGTTTTGGGACATCATTGAGCCGTTACTGCCTCAGGCAGTAATCGGCCACCAGAGTCGCCAAAGAGTTTGTTAACCCGCAACGCACCAGTTTAAAGGGCTGTTAGCTTTCATTTCGTTATTTTTTTTTTTTTTATGTTTCATATTACTGTTATAAAAAATAAAAAAAATTAAAAAAATAAAAAAAATAAAAAAAGTGAAGTAGTTCCTTTGAAAGTTAAACTAATTGTGGGTATGGGAATTTTCATTTAAAAAAATCATCATCAAATTACTGTAACACATCATTATTTTTTTCTTTATAAATTTTATTTTTAAAAAACATCATGTATAATAAAAAACTATAAAAAATAATATATAACAAATAAAAATAAATAATACAAATAATAATAAGGGATTACAATTATAAATAATAATATATACAACACAATAAAAATACAATATATGTACAACAATTATAAAAAATAAAAATACAATATATATACAACAATTATAAAAAATAATATATACAATACAATAAAAATACAATATATGTACAACAATTATAAAAAATAAAAATACAATATATATACAACAATTATAAAAAATAATATATACAATACAATAAAAAATATATACATATATATAATACAAATTTACATTGTCGTATGAAATTCCCGGAAGCAAGGGTCAATGCATAGACCGGGTTGCCCTTCACAATCGGGACAAATCACAACCGTACTTACCCGACGATTTTTGGCATAACATACCCTGCAATTCTTTTGCTTTCGTTTACCAGATGTACCTGATAAGTAACTGAGCAATTTAGGGAAATGAAGGGTCTGTCGAGGTAATGGGATAGTTGGTCTTTCCAACTGTTGCAGACGATTGCCTTCGTCTACAAGTTTTCCAATAATTTCCACTCTAAAATCTCTAGTACTCATTTTTTTGGGGGCGCCAGTGTTCCGATGAAATTGGTATAAATTCATGAGCATTATTTGGAAAAAGTGGAAAACTATTTTCTTATACCACCGGATAGTTTTTCTGGAGGTGATATTATAACTTAAAAGTTGGTCCAACCTGTCTACTCCTCCCATAAATTTGTTATACTCAATAATGGCCCGAGGTTTTGAAGAAACCAGACCCCTTCTATTCCTTGCCATCTCTAAGTCCCCTGAGAATTCCGATGAGATCATGAGGACATCTCTCTTATCTCTCCACTTCATAACGCATACCCCGTCTTCATTCCATCTCTGGACCATCTGTCCTCTCTTCAACTTTTTCAAAATTTGTACATATAGTTTTTTTATTCTTTTACTAATCCACTGTAACTGGATAATGTAATATAATGATAAAATATAATATAAGTAGTGAGAATAGCTTTAAAATTAGATATTATAAGCAAAATGAAAAAATGGAATAGTTTTTAAAAAAAAATTAATTATAAAATACTTACTTCTTTTAGATGGCTGTCCACTGGCATTCCTCTTCTTAGGTCCCATTTTCAATTAGATTAAATTAAAATTAAAAATAAACCACTTAAATTAACAAAAATTCATGGAAAACTTTAAAAATTCACAACTTCGGCTATAATGCAGCTATCCGGAAACCAAAAACACCGAAATGACTATCATGGACCAGTGCAAGTGGCTGACTAACAAAAGTAAACACTTTCCTACCTGGCCATCGCTTTTAAGTGGAAAAGGTAAAATATACCTGATTACTGCCCTGGGCAGTGACCGGCCACCTGGGCTCGACCCCCGTTACTGCCTGAGGCAGTGATCAGCGTTGAATGTGTTAAAGGGAACTTGGGAAATGTTAACCAATACAAACCTCCGAGTTCCCAGAAATGATGGTTCAGTGATTCCTGGATGTTTAAAATTGGATGTGAGAGGAAATCACTAATTGATACCCGCTGTAGCACAAGTACCTAGTCTTTTTTAACCCTAAAACGGTAACAGGGGTTTTACGTATCACCAGAGTGATTTAAAAATAAGCCTACGCACCGGATATTGCATCTAGTGATTCCATAATTTGATTAGTATGTTTCTTTTGAGAAGATGTTCCTATTTCCAATATATGTAATTACAGATCACATGCGAGTATGTTACTCTGTATCCCACATCATATTGTTCCGATTTTTTTCAAAAATATATCAATAGTAGGGGAGAGCGGGGTTGGTTGGCATAGTGGGTTGGTTGGCCATTGGCTTATATTTTCCGTCACACCTATTGTGAAGGCCCCACCATTGTACCATGTTACCCGGTCGACCTCAGGAGTCTTGTCCGGAGTTTTCAATCCGATGCTAACAGTGTAGAGAAGAGTGTGCTTCATTAATTGATTTTACAACATGTAAGTAAATTTTTATATTTTCAGTAAATTTGGTTTAAGTCATGACAAAACATTTTACTCCGATTCTGCTCACATAGTCCTAAACTCCTTTGAAAAACCTAACCTTTCGACTAACCAGTTTCTTGTTTGATTGTTCTCCGTTGTCCTGGCAGCCATCTTTATATGATTATTTATATGATCTCTCCTGTGGGGTTAGTTGGCTCTCTTCAACTGGTTTTTTTTTTCGCAGTAGCAATTCATAAAAGCAAGGAAAACATAAACAAAGGTGAAACTACCAAATGTCTTTAGTTCCAGCAAGGAGGATGAGAGCAATTTTTCTTATGCAAAAAATGACGACAGTCTAAACTTCTATCTTCTTTTATTGTCATTCTATTTTCCCTTAAAAGCTGTTAAAAACCAATTCATAATTATTATACCATTATAGTACAGCTTTTAATAACAATAATATCTGTCAGGCAGTACTTGAATGAGATGGCTAAACAACCCCACCTTCTAGGCCAACCTACCCCACCTAGGGGGTTAATTGGCATACTCTGGATTGACGAATTCTTTTATTTTCTATGGTCTTAGTATTAAATATTATGTGGTGAAAAAAATACTCGAAGTACTCTAATACTTGAAGTTTACAGTGGCATCAGCCCCATTGGGATTATATTAACATGAACGACTCAACAATAAAAAAGGGAAAACTGTTGTCAACCAACCCCGCTCTCCCCTATTATAAAAAAGATCCAAAATTCAGTGATTATACCAAAACCAATATTATAAAAATAATCTGTAAAAATAAAAGAGTTTCTGTTACAATTTACTCTCCGCTACTTACTTTTTTCCAAAGTAGCTATTAATTATTCACAAAAATAATTTAATGCCTGATTTTCAAGCAATACATTTTTAATCCATGTTTTTGCTCGGTTTGAAGTTTTTATTGCACGTTTTCAAATTTTTACTGCACGGAATTCCTAGCTTTGGTAATGATCAACTGTTTTATATAAGATAGGATAATAATTTATCAGGATTTTCAGTCAAAACTGTTTTATTTGGAGAGTCTACGTTTCGATCCAAACATGTGGGTGGATCTTCATCAGGGCTTGTTGAGTCAAGAGTAATACTCTAACAGTACATGTTTGGATGATAAATTAATAGTTAACATATGGATCCACATGAATGGTTAACATAGGATGATAAATTTTCGTAATAATTTAAATTAGAGTATTACTCTGGACTCAACAAGCCCTGATGAAGATCCAAAGGTTTGGATCGAAACGTAGGGTCTCCAAATAAAACACTTTTGACTGAAAACCCTGATAATTTATCATCCTATATTAAGTATTCATGATAATTAATACAATTACATTAATTTATTTTTTTAAATGTTTCGAGTGTTGGGTATTTTCCCCAAAAATCACTACCTTAATGCAACATAATTAAATAAACCAGACAATATAAAACATATTTATAAACTTTTTATACCAATATCACATTCATATGATATTTTAGGAATTAAATAGCCTTTGCAAAAACTCTGATGAAAGAAAAAAGCAACTAAAATAAGGTATCACTTAAACGCTACAAGCACAAAATAACCAAACATTTACTATTTTAATCATAATCACTCAGGATTATAATTATTTACACTTATGCATAATATATAAATACTTCCATGTATTCATACATTTATTCCTTTATTAAGTTAATTATGGTTATGTTTGACAAGATAGATTTTATTTTTTTTTAATTTATTTTGAATACTAATATTCGTGTTTCATTGAATGTTATAAATCTGTAAACGAATAAAACTGTTCTTCTTTTTTATTCTTTACGTTGCTGTTAAAATTAAGAATTAAATTTCCTTGTAACCCGAAACCCTTGATTAAAATTTATCGAAACATTAAAAAAATTAATAACTATATAATAAATAATAATAATGCATGAATTTTATAAAAAAAAAAAAAATATAGGAAAATAAAAGTGCTTTAGTAATAGGTAATCATGATATTTGTCAGTAACGTAGTAATATAATAAAGATATAACTAGTTACCGACGGTGACAGGCGGACCACCACGGTTGCAAGGAAGCCGATATTGCCAACGTCTAATGGGCTTTTCCAGTTTTTCCTTTTGAGCGGGGCTTGAGTAATGAAGACGCATGTTGTATGCTAATTCGGATCCTATGTAAATGCTCTGCCCCGGATAATGGAATCACAGCCGGTCGGATAAATCAATAGAAAAAGGTCGGGCTTCTGCCTACCTCTTGTTCCTCGAGAAGGAAGGGGGGAGGGACGGTAATCCCGCGCACCATTTCTTTCATTGTTCTCTTCTCGCCACCTTTGGCTTCTGTGTTCCGCCGAAGAATTTGCTCCGACAACTCGGGCCGCTCCTGTTTGGTCGTTTTGCATTTTGTGAGGCATTCCGAGGGTCAGATCCCGTAGTTTCTTTTCCTTTTACTTCATATGCGCACCTTCTCGGTAGAAAATATTAGGGGAAAGTGACATATTATGGGATTTTTTTTTTTTTAATATCTAATTGGTTGGCTCTAAATTGCTTTGACGATTCAAAATAAGTTGTTGAACATTTAAATGAAAAACATCCCGTATCCCCTTTTTGAAATTTCTAATCATGGTACGTGGGCGTCACCAGCACCAAATTATTGGGGGGGACGGCTCAATATTTTCCTAGATAGGGTAGGTAGAAATTCGATGGGGTAAAAGTTGAAATGTATTTTAAAAGTATTTATAGTCTCTTAAAACTAGTCAATTTTTGCCTCAGTTATACATTAAAATAGGGAATTGCTAAGGCTTAATGTTGAAGGATGTGGGCCAAAATTTCTTGATTGAATTTTATCCAAGTTTTTCTTCTGATTCTGAACCCACTAATATCACTGCTTCCCATTAACTTTCTTCCTATAAGCTACATCAAATCGATGGAAAGTAGGATCAAGCTGCTTGGTTTAAAAAAGAAATGTAGAGCAGTAAAACAAAACAGTTCGAGCTGAAATAAAAAATACACAATTATCAAATATACACTACGCCTAATTACCTTTTAACAATAGAATGTGCTGAAATTAAGTGATATTTTATTGGTTAAACTCGGATAAATTCCTAAAATCGCACTTTTATTTAATTTTTTACATTGGGTCCTCTCCTGCCAAAATATTGGGGGGACGCGTCCCCCCTGTCCCCCCCCCCCCCCGGCGGTGACACCCCTGTCTTGGTTAACACGTTAGGTGTGGAGGCGTATTTTAGGGGTATCCTGAATTGGACGGTATCGATTCCCGGGGTCCGACTGCTAGCAAGAGCCACAGACGATATCGGAAGACGATGAGCATACTTTGACTAAAGCGTTATCTTCTGATTAAAAGGGAATTAAATGAGCGTCTCAAGGGCATTATGTCTTGGTAAGGATTGTAAATAGACATAATAGGCGCAGGACAGACCGATACAGGATTCACGCCATTCCTTATCGAAAATCGGACCTCGGAGTCCGATTCGAAAAAACAACAGAATTTCAGCTGTGAGCAACATTTTTTGCACTAAAATGCAATAATCTCATTAAAATTGGCTAAATTGAGTATTTGAAGTGTTCGGACTTTCGGACATTTTCATGTGAAAATCGGCTGTTAAGAGGGGAATGTAAGACATCGGACCCCGAGGACCGATGCCGCACCTAACGTGTTAATGTGAGATAAGGAAAATTTTATACCTTTTGAAAATAGGCTCTTAATATGTGATAAGGGTGTGTCCTAATATGGGATACATTTCCTGCATTAGAGACCATGATATAAAATGAAATATATATAAAGGAAAATTTGTTTATTGTACAGAAGACATTCACAAAAATATTTAAATCAAATTTTGTTAAGACCTTTATTTGAAAGATTTTTGCACAAATTAAAAAGCAGATTTGTGGATAGAGGAGCTTTCAACACACACATGCCAGGGCACCCCACAGTAGGAAAACTCAGTTTTTAAAGTAATATTTCATTACAATCATTTTAATTCATTTATAACTATTTTTATTTCAGTGATAAAATATCACATAATAGGAAGTAATGGGTATCCCATAATAGGGGACTTGGCTTCTTTTTTTGTTTTTTAAAGGTTAGTCTGCTTCGGTATGTAATATAAAAAATGAAGCAGTTGGCAAATCTTATAATGAATTGTTCATCAGTTAAAACAATGATTAAGGGAAATCGACTTACCTTGAGGCCTGAAGTATCAGTAGCCTGAAGTAGGCCGAAATAACCACGAAAAAAGTTTATGAACAATAAAACAAAAATTCGCTGAAAATAATCCAACAGGATAAGAATGTACTTATAACAATGTGAGACAGTGCGACCTTAATCTTTAATTTTATAGAATAAAAGCGAGGTTGCTATACAAAATATATCCATAAACCACTTATCCCATATTAGACAATCATCCCATAATGGGGCAATTTCCCCTGTATGTTCCCGATTTTAAATTTACTATAAGGAAAAAGTATAAATTCAGTAATCTCATTTGTAATAAAAAATTGTTTTTTAAAGTTATAATGTGATAGATAATAACTGTACTGAATTTCTAAGCAATGAAAACACTTTTTAAAATATTTCAAGAAAACCTTTCTGTATTTTTGTTTTTTTTTTGCTAAAAAAAAAGCCCTGGCTAGGATATAGGATTTTAAAAAAATACATACAAATAATTATATAGGAAGTAATGAGCTGACACATCGTATGATTATTTATGTTTCCACTTTTTATGGTAAGGAATATTTCATGTGCTAATTAACATTAATTATTCCCAACTTTTCCAGTTACAATTAAATCCTGTAATTTAAAAAAGAAATATTATTTAGTCTTCTGATCCTTCTCTTGATTGGATTAGATTTTTTTTATATTGGTATATTTCTATTAAACTTGATTCGACATGTAGGCTGTCAAATCACAGTTGAAACATACGCAGATAACTCGTTTCGACCGCAAACATTAATGCGAACTTGTTTTAAAGCCAAAAGATTAAAATGAATTATTCGTAAAATGATAAGCCAGTTTTTGTAAACACTTCAGAACATAGAAAATTTCAAACCAACATCCCATTTTTGTCACTATATAAAAATAATCATATGATAAAAATAAACAATAATCGTGTAAAAAAAAAAAAATAAATAAAAAAAAACTAAAAAAAAAAACTGAGTTGAATTGTTTATTTAATAGGTCCCAATGTTTGATGAAATATATATATATCTATATAAATAAAGATGAAATTCTATTCGTTTGTTTATTTGTTTGTTTGTTCTTTATAGAAATCCATACCGTTTGTCTTAAATTCTACAAATTTCGCTCAGTGGTTCTTTCATACCAGGTGCGAACACCTGTCCATATTAAAATTGTATAACTTCAGTCGATCTTCAGCTGATATTCTTTATTGTTGTAAAAATCGTAATGATCTCGCTTTACAATATTTTTTAACGAAATCGACCTTTTCATTAGAAACATGAAATTCCACGGGGGAAACCGGGATATACAGGTGTAATCTATGTAAATAAAGATGAAATTGTGTTTGTTCTTTAAAGAAATCCATACCGTTTGTCTTAAATTCTCCAAATTTTGCTCAGTGGTTCTTTGATACCAGGTGCGAACACCTGTCCATATTAAAAATGAATAACTTCAGTCGATCTTCAGCTGATATCCTTTATTGTTGTAAAAATCGTAATGATCTCGCTTTACAATGTTTTTTAACGAAATCGACCTTTTCATTAGAAACATGAAATTCCCCGGGTGAAACCGGGATATACAGCTATAATATATGTAGATAAAGATGAAATTGTGTTTGTTCTTGAAAGAAATCCATACCGTTTGTCCTAAATTCTCCAAATTTCGCTCAGTGATTCTTTCATACCAGGTGCGATCACCTGACCATATTATAATAGCATAACTTCAGCCAATCTTCAGCTGATATTCTTTATTGTTATAAAAATCGTAATGATCTCGCTTTACATTTGTTTTAACGAAATCGACCGTTTGAGTCGATAAAGGCTCACTTTATAGATTTAAAAAATGAAATTCTCCGGGTGAAACCGGTATATACAGCTAGTTTTTAAATAATATTAAAAAAAATCCCTCTTGATATTACTTTATGAAATTCTTATTTATGTGATCTAAAGAATTTCTAAGATACATTAAAACATTTGACATAAAAAATGTAACTTTTTTGTTTTGAAAAATTATAATTTCTTCTTCAGACATATCAAAAGTTTTGGTTTGAACTTTTTGTCGCTAAAATTAAAAATGAAACGATATATATATATATATGTAGATATTAGAATAGTTACTTTTAAACATTGCGTTATATTTATTGTTCGTTATATTTCCAATTTTATATATCATAAAGGAAAGTTATTATCGTATTAATTGGACTTAAGAGATGGATAATAATACTCTCTATAAGCCCGTTCTCATCTCATTCTAACGAAAAAATAAAATAAAAAAAAAACTATCATGAAAAATAAATGTTTAACAAATTTTAAAATGTTCTGTGTACCTAATCTTGATGCAATAACAATAAAATTGAGGCAGATCTATTTTTTTCACTTTTCAATCTGGGGTGCGTTTCCGAAAATAAGGTTCCCGAAAGGCAATAATTTTTAAATTAAACAATCATATATTTTTTGCATGTATTGACATATAAATAGAAAGAAATGCAAAAAAACAAAACAAAAAAAAAACATATACCATATAATATCTTCCCTTGGGTGAACAAAAAGTATAAATAAATGTGACTAGTTTAATAATATTTGTATTTTTTTGACCGCCACCTTGGACTAATCTCATATTTATCCAATATTCGGTCAACCATTATTTATCTGAAATGCGTTGGGTTAAAGCGTTTCGGCTGGTTTTAACCGATATTGGAAGAAATGTCCGTCTGTTTTATTCCACTCCCAAATCATAGTTCATGCAATATCAAGAAGCTATATAAAAAAAATAAATAATATAAATGGCAAGAAACCGATTGAGTTGAAGAATGAAGGATTTGATAAACGCTCCCCTAAGAAAAGCTTTGTTCGATTGAAGTCTCCCTTGAGTGCCATGTTGAAAAGCAAATTTCCTTAGTGGCTAATCCGTTTGCTTCCCCTAAATCGTCGTACCACTGAGAGTAATTACAAAAGCAGCAAAACCCTTGTTGAGGAGAGGATTGAAAGCATTGTGTTCGAGTTGACAATGCAATGCCGGCTGCCACAACAGGTGTCCCATTCTTTTTCACAAACCATTTCCTTCATGCAAATCTCTATATAATTTATTTGTTAGACTAATTAACACTTATCCTGTATCAATTATCTCTGCATAAATTATTTTTCTAATTATTAAGTCGTAAAACTTGGCATGGGCGATTACTTCAGTTAGTTATCTAATAATCAGCAAAATTAACTCAGGTGTACCTGTTAATTACTACTAATATTGACATATAACGAACCATTAGTGATTACAAAGTTTTATTAATGTTATCTCATACACTGTTCGGCATACACGCCTCTTGAACTGCCTTTATTTTATTTCAGATTTATTATGGTTTTTACATTTTATTTATTTATTTTTTGTTTGAAGGTGACGTAATTTTTTTTTTTTTAATTTCTTTTTTACGGATTTTCGGCAAGGAACGGAATTTTTTTAAATCTTTTTTTATAAAAAAAAAAATTAGTTTCTTACGTTTCGAAGTAGCATTGTCCCCATCTTCAGAACTAATATAATGTTTATTAATTAATATAACTATATCATAAATATACATTTATACATCTAGTAAAAAAAATATGATAATGGGGCCCGGTGTGGCTGTGCGGTAAAGCGCCGTACTCCCATGTCGGAGCTGCGGGTTCGAGTCCCGCCCTGGGTGGTGCTTTTCTTTCGTAGGAGAAGTATCACCCAGTGCCATGGGTGTTAGTATGGGCAGTATAGGGCTTCAGTAGAAGCCTTAAAGTCCCAAAAAAAAAAAAAAAAAAAATATATATATATATATATATATATATATATATATATATATATATATATATAATATGTATTGAAGACTCGTCAATATAATGTAATATACTATTTTTTTATTTAGTAATATAATTATTGAGTGAATACATATATTTCCCTAAAAATAGGTCATTCAACTAAATTGTTTCTATAGATATAAAAAGATTACTTAATAGCTAAAACTTGAGTAATGACTACGTGATTGGCCATTTACAAGCATATGTTAATTTGTTTTTATTTGAACTTTTCATTGACAAACAAATGGATTATTTTGACTGGATGTGAGCTTTGTATGGGGAATGGCCGAATAATATTTATCATTGATGGTTTGAAAATACTTTTATGTTCCGATGATTTTTTAGATTTCAGTATAATTAATGTGACTTATTTGGACATGTTCTTAATTTAGCATAAATATAAATATAAACTTTATATCTGGACATTTTCTTTTCCTAAGTCAGTTTGGTTAGAGACTTAATTATTTGCTTATTTAATTACTCTTAATTGTTATTGGCAGCTGGTATCATTATGGCTATCCCTTTTTCTAAATGGGGTTGGGGTTCCATGTCAGCGAGATTAAAAAAAATGAAAATACCATCGCTCAAAGTATTTCAAATTAATTTTTAAATGAAATCTTTCTACACTTAAATTTAAATAAAATAGTTTATTCTGGACAGGGTTATACATAGGGAATGAAATGAGTCAGGATTATTATATATTGAGCTTTCTGCTTATATACATGTCTTTTTCAGGCATTTGCTCCTTTTGAAAGATCTTAAAATAATTATTGTCTAAATAAGAAAAAATGCAAAAAATTAAATTAAAAATACCCTATTTTTTTAAAGGAATTTTAACGGAATAAAATATTTTCATATAATTCAACGAGAAGTATGTTTATGATTTAGTCTAATTCAAGGCCGAAAATATAATGAAAGTTCAAATATAGCGATTTAAATCTTAAAATCGATATATCGCCTATCGATCGCATTTGATCGATCTAATTCTATTCTGGTATTTTAGCACCCTCCACCCTCTACCAGTATGGAAAAAAATCAGAGCCAGCTATTGCCAATAATAGAAGTTATATCAATTTAAATACTTCCTTTTCATACATTACATACTCAACGTGGATGAAATTAAAACACATTTTTATCCAATAATTTTACAGCCATTATTCTTATTTATGAAATATGTTTGGTGCATTAATATAAACAGTAAAGCTCAATAGGGAACAAAATTGAATTTATTTTAAGCAAAATCTATGCTCATATCGCTAATATTTTTTTTTTCTATAGAGCTTTATCTTTTATATTATTGCAACAAACATATTTTATAAATAAGAAGAATGGCTGTAAAATTATTGGATAAAAATGGGTTTTGATTTCTGACTTTGTAATTTATGAAAAGAAAGTATTTAAATTGATATAAATTATTTTATTTGGCAATAGTTAGTTCTAATTTTTATCCATACTGGTAGAGGATAAAAATTAGATTTATAAACGCTAAATGACAAAATTTTCCCACTGTGCGACGTACTCCTAGGTGTTCTTCTCCTGGCCCTAGGTCTGGTGCCGTCAACTCGAGAGGTACCAGACCTAGGGCCAGGAGAATCGGGTATATCCCACTCTACATCTTTAGGACATGTCCCTGCCCTCTCAACTGCGTGCCTTTTATCGTCAAAAATTAATAGGAAAAACCTGGTGTTTGAGTGTGATCGCGGTCAAATCACCTACTCGCATGCCGCTGAAAAAGAAACATTACTTCCCTGAACCAAGGACACTCCATCGTTTGTATTGGTAAAGGTACTTTAGCTATCACCTGCTCCAATTTTAAAGTAGATAATAATACACAGTGAACAAGCATAATTGTATATGTGTACATCATAATATAATAGTAGGTTAGTACGCATTAAAAAAAAAATGGTCTAACGGTACAAGGAAACCTCGGTCTGACGGACGAGGAACCCGGAGCTGCTGAATAGTGAGTGCTATTTTACAAAAGATGGAGGTAGAAGGGTTTGTTTCGAAAGTAGGATTCAATAGCTTGGAGAAATCCGGTTTCTGTTCTAGCTATAACGACGGGTAATAGGGAGTTGGCGACTGGCAGGGCATAGATGCTAGAGTATTTAAACTATTCATATAATAGCTCATAATAGAGACCGTGTGAGGGGGGGGGGCTCAAGGGGGGATAGGTAAAGAAACCCGGAAATTGTAATTGGCACAAATACTTGTGCCTTTGTTCATGTTTTATTCATGCTAATCCTAGATGGAGGATGGCTGCCTCGCCTCTGAGCTGGTTTTTAAATGCGTTTTATCTTGTTCCACTGCCCGAAATTACGGCCACCGTTTGGAATTCCATCCCCCTTCGCTCGGAGCTCATTTAGCTTCGATCGAAAAGTTTTTAAATTGCATTATAACTCTGCGAATCGGTTTTATAATATCTGTGTTGTTTTATTATATTTTGATATATGAATTTCTAGTAGTGATGTAAAACTATCGATAGTCCCCCTTATCGATAGTATCGGACATAAAACTATCGATACTATATGGTAATAACCGGGGGGGGGGGGGTAGAATAGTTGAATAAGAGCTATAATGCCTTTTTTGATAGTACTTTCTTCTTTTCTGTTAACACGTTAGGTGCGGCGGCGTATTTTAGGAGTATCCTGAATTGGACGGTATCGGTCCCGGGGGTCCGACTGCTGGGATGAGCCACAGACGATATCGGGCTTCGGGGTCCAATGGGAATGCTCTGACCAAAGTGCTATTTTTTTTCTGAAAAGTGAATTAAATGAGCTTCTCAAGGGCATTATCTCTTGGTATGGATTAGACCTAGACATAACAGGCGCAGGACATGCCCCCGGGGTCCGATACAGGATTTACGCTATACTTTATCGAAAATAGCATTAAACTGCTGGAATTTTGAATTACCATCCATATTGATAATTTTCAATGTTAAAAAATTTTTTAGGAATCTTTTACTGCTTTACAACCACTTAATCTATGATAAAAAAAAAAAAATTCTTTTTAAAGAAATGAATTTATATAAAATAAATAAAGCAAATATCAGAGTTTTATTTATAAATACAGACTTAGTAAGAAGTATTAAAGATAACCATTTCAACAATTTCATCTGTTAGCAACTTTTGCTGCACTAAAATGCAATAATCTTATTAAAAATCGACTAGATTGAGTCTTTGAGGTGTTCGGCCTTTCGGACATTTTTATGTGATAATCGGCTGTTAAGAACTAGGATGTAAGACATCGGACCCCGGTGACCGATGCCGCACCTAACTTGTTAATTAGGGGATAAGGTAAACATTTCTGTCAATGGAGGATGGGTTCTATTATAGCCAGAGGTAATTTCTGTTAATATAAAGTTCGATAAAAAATCAAAACTACCAAAAACTTATAGAAAATGGATTTAGAGGAAGGTAATACCAACCTTCTTTAAGTAACCACGCGCCCGGAATCCTCATTTGTCGACGAAGTTGATTTGTAAGGTACAAGACGCGACAACATTCAGAACACAATCGAGTGTGTGGACTATCCTCTAGATCTACACTATGTAGATAAGCACTTTTTGTAAGAAAAATAAATAAAATTACTCTTTAAAAAAAAAAATAAAAAAAAAGGGTTTATCGTCGGCGTTACGGTAATCTAAGAACACTGTTTTTGAGATATCTGGCATAATTTTTGTGTGTTTGACAACCTGTAATATTCTCACAACTTAATCTTTATTACTTCATAGTTAAATAAAATATGTTAAATGTTCACTCTGGAATGAGTATACATATTTATTATTGCGATGTTTGTATAATCTTTCAAGCGATTCTAAACCCAAGCATTACGACTATTACTAATGGATTCCTTACCTAAAAATAATATAAAATATTATATTTGTTATAATATAATATTTCATGTAACATTATAATATACTTAAAATAGTTTTTAAAAATCGTGAAAAGTTGAGATAGTGCAGAATGCGCCAGTTTGCACTGGTTATCTGGTGCATCTTATATTCTACATACTTCTTTCACTTATCCATTATAACTGTAATAGGTCATATTTTTTAAAAAATTATATTTCACTTTTTTTTTAAATATTAAAATGACCACCACTAGGATCACATGCATAGACCTATTTGTCGTTGTCACATCTATCTACTGAACTTAGTCCTTTAATAACAATAAATTTAACAAACTTAATGCTATTGTAGTTTATTTTTTGTTTTCATTTTTTCATTTACTTTTTTATATTTAAATTTTTTATAATATCTGCATAGTGGCTATTGATTGTTATTGAATCTGTTTTATAATAAGCTGCATTGTCAATGTTTTTTATAATATGTAACGTTTCCATTAGTTTTCTATTTTTTTGTGATTTTTTCTGTTACTAAAATTTTAACATCCTCGAAATTAAATTTGTGTTTATTTAATATGCTGTACTGTGCTAAAGCTGTGACATATATTTTTTTAATATTGTTGCAATTTTATCAAAGTAATGGTATTAGAAAGGGTTATAGCTTGGTGGTCGAAAATACTAGGGATACCAGCGGATGAACTAATTAGGTTATTAGTTATTAATTTTTCTCCCCCTTAACATAATTAGGTTATGTTATGATACGGTGCTAAATGCAATCTTATCTACAGCTAATCGTCAAAAATATAACAACTGTTTCACCCACTTGAATAACATTTTAATAAAGCTAGGATACGTAGGAGGAAACATCTAAAAAACTAAAAACAAGATTAACACAGCACAAAAATAATTGCAAAAATATAAAAAAACATAAAAACAACAGCATTATCTGAACACACTACAAAAAACAACCATAACTTCGATTTCGATAACACTAAAATTCTAAGCACAGTACAAAACACAAAAAAACAGAAAAATCGAAGAAGCAATCCATATAACAAAAAACATAGAAAACACAATAAACTACAAAACAGACACCAAAAACCTTAACAACCACTACGCACATATAATAAAAAAATTGAAACACATATGAAAAAATAATAGAAACAGAACCAAAACATCAACAAACACAGAGAACAGGATGAGAGAGACTAATCAATGCAAGTACCAAAGTCCACATATAAGCAATAGTTAAAATGTGACAATGAAATCAAAAGACAGTGAAATAGGCCATAAAATGTAATTAAGACAAAAGTATTCATATACTGTTAAAAAATAAAAAAGTTGACAAATGGCTAATGTGAAAATGAAGTAACTAAAGGTAATTGGAATGCCAATATATTAAAAAAAAAAAAATTGTAAAACATACATGGATTAATAAGGCGTAAAATATTAATGTATGGTATGTAGTGTAGTTAACCCCAGAGGATGAGCCAATAGCTCGAAACGTCGGGAAAAATATAATAAAGAACTACAAACACGGAAGAGCTCCTTCACTAAAAAAAACCTGAAGATTATTCATGTTTTTTCTAACATAAATGAGATAAGGAGGGAAAAAGATAATTTAATAGAGAAGTGGGAAAATCATTTGAAATCTAAAGATGTAACTAGATGCTTAAGTTCTAAATTTAATAATAACTTTCGATTAATTATCACCTTTGGGCTAACAGAGGAATATTTAATAAACAACAATAATATCAATAAACAAAGAATTATTATGCAGTTGAGACTATCCTCTATAAATGTCATACAGTTTTATAAATGAAATATGCACATTATGCAATTTAAACGTATCGGAATTCATGCAGCATATTTTGATTATCTGTCCAATATACAATCCTCCTGTATTACACTATCTCAAAAACTATATTAGTGGTTCTGGTAACTTAGATATTGATTTTGTGCAAATATTGTAACAATCAAAGATCGGGAACAATTGGATAATGTTTGTAACTTTATTAAACAAGCAATGAAAAAAAGGTCTTTTATTATCAATGAGTAGGTAACTAATCGGCTAAGTGTTGTTATTTTAATTTCCATATAAAATTATCTTAATTATCTTAATAAAGTACATTATTTTATTTTGGATTTTTTTTTTTTTTTTTTTTTAAGTTTCTTTGATTTATCTAATTAATTCTATTACTGTTTTCTTTTGATATTGCTTGAGATTACAAAAGTAAAACAATTAAGAATGTTTCCAGGCATTCCATAATTTGTATATATATATATTGCTGTTATAGACATCTGTAATTTATATATATACATAATTTTAACTATTTTATATTCTTATATTGTACCAATGTTGGCTGTGGGATATGTAATTATGATTACATGTCGTATGCTATTTGTATATAGTGTTTATAAATAATGATTCATATATCCATAAACATAATTCAATAATATAGACTGTCAATTGTATTATATTCATAAAAAATAACCTATATTAATAGTTACAGAAGTTTATATATTATTTAACATGTACTATAATGTTTCGATATTAAAATAATGATGCCAGACTACTTGTAAAATGTACAAGCATGTATACTGTAAAAAATAAATAAAAAATATTGTTGCAATTTGATATGTGCTGTTTTACTCTTGTAATTAATTTTTTTTGACGTTTCGCCAATATAAATGCCATCACATTCATTGCAATTAATTTTATATATAGTTTATTAAGTTCAAAACGATCATATAGACTGAAACGATTTTTTTTTCTTAAGTTTTAAAGATGTAATAGTGCTTTGTGATTGAGATTTTGAAAATTAACGTCGACCTATGACTCCTTATATTGATCAATCTGAACCAACTCCGCAGAGAACAATGTCAACTCGAAATAAGGGGGGGTCGGACTGAAGATTATAGGGTTCGAACGTTCTCCAATCCCCTTATGTCCAAACAACGCATAGGGGATGAACAAGAAGTCATTTGGAAGAGAACTGGCCCAATACAATATCTAAAATACGAACAATGAAGGATCGATATGTGAAGGTCTTTGATCGTCACAACCAATACTTTGGTCTTTTTGCGCATTTAAAGTACCTCATTAAAGTAAGAGGTGGTCCTTGAAAAGACTCACATGCCCGACGGTTTTCATTAAAATTCAAAATAAAATTGTTAGTTTATTTGGCTAAGAAAGGTTACCTAACGGCATATCAATAATATCGAAATGGCCAAACATTAGAAATGCATAATTCAAAACATCCTACAATATTCGGATTATATTAAGCGATAAGAGATGAGAATAGTTATTTTTTTGGTTATTTATTATCACGCACTTGTAATATTAAAATATCATCAATATAAATAAAGATGAAATTCTGTTTGTTTGTTTGTTTATAGAAATCCATACCGTTTGTCCCAAATTCTCCAAATTTCGCTGAGTGGTTCTTTGATACCAGGTGCGAACACCTGTCCCTATTAAAATGGCATAACTTCAGTCGATCTTCAGCTGATATTCTTTATTGTTGTAAAAATCGTAATGATATGGCATTACAATATTTTTTTGCGAAATCGAACTTTTCATTAGAAACATAAAATTCCCCGTTTGAAACCTGGATATACAGCTATAATCTATGTAAATAAAGATGAAATTGTGTTTTTTCTTTAAAGAAATCCATACCGTTTGTCCTAAATTCTCCAAATTTCGCTCAGTGTTTTTTTTTTTATACCTCATCGATCACCTGACCATATTATAATTGCATAACTTCAGCTGATATTCTTTATAGTTATAAAAATTGTAATGACCTCGCTTTACATTGGTTTTTTACATTAGAAAAATGAAATTCCCGTGGTGAATCCGGCAAATAAAGATGAAATTCTGTTTGTTCTTTATAAACATCCCTACCGTTAGCCCTAAATTCTCCAAATTTCGCTCAGTGGTTCTTTGATACCAGGTGCGAACACCTGTCCATATTAAAATTGCATAACTTAAATTGGTTAACTTTACATTGGTTTTTACGAAATCGACCGTTTGAGTCGATAAAAGTCTCACTTTATAGATTCTATAGATTTAAAAAATGAAATTCTCCGGGTGAAACCGGTATATACAGCTAATATTTTATATTATAGAGTGTTAGTATTGCTTATTTAATGATCCGTGAACAATATTTCTTGATGTACAATTTCTTACTATGAAGCTTCATAAGTCTGAGTTATAAAAGATGTTGAGTTGCATATCACATAATGGATTCATTTAATATCTTAGATCATGTGGTTAATCGCGTTTTTTTTTTTTTTCGTGCTCTATTTAGAAGTGATGAATAAAAATAAAAAAATAAATAAAAAACTTTTAAGGTTTTTAATAATCTTTCCTTACGCCGCACGTTTCAACTAAACGCCGCACAGCGGTAAAAAATTTGAAAAAGACACACTGAGAAAAAAAATTAAGGAAGTAGGAAGAAATGAAAAATTCTCATATATATATATATATATATATATACACATGGGGGAAAACATAACGCATGGACCAACCATATGAATTCAAAGAACTCTAGTTTAGATATTCTACTTAATTTGAAAATAAGAATTAAAATATCCTAAAATAAGTTTATTAAATATCACTATATCACAGTTTGTAAGAAATTGTGTTATATTATATGATAAAAATTTAAATTAAATCAAAGATTTAACTTCTACCATAGAAACAGTAAATAATAAATCATTTTATTTTGCAAGCCCTTATTTAATTTTGAACTCGGGAAAATTTTAAATTAGGAAGTACGACTTCTTCCCTCCCTTATAACACCATTCTGCAAAAAAGAAAAAAATCTTGCTCCCTTGAGACATTATTCTTGATTTTTATTTTTTCATGTGTACTGAATTCGAATCAGAAGTCAAAAAAATTCTATCTAGCCTCATATTTGAGAAATCAGACGTTGTTTTTGAAAACCTGAAATAGCAACTTTTTCATATATTTATTGAACACTTCTTGAGTGAAAAACAGTAATATATAAAATAATAATATTTAATAATGAAAATAATTGATGTGTATATTTTTTCCTTTAGTACTCTTTAGCATGTGTCTCCCGTAGTCAGCGTATTTGGAGCAAGTATCTCCTCATTGGATTTATCTCTATACCATTGTTCCATTTGGGCTATCTCTTGATGAAATCGTTCTCCGTGTTCATCTGAAACTGTTCCCCTAATTTGATAGGGTAGAAATCCAAATGGAAATGCAAAAAATGAATTTTTAATGTCATGTTGCAACCCTCGGCCTTATATGATGAAAGCAATTCTTCGACCATTGCTCTTTTGTTTCTGATACTTATGCTCTTCCATGTTTTCATTTTATAATACATTATAAAAGTTTCAAAATTGTTTATTGTTTATTGTTGTTGAAATTGCCTCTACCCGACGTGGTCGTTGGCAATGTTTTATTTTTATTTTTATACTCTCTTATAATATCCAATAACTTTCAGGAAACGCATAAGTTTCTCCGCACTTTCCTCTGAATCTTGTAATATTTCTGGTAATGGTGCGTTCAGCTTTAATTTTCTTCTGATTTCTTGAAAATACTCGCAGTACAGTATTATATGTGAAACAGTAGTTGGGGCAACACATTTAACACAGGTAGGCTGTACTAGATTGTGAAGAAGGTATGAGTGGTAGAATTCGCAGTGACCAATTCTTAGGTGGCACGGGATTAAATAGTTTTTAATTTTTTGTTAGAGTTTCCAATGATAGAAAAAGGTTAAAATTTAAAATACTATTGGGTTGTCCGGAAAGTTCGTAGAGAAATTTGGACATCAATTAAAATTGATGAACAGCTTAAAATTTGTTTATCTAATCTACAAAGTAGTTATCACCGTTAGCGATTACCCTTTTCCAACGGCTTGGAAGGTCCATTATACCTTTTTTTCCAAAAATCACTGCCCTTACTCCTGAAGAACAATAAAATGTCCGTTTTGACGTCATCTTCTGAAGAGTAGGATTTCCCTTGTAGAAAATTTTCGAGGAAACGGTAAAGATGGAAATCCGAAGGAGCAATGTCAGGAAAGTACGGCGGGTGAGGTAAAACCTCCCATCTGAAGCTTAAAAACTTTTCCCGAGTCCTTAAAGACATCGTCTTTAGGACTCGGCACGTCGTCTTGGTGGAATAGCACTCCTTTCCGATTTGGCTACTCCAACGGTCGATTTGCAGGCTCTTAACTCCGCAGCTATCTCACGGACAGTTATTCGTGGATTGTTTGCGATGACCGTCATAATATCCTCGATGTCAACCAAATTGAAATCTTCTGATCTAAACCGCGAAAACCACTTCTGAACCGTGCTATCAGCAATTGAATCGCTGCCAAACACGGCACGAATCTTTCTTGGAGTTTGAGCTGCGTTTTTCCCTTTTATAAAAAAGAACAGTATAATATGCCGAAAATGAACTGAATCGTCACTCATGTTGGTTTGCTATAAACCACACTACTGAGCCTTAATAAAGACGAATTCAGCGTGTAAACATAGTTAATTCCATGAGGATTAAATAAATAACCATTAGCTTTGTGATTTATTTTTAGTAGACAAAATAAAAGGTAAATTTTATTTTAAAAATCTCTACGAACTTTTCGGACAACCCAATACATACCTTATTTTTCGACCTAAAACAAGAATTTGACAAACAATGGTGCCTGCCTGATAGAGATTTTCTGACTTCGGATCCGTGTACAGCACACACTTTAAAACATAATGAAACAAAATTTTTGTTGAAGGGAGCATTTTGATGCAGAACAGTGTGATCTGCCAGTTTTTTGTTTTGTTTTTTACTTTATTGACTTTATTTTTCCTATTCTCCTTTTCTCGCTTTTATTTACATATTTAAGGTGGTATTCTAGAAGTTCATATAAGCATATTTTATAGTAATTTCTGCTGAGAGTATGGTGGTGGTTTATGAAAGCTGTGTAAGGCGTGCACCTTTCAAATCAGAATTGGTTCAATAATAAAACTTACTTTACAAATTAAAAAGAAATAATAATAAAAATCTATATCCCTATTTTTTTTTTTTTTTTTTTTTAATCCAAGTTCAGTCAGAGAGCATTGAATGGGGTTAAAATTCGTAAAATATTGATTAATGAGTATGAGGGGACATTGGACTTGAAATGGACCCAACCTTTGTCGACTATAGTGGAAATTCCTTAGCTCATTACTCCTTTATTCCCCATTCATGTCCATTCAATTTGATAAGAATATTGCTTACGTCGAGTCTGAAATCTATTGAAATCTCCCTTTCTTCATTTTTTTTTTTTCTCTTCTACCAGAGACCACAAGAGTGGCCTTGTGAAAGGCAGACGGACAGACAACAAAAGAAAGCGAGAAACTACCCCTAGCAGGGTCGGGTCCGAATCATTAGGCTCTCGGTTAATCCGGAGGGGAATAATACTCACCAAGCAATAGACCCTGCGCTACTGTATAAAGCCCCACTCGAAATGTTATAAGCTCCGTGCAGTAGAGTTGAGACAGTTTGCTCAAATCATTACACTTTTAATCAGCATTTAGCATCAATCGGTAAGCCTTTATCATTATTTTAATCATCTTAGTAGAGGTATTCATTATCAATTATTACTAATCATTCAGTTGGAATCATTTGTAGCCCTTATAATTGTGAGACATTGCACAGTAGGGCCAAAGTAAAAAATCATAGCACATCCAAACATTGGCGGATCCAGGGGGGGGGGGCTGTGGGGGCTGCAGCCCCTCCCTTTGGAAAATTTCTCGTCATTTAAAAATAGAATTTGACTTTCCTTAATGTACGGAAGAAAGTTAAAGAACAAATAATGTGCAGAACAAGTAGAATTTTAGTTGTCGGAATGGAACATAAAGGTAAAAAAAGCTGATTAGCAGATCAAAATGTGGCTGTAGCCCCTCCCTTTAGGTCTGCAGCCCCCCCTTTACGATCGGCTGGATTCCCCCATGCATCCAAATGGAATTTATTGGTTAAAACCATTCAGGAACATTTTAAATCGGCTTGTAAGATCCTAACATTAACATGAATATATTATGTTTTATTGGTTTTGTAATTAATCCTAGTTGATAAATTATGACATTCCATGAAAATAATAGATTCAGTGAAGAAATTATTCGACAATAGAGTACATTCGTTCGTAGAACTGATTAATTACAATGATCATATTCAGAAGAAAAAAACATACTACAATGAACTTTTAAACGATGTTTACTGTTAAAGCACTCTAATGTTTATAAATATATAAAATGCGCCAAACAGTGTAGAAAACTTATATGAGTGCGTTTGTGTGTGTATATTCATACAATGCTTTGAAGTTGATTGCAGGCTTTTATAACCCTGAGGGTTTTATTCCTTAAAGCCTTAACAAACAAACAAGGAAACAGCGTAGAACAGCATTAGTTACAGAATTCAATTGTTAGAAGCTTATTACGTTTATTATAACATTGAACTAATCCATATTAATAGTAATATCTATAACGAGACTCGTTTCTGAAATGTTTATTATTTGGTATCATACCATCCTAAGTTTTTTTTTTGATACTTTTTAAGTTCTCTGTCTAAGCATTTAAGTTGTATATGTAAGTATTTCATGTACCTTAAACCAGCATCCCGTGTACGTTACTTCAGTACCATCTAAAAAAAAAAAAAAAAAAAAACCATCCCAGCGTTCCTTTTTTACCATCTTTAAATCCTTTTCTTCTAATATCCGCTCGATTGTTCCCTTGTCCTCATTCCAATTATTTCTGTCCTCCATGTAATATTATTTTACGATTATTTTTTGTTATTAGAAGTCAATTATGACATTTTTTATGTTCTTGTTACTTTAACTTACCTATATATAAAATATATAGTAAGGGAAAGTATTGCAATCGTGAAGAATTTCCTCTTCCGGTTTTCAACGGAAATACATGTTTTGGGGTCCCCTGAGTCCAAATAACCAAGTCCCGCGAAATGGTCTGTGTGTGTGAACAGACTAGCTCAAAAACTATTAACCCTACGAACCGGAAATTGGGTATTTAGTGTATGCATATGCCCCCGACGTGACAGAATTTTTTTTATTAAAATTGATCAAACGGAGGGGGCATTTTATTTCATAACTTTCTCATTTTTACGTTTTGTTTTTTTTTTCAATTTTCTCAAAAATAGCTTTAACTATTTTGATTAAGCTCGTCATGTTTAATGAGAATAAAGTATTCTTTACTAAGAGGTAAGCTTCTTCATTATTAAAATGTTCTGAGGGGGCTTAAATGGGGAAGGGGCCTTTTTTGTTTTTCTATAAAGCACCTTTGTTTTTGCTTACAAGGATAAATTATCTGTCTCTCGTTTCGCCTAAAAATAAGAAATGGCTAAATGTGAAATATAAAAAAATCAAGTAAACATATACAGGAGAAAAAAAAAAATATATATACCGTCAATTCTTAAAAGACGTTAAGCCCACGCATGCGCAGTGCGCCTTGACAGCCGATTGTTTATAATTAAAGATTTTCTGTTCATTTAGTTGAAATTATTAATTTCTTGGTAGCTAGTTGAAGTTTTCAACAACTAAATATAGAATTATAAAATCAGACGACTTGGCTTGCATTGCCGGAATATCACATTTTATTTAATAATAAACAAATTTAGTGTACTTTAAACAGCAAATACAAACTAAAATAAGTAAATGAATGTGGGAAAGTGTGTGACTTTGAGAAATGGCATTTAGCAAAACACGTCAATTTCTAATCAAAGTAAGTTGGTAAGTGAAGTTGTGTGTTGCGCTCACCAGATTTTATATTTACTGAAGATAATGGATTTTTGAAATTATTTTAAATTACCTTCTATACTGATTGTCCCAGACCTAGTGTAAAAAAAAATAATTGGGTAATACTGCATGCTAAACGGGGTAGAATGGAGAAACGAGTTTACCATCTCAATCTATTGAGGAGATAGAATTTATTTTGTTTTTATTTTTTAAATCTTACTTTTTTCTAAAAAATGGCAGTTTTCTCTACTTTGATTTAGCGTAAAAACAAAAACGATGATATTTTCTTAATCAGCATTAAATTTACTAAAAGATGAGTTAGGTTTCAGAGTGACTTTTAACGCGCTAAACACAAAACATTTATAAAAACTTAAATTTTTAATAGTTTTTGAAAATTAATAGTTATTCAAACTCCTCTCTCCCCACTGGAGCACCGTAGAAACTGTCAAATTTCCTAAAAACTGCGGAATTTAGTTAGCTTTTTAGTGGTGTAACCCATGATACAATTGCACTTCACCTTTTGTGTCTAAAAGAAGTTTTTCTAATGAAAAACACGCTAGAGATGTCACTGCTGGGACAATAAGGAAGCGCGCTAGAGCCTGCATCCAAAGTAATGGATGCCGAACTTCAGGTTCTTTTTGAAAGGAAATTTGACACCTTCTAGGGTGCTCCAGTGGGGAGTGAGGAATTTTCAAAAACTATTAAAAATTTAAGTTTTAAAAAATGTTTTGTGTTTAGCGCGTTAAAAGTCCTACTGAAAGTGGATTTAAAATAACCAAACCTAACTCATCTTTTAGGAAATTTAATGCTGATTAAGAAAATATCATCGTTTTTGTTTATACGCTAAACCAAAGTAGAGTAAACTGCCATTTTTTAGAAAAAAGTAAGATTTAAAAAATAAAAACAAAAAAATATTCTCAGCAGATTGAGATAGGAAACTCGTTTCTGCGCCATTCTAATCCGTTTAGCATGCAGTATTATTTTTTACACTAGGTCTAGGACACCCAGTATAACTGACCTAATTATATTGTTGGTCTTTAATGCTTGTGGGCTATATTAACAATCTATTAAGTCTGATTTTTAATTTTCTTTATTTTTTTTTCAGTTGCTGAGGAAGCCTGAACGTGGTGATATGAAGCAGCGTAAGTAACATCTAGTCTTCTGTTAGCTGAATATTAATGGAGGGCATGAGGGGGGTGAGTCACAGTAGCTGATAAAGGGGGGTTTGATAATAGGTGAGCCCTTCCCACAATAGCCGTACTCTTATCGCGCCCTCTTTCGTAATCCGCCTGTAAGGGAAGGGTGCTTCCCCTAACGCAGGAACAGGTGGTGCCGCACGCAACACCAAGGTTGTCCTCCGTTTTTCATTGCCATTAAAGCACGGGACCTAATTGATGGATTAGTGGAAAAAATAATGCTTATAAATCTTTATATATAAAAATCTCGTGTCCCGATGTTTGTCCGAAGTAAACTCAGAAGCTACTTAAACGATTTTATTGAAATTTAGCTCAATGTGTATAATTTTGTCCAACTTAAAAGATAGGATAGTTTTTATCTTGATTATTTACCACAATATTTATTTTATTGCGAATTATGGCAAATATAGTAGGCCGTGTTTCGATTTATCAAAATGGCGTCATATGTCGATTTCATAACTTTTCGTTGTTTTTCGGGGGTAAAATCAGAAACTACTCGACCGATTTTTATAAAATTTTGCTCATTGTCTGTAGTTTTGTCCAACTTAAAAGATAGGTTAGTTATTTATCTCGATTATTGGCTTCAATATTTATTTTATTGCAAATTAAATGCTTATTATACTACAGTTGAGCGTGATTATTTGTAAGATTGGCATGCTTTGGTATTATAAAATTCTAAAAACACATTTTCTATTGAATTTCAATTACTTTTTCATCTTAGTCTCTTAAGAAGTGGTCCAGCTGTAAAAAAAAATAGTAGTCGGTTGGCGAGATGTCTGATACGAATTATTCATATAGTAATTTTTATGTAAATATATAAAAAATATAAAAAATGCATTCATACTTCATCATTTATATTCACATGGGTGAACTTAACTTGTCCTATTAATACAAGTGAACATTTTTAACAGAAAAAAAAATGCAATATTCGCAAAAAAAAATATGAATATTTACACTAAAATTTGTGTAAATAAATATTATAATACTAATAAGACAATTCAATACTCAAAATCGTCTTGAATTAGATTTTAATCTTAAATATGCTAAAATTCACCAACCAGTTTGTTATTATTTTAGTATTCACCATTCATTTGGGAATACATTTACATTTTGAATTTCGAATATATTTGTGTTTACAGAAAAAATTGTGGATACAAAAGGATTCGTATATCGCACAAATAACTTATTATGATACACTTTTTTTCATATTGTATTGCAGTAAATCATACAACAATGCAAGTCCAAATAAACACCAGAAACCAGTAACCATTATAAGATTTGGGGGCCACAGACAATTTTGTACTCCTTTGTTGAATTTCCGAGCAGAACGTTCAGGCTTCATTTCTGTTCATGGATCGTTTCTTTTTAGGCAAAGACATGCAATGCAAACTTCGTAGCGGCGATTTTTTCGGAGATCAGTTGATGCATGAGGTACTGAAGTTTCCAAATCTTTATGTTTTCGATTGCGTTGATGTGGTCAGTGATGGTTGATTTGTTAAGTGAGGGATTTTCTGAAAGAAGAAAAAAACTGCCATCACTCAAGGTTTCGTTATTCTTTGGACCCCGTTTCTACCAAGTTTGTTAGTTTATTTAACGTAACTTTACCACTAAGACTAATCGGACGATGCTACAGTGGGAGTCCTAAATTTTACCTCTCCAGGTATAATTAAGATAGGGATCTTTAACGAGTACCTGACATCGTACAGACTCGGGACCTCCATGTTACGTCCTATCCAAGGGACGGCATGGCTAAGGATTTTTTACTCCCATTAGGGCCACCGCTGGGCGCGAACTTGCGACCTTTAGTATTGTAGGTTGCCATGCTAACCGCTATACCACAGGTGACCCCTTCTACCAAGTTTAAACCCATAAAATGAAAGCCATGCTTAGACATCTTAGTAAATATTGGATTGTATCCAAGCAATACCACTATTTATATTATTGATTGGATATAATCCAATTAAACAAAATTTTGGTTTAAAACACCTTAAATTTGTTGTGTTTAATGGATGTTTAAGACATTCATACAAATAAATGATTAGTCAAACGTAAAAAAAAAAAAACATTATCAATAAAAACGCTGCATAATTTCTAGGTAACCCAAAGGGAAAGTGTAAAATATATCCCAGTCGTTTCGGAGTTTTCAAGGTTATTTCTAGAGACATTCATGTTGTACTACATGAATTATTAAGTCATAAAGTCAAATAGATTAGTATATGTATATACTTGTATAAAGTACCGGTATATAATATATACATAAAAAGCCCTCAACCATTCTTCAATGTTATTATGCTAGATAAAGGTTTATAGATGAACAATACTTTCGCACTGATTTAAATAATCGCATACTCGCAAAATCGCACTAAGTTAAATAATCATTATTACTTTTTACCATATGATATTTAAAAATAACTGATTACACTCACAAAATGTGTGTAATAATTATGATACTGTTACTAATAATTGTAACTTGCATGGGCATACCCAGCAGGGGGGCAGGGCTGCCCCCCCCCTGGAAGGCTGGGAACAATACTTTTTTAGGCTTTTAAGACTGGAAGCAATAATAGAATACATTTTTTTCAAGCAAATAATTGTAATAACTTAGTTGATAAAGCTCTGCTATAATTACACATAATTGTGTTTTCATTCACCTTTTCCGCGGTAAGGTGTTACAACCTGAACGACCATAGCTTGCCCCCCCCCCTAGTTTTTAGCTTGCCCCCCCCTAGTTTTAGCATGCCCCCCCCTAGTTTTTAGCTTGCCCCCCCCCCTAGTTTTGATCCTGGGTACGCCCTTGGTATCTTGTAACTAAATAATCGCATAGTCGCAAAGTCGCACTAAGTTAAATAATCATTATTACTTTTAACCATATGATATTTAAAAATAACTGATTAGACTCAGATATAAAATGTGTGTTATAATTATGATACTGTTACTAATACTTGTAACTTGTAACTAAATAATCGCACTAAGTTAAATTATCATTATTACTGATAACCATATGATATTTAAAAATAACTGATTACACTCAGATATAAAATGTGTGTTATAATTATGATACTGTTACTAATACTTGTAACTTGTAACTAAATAATCGCATACTCGCAAAATCGCACTACGTTAAATAATCATTATTACTTTTAACCATATGATATTTAAAAAAAACTGATTACACTCAGATATAAAATGTGTATAATAATTATGATTCTGTTACCAATACTTGTAACTTGTAACTAAATAATCGCATACTCGCAAAATCGCACTAAGTTAAATAATCATTTTTACTTTTAACCATATGATATTTAAGAATAACTGATTATACTTAGATATAAAATGTGTGTTATAATTATGATACTGTTACAAATACTTGTAAGTGAATAATCGCATACTCGCAAAATCGCACTGAGTTAAATAATCATTATTACTTTTAACCATATGATATTTAAAAATAACTGATTACATTCAGATATAAAATGTGTGTAATAATTATGATACTGTTACAAATACTTGTAACTTGTAATTAAACAATCGCATACTTGCAAAATCGCACTAAGTTAAATAATCATTATTACTTTTAACCATATGATATTTAAAAATAACTGATTATACTCAGATATAAAATGTGTGTTATAATTATGATACTGTTACAAATACTTGTAACTGAATAATCGCATACTCGCAAAATCGTAATAAGGTAAGTAATCATTATTACCTTTAACCATATGATATTTAAAAATAACTTATTACATTCAGATATAAAATGTGAGTTATAATTATGATACTGTTACTAATACTTGTAACTTGTAACTAAATAATCGGATACTCGCAAAATCGCACTACGTTAAATAATCATTATTACTTTTAACCATATGATATTTAAAAATAACTGATTATACTCAGATATAAAATGTGTGTAATAATTATGATACTGTTACAAATACTTGTAACTTGTAACTAAACAATCGCATACTTGCAAAATCGCACTAAGTTAAATAATCATTATTACTTTTAACCATATGATATTTAAAAATAACTGATTATACTCAGATATAAAATGTGTGTTATAATTATGATACTGTTACAAATACTTGTAACTGAATAATCGCATACTCGCAAAATCGCATAAGTTAAATAATCATTATTACTTTTAACCATATGATATTTTAAAAAAAACTTATTACACTCAGATATAATATGTGTATTATAATGATGATACTGTTACTAATACTTGTAACTTGTCACTAAACATCGCATACTTGCAAAATCGCACTAAGTTAAATAATCATTATTACTTGTAAACATATGCTATTTAAAAATAACTGATTACACTCAGACATAAAATGTGTGTAATAATTAAGATACTGTTACAAATACTTGTAACTTGTAACTAAACAATCGCATACTTGCAAAATCGCACTAAGTTAAATAATCATTATTACTTTTAACCATATGATATTTAAAAATAACTGATTATACTCAGATATAAAATGTGTGTTATAATTATGATACTGTTACAAATTCTTGTAACTGAATAATCGCATACTCGCAAAATCGCATAAGTTAAATAATCATTATTACATTTAACCATATGATATTTTAAAAAAAACTTATTACACTCAGATATAATATGTGTATTATAATGATGATACTGTTACTAATACTTGTAACTTGTCACTAAACAATCGCATACTTGCAAAATCGCACTAAGTTAAATAATCATTATTACTTTTAAACATATGCTATTTAAAAATAACTGATTACACTCAGACATAAAATGTGTGTAATAATTATGATACTGTTACAAATACTTGTAACTTGTAACTGAATAATCGCATACTCGCAAAATCGCACTAAGTTAAATAATCATTATTACTTTTAACCATATGATATTTAAAAATAACTGATTACACTCAGATATAAAATGTGTGTTATAATTATGGTACTGTTACAAATACTTGTAACTTGGAACTAAATAATAGCAAAATCGCACTAAGTTAAATAATCATTATTACTTTTAACCATATGCTATTTAAAAATAACTGATTACACTCAGACATAAAATGTGTGTTATAATTATGGTACTGTTACAAATACTTGTAACATGGAACTAAATAATAGCAAAATCGCACTAAGTTAAATAATCATTAATACTTTTAACCATATGATATTTAAAAATAACTGATTACACTCAGATATAAAATGTGTGTTATAATTATGGTACTGTTACAAATACTTGTAACTTGGAACTAAATAATAGCAAAATCGCACTAAGTTAAATAATCATTATTACTTTTAACCATATGATATTTAAAAATAACTGATTACACTCAGATATAAAATGTGTGTTATAATTATGGTACTGTTACAAATACTTGTAACTTGGAACTAAATAATAGCAAAATCGCACTAAGTTAAATAATCATTATTACTTTTAACCATATGATATTTAAAAATAACTGATTACACTCAGATATAAAATGTGTGTTATAATTATGGTACTGTTACAAATACTTGTAACTTGGAACTAAATAATAGCAAAATCGCACTAAGTTAAATAATCATTATTACTTTTAAACATATGATATTTAAAAATAACTGATTATACTCAGATATAAAATGTGTGTTATAATTATGATACTGTTACAAATACTTGTAACTGAATAATCGCATACTCGCATAATCGCACTAAGTTTAATAATCATTATTACTTTTTACCATATGATATTTAAAAATAACTGATTACACTCACAAAATGTGTGTAATAATTATGATACTGTTACTAATAATTGTAACTTGTTCAATCCCCTCCTTTCTTGAATATCTGGTTCATACGCCCCTCCTACTACCTTTACGCTCACACAAAAGATGTTCTTAGGCCCTTGTAAGTTATCCTCCATTCACACTTCAGCCAATATCATGTCTGATATGTTCCCTTGGTAACTTGATCAATTTTACCAGGAAGTAATTATGGATTTTAGCAATATTTAGTAAAAAAAAAAAGATACCATATAATATATTTTTTAAAATTAAAATAATAATTACAATAGGTTAAATGATGATTAGGACTTTCAGTTTGAAAAGATTTTTGTTTTCAAAAGCCAACCTTTCGATCCAACTTGTGGATCTTCATCAGGGCTAAAAGAAAACAAATATATGAGTACCTATGCTAGAGGATGACAATAAATGAATATTTTGCAGAACTGATAATAATATAAAAGATGGTACGCATTATACATGAATATTTAAATAAGTAGCTGGTTAGCAAGATAAAATTGTGACAACCTCTAGCATAGATACTCATATGTTTTCTTTTAGCCCTGATGAAGATCCACAAGTTGGATCGAAACGTTGGCTTTCGAAAATAAAAATCTTTTCAAACTGAAAATCCTGATCATCATTTAACGTATCGTCAAGTTTAACAGTTGAGTATCTCTCACCTCTAAAATAATAATTGGTAAAGAGAAAATCGTGAGTTGTTGCAGTTATCATTATAATATTGTGAATTTGATAGTAATTAGTAAATAATAAATTACATCTTTATTACTTATTCCCTAAATAATATACCCAAATTCAATTTTGTATAATTCTTAACAATATGTTGATTTATGGTTATACGTTTTTTGAAACTATTCACATAGGTACGCATTGAAATAATACAATAATTGATTTATCATGGTTTAATTGTTTGTTTCTTTTACGCCACTTTATGCCACTAAGGCTAATCGGACGATGCCACAGTGGGAGTCCTAAATTTTGCCTATCCAAGTATAATTAGGATAGGGATCATTAACGAGTACCTGATATCGTACAGGCCCGGGACCTCCATTTTACTTCCTATCCGAGGGACAGCGTAGAAAATTTTTTACTCCGATTAAAAAATCCTAGGGCCTCCTCGGGACGCGAACCCGCGACCTTTTAGTATTGTAAGTTTCTATGCTAACCACTATACCACATGGTTTAAAATTGTATAGGGAATAAATATAAAAAAAAAAATCTAAATTTTACATTGAGTGATTTGATGATTCCCAAGTCTAGTATGTAGCTTACAGCTATCTATCAAACTAAATTTTAATTGTATTTTAACATAATAAAAAATATAATTTCATTGTAACTTTACGAACATTAAACGTCGGGGTGTTCCTAGCATTACCCCCAGGCCAATTCCAGTGACGTTTGAGAGACAACTCAATTTTTTTTTTTGTCCGCACAATATGCCAAGTCGTCACCAAGTTAATTATTGGCCCTATTTCTGTAGATCGGTTGGTCTAATCATTAGCAGTTCCTCCATCACTTCAGGAACTAGTCAGTTTGAGAGATAACAACCATTTGGCAATGTTCCCTCAAAGACAATAATTCTCTGGTCTTGTGACAAGGAGGTTAAAGAAACTGAACACACTCGGAAAAGAGTATCCCACGTTAGGTTTTGTTTCGAACAGGAATTGGTTGGGGGTGTTTATTTTAGGTCATCATCAGGGCTAAATGAGAAAAAAAACAAAAAAAAAAACAACCAATCAGATAATTTATATAAACAGATACAAATGTGTGTGAAACATTGAACAAAATTAAACAAGTTAGATAAAATAAACATAAACATATTTTTGTAGAATTTAAAAAAGCTCTTAAAGTAAGGCCATGATGAAAGTGATAAATGAAAACGAGAAAAAACTTAAAATGGGATATCTGAGGTAATGTAGAGAAATATATAAATTATAGGTAAACATATAATGAGGTTACAATGGTCTGTAGTAACGAAGCCTAAGTAAATTAGATGAAATGTAGTACAAAAAATACAAAGCGGTATGTAAATCGAAAATTTAAAAAAGATAAACAAGATGGATAATATAAAAATATAATGATACAAAATAAGTCACTGAATGAATGGTAAGAGATCTTTGGATGCATTATGATTAAAGAATAATTATAAGATTTATATATTGAAAGTGTGTTACAGTAGAAGGATGGATGATTATTAAACTGAATATGACAGCTATGAAGTAGGGTGTGGGACTAAAAGTATTTAAAGTGATATAAATTAAAGATTCTATATTATATGCTACTATTACTATGATATAAATTGTTTGACAATATGACAATGGGTGATGGAAACTTGTGATGAGTATGGTTATAAAGATATAGAAAAATTGTCACTGACCTTTTCTCACTGCAGCAGGGAGCTCCCAACTTATGACTTATTATTTTGACCGCACCCCCAACCAATTCCTGTTCATTATATCTACGGTAAACTATCTTCCACCATCATTAGGTTTTGTTTCGATTGTTTTTTGGACACATAAAATCTTAACGGGTAACCAATGAATTCCCTCTCGTCAGCCAACTTATCAAAACTATTCATACTTGTTTATATTGGACAACTCAACTTTCATTATCAAATAAAATTTATTGAATTCTGCATCATACCTATAGCACGTATACCTACATGCAGACAAAATTGAAACATTTTTCGGTTATCTACGTACCGGTATTTATGAGACTCGAGGCCTATGATAATAATAATAATAAGTCTTTATTCATGAAATAGCACAATTACATAATCAAAATCAGATTTACAAGCTGAAGACAAACCTCATGGTAATTACCGTCTGAGGGGAGTTAAGCAAAAGCTTAAATTAAAAAATAATAGTAACAAAAATACATAAAGTATGAATAATAATAATAATAATAATAATGGTAAAATAAAATAACATATACAGTAGGACCTCCATTATCCGGGCCTCGATTAACCGGGGAACCAATTAACCAGGGTCCTGAGGAGCCAATTTTTTTTTTTTTTAAAAAAGCTGTTTTTAATTTGTATGCCATTTATTTTGTATGTATAATATTTAAAAAAATGTAAACGTGAATATTTAACGATTACACAATGGTTAACTATCTATTATGAAATAAAAAAATAAATGGAAAAACACAGAAAGCGAGTATTGTATTATGAGATGTTTCCGGTATCTAATACTCCAATTCATTCCAGGAAACTCCTACTCTGGCCTGTTTGGCTACAAAACAAAATATTGTCAGTTGTGATTTAGTCTCGATTTAAATACATACGAAGTAGCTTAATTAGAATGCCTGAAGAGAAATTAACTATTATAAACAGATTAGAAAAGGTTGAAAGTGTAAAAAAATTGTCCGCTGAACTAGGAATCGGCGAACAAACTGTACGGGATATTTTGAAGAAGAAAAAAGACATTTTCGACTTCGTATTGTCGTCGGCCCATAATATATAAAAACATATATTTACTTTTTTTTTGTTTTTTTTGCATATTATAATTTAATGTATATAAAACGTTCGTTTGTTTAATAAAAGTGATTATACCTTACAAGTGACTTTTTAACCTTTTTTTCTTTCACATTAAGTCAATAAAAAGTTTCAATTCGATTATCCGGGGTTTTCGATTATCCGTGGACCCCCATACCCATCATTACCCCGTATAATGGTGGTTCTACTGTATTTCTCTCTTTTTACAGATTAATATTTTTCAATGATATAATATCTAAGTAACGCAAAAACTACTTTACTACATCTTAAAAATAATAAATCAATGAACTATTTTCTATTAATAATTAAATTCTTTTAATTAATTCATACATGCAACACAAGGCCTCTCTAGAATAGCCGACAAGTCTATTCCATCTTTTGCCGTTCAAATAAACTTCAAACTCTACCTCACTGAGTTTAGTTTTGTTGAAATATTTTATTCTGATTTCGTTAAGAATAGGGCAAATTGCAATAAAATGGAAAATGTCTTCGTCCTTCTTAAGGTTGCATAGCGAACACCATTTATTTGAGGCTGAGAAGAAAAGATCCCCTTACTTTTAATATCCAGCTGATCACTACTGAGTCCAGTTTAGCAAGATCGGCAAAGGTTCTAGCTGCCTATATAGGGTAAACCGTACAGTTATTGGCACCCTTAAGACTACATTTCTGTGGTTAAATTAAAAAAAAAAATACTTTTTATAAGGGGATCAAATAGAAACTTCCTACAGCTCCTCTTTATCTATAATATAGACTCAAGAGGTTTTTTTGGGTCAAAAGTTCAATAGTTTTACAATATGGCAATATTTTTTGTTAAAAGTGCCAAATCTAGTTATTGGCACCCTGTGGATTTAATTGTGAAATCTTCTCAATGGTTAGTATGTTAAAGTCTTCATAGATGACTTAGGGGGGATCCTTCAAACATTAGACTCATGTATATCTTTTAATAAAATTAGGACTTGTTTACCTATTTCTTTAAGTTAAAGTTGGGGTGCCAATAACTGTATGGTTTACCCTACAGTATGGTGTATGCTTTTTTGAGCTGCTAATCTATATTCCCTTATCAAACCTATTTTTATATTATCAGCAATCTCCTCTACATTAAATTCAGCATTCTCGAAATTGTCTAATAAAATATTAAAACGATTGCACAGAAGTTCCCAATATTTGAAAAAAAATATTTTTCCTTTTATTATTTCCTTGGCTAATATATTACGATATCTGTTGTTAGGCATCGAACGACATTTCTGAATATATATCAAGTACAATTTCACCGTTTAAAGGAAGGTCGGAAGTAAGTTTGTTTCTAAATATAAGAAGTAGCTAGTGGTATTACGAGGAAGTTTAAATACTTTTTTAATGAAAAATTTTAATAGTAATTCAATCTGATTATACCAGACTCGAGGCCTATGCTTTTTTCAAATTTACCAGCTATACCTCAACAATATTTTTATTTTTAAATATTTTAACGCTTTACTGCTTCGTATACTTGACTGATAGCGGTCGGATTTTTCGAAGCGCTGTGCTTTTTTTTTTTTTTATTAGATGTTGCTACATCACCTTAAATTGATGAATAAATCGGTCAGGAAGGTTGACAGGAGCCTATTGTAGGTAGCCTGCAGTGAGTGGGGTTCGTTGGGGGGGTCAAAGGGGGGGGAGGGTGTAACGAAATCAGCCCCCTTTTTCCGAGGGACACCCTAAGGGGAACAATGTAGCCTTCGAAACAAATTCAAATTATCTTCCAGGACCATATTTCCTTCTGCAATTGCGTTTCAGGCCCCATTGACCTTCTAACAAGTTCAATAGACACTCAACGCAATCAGAAAATGACTTGGAATATGAGTGACAGGGGAATCAGTTGCAGTATTCTGCTTATTGGATTGGTCGCTTGTATACACGAAGGCGATACGAGAAATTTTTATTTATGCTGTCTTCGTTTCTGCATAATTATTCGTATCAATTGCATCGCTCAAAGAGAGTGAGAAACTTAGTTATTTTAAGTGAGCAGCTGTCTGTTGGATTAGGCTCAATACATATCTTTTTTATGTATGTGTGTGTGTGAAAAAATTAACTGCTTATTTTTATGTGACCTTTCTTCTCATAAAGAAAATAATTAAAAACATGCTCTAACATTTAGACGTGTATGGTTTAGAATTCAAAAATAATAATATTATTTATATTACTAGAAGTCAAAATGTTACCTTGATCACATGAAATGAAACTTTAAATGACTTTTCTTAGTTTTTTTTTTTTTTTTTTTTTTTTTTTTAACACGAAACGGCCAGCAAGGACCACGCCAATATCATTTCCGTTTCTTCACACCCTCTGCCTCCCTCTTCCTCAATACTCTCTCATCCTCCTGTAATGTTCCCTTCGCTCTTACTCAGTCCATTTTCTCCTTCGTCTCTCCTTCTTACCCACAAGAAAACCAACCCCTTTCAGTTTTTCCCTAAAATTTTCTCTATCCAAGCAATCATTATCTGTGAATTTTAGCCTGTCCAATTCTTTCTTTATTTGCTTAACATAGCCCCATACTTTTATAGTTGCAGACTTTGTCGAAAATTTTCTTGTTTTGTCTCTCATTACTCATTCTGACCATGTGCACGTAGAACTTCAGTCTTCTGATCACAATGACAGTCCCCAAATTTTCCACATTCTTGTATATTTCTTTATTAGATTTTACTCTGTACCCTTCTTGCGTTATCTTGGGTCCATGAATCCTCCTGAGAATCTTCCTATTAATCCTCAGAATTTTCTTAAGGCTAGGAAGGCTGTCTGTTTCTATACAATACTTAGTATAACAGTAGTACAATACTATAGTATAACAGGTCTTACCACTGTACAATAATGCCTTATTTTTGCATTTGAGGACAAATTTTTCTTATTATAGGCATTTCTAGTTGCGAAGTTTGGTCTTCCAGTTTGGCTATTCTTTCTTCTATGAATGCCCTATCCGTTCCGTTACTACATATTATCTCGCCTAAATATTTAAAATAATATAGTAATAGGAACAAAGAGGAACAACCTGAAAGTAAAGTGCCTGGCCTTTGCAGACGATCTAGCCCTATTGTCAGAAACAAAAGAGGAAGCCATAAACCAGGTAAACACTCTGAAAGAAATATCCGACAAAACGGATCTCATCTCTTACGATAAGACATAAATTATGACAACAGATCCCAACTTCAACGAGAAAATATTGGACACAAAAGATGGGAAATTAAAAGTGACAAAAAAGTTTTCTTAGTTTTGTAATATCTATACTTTTTTTTTTTTTTTTGGAGGGCTCTATAATTTCTTGAACCAGTGATCAATTAATTAAAATATTCAATTTTTCACATCTTATTTCATCGCGAAGTCCACAAATAACAGAAAAGAGTAAAAGAAATAAAATCATAGGTTATTTATTTCTCCTTAAAATACTGGTATTTTGAGGATATGTTACTATACCATATTTAACATATTCAATTTTTTTTTAATTGTCTAATTTAAGATGCTGCAATATTTTATAACCTCATAGTTTTTAATCTTTACTAACACATATCATTAAGTCATACACAATATGAGGCAAATTAATGATTGATTATAAGCTAATTCGATTCGAAAACGAAAATTGACAAATCCCGTAATAAAGCCCCGGAGAAATTTTGTTATAATTATAGATAGTCATATAATACACATCAATACACATTTATGACTTTTTCGTGAGTTGATCCTTGTATTTTTTTTAATGATTATTTATAATTATTTATCTTCAGAGTAAACAAAATGTTCTATTTAGCGTAATTCTAGAGGAGAAAAATAAGTGAATTCGCAATTCTAATGTATAATTACGGGTTATATATATCTCAATGCCTGAAGGCAGTTATTATTCACTGGTCTTGAATAACCTATTATTCAATTGTGTTGTTATTACCCAACATCAGGACCGTAGTCAGTTATTATCACCTGTTAAGATTTCAACGAACTGATAATAAGCGTCATTTTGTAATATCGTTTTTACGTTAATTACTGTCCGGTTTTCCAATGGTATGAGGTAAATAAGCTATTTGTAAAAGTGGTCAAAAAATATATATATAATGTATATTACATGTAAATATATACTATACATATTATATATAGTAAGTAGATTCGAGGGGTTGGGCGATGTTTTAAATCGTGAAGTGACAATTGAAATATCATTATAATAAATAAAGACTTATTATTATCGTATATTATTATTATTATTATAAACGAGTGAGGAATTTTCAAAAACTATTACAAATTTAAGTATACTAGACCCATTTCTTCTTTTAGGAATTTTTAACGCTGATTAAGAAAATATCATCGTTTTTGTTTCTTCGCTAAACCAAAGTAGAGAAAACTGTCATTTTTCAGAAAAAAGTAAGATTTTAAAAATAAAAACAAAAAAAATTCTATCTCATCAACAGATTGAGATAGGAAACTCGTTTCTGCGCCATTCTACCCCGTTCAATATGCAGTATTACCCAATTTCTTGTTTTTTTTACACTATGTCTGGGACACCCAGTATATAAGGAGCGAGTGACTGGGCCAATTAGTCTTAGTCTGTGTTTTGGCTGTTTGAGTCATTTGATCAGTGTTCTATAAAGTTATCAGTTTCGTAACCTGCTCGAATATTTGAGTTATATTAATTCGTTGGCATTGATAATTGTATTGGGTTGTCTAGCTGAATAAATATTTGTTTACCCGCAGAATTGTTACAGTAGTATAGAAGACGAGAACTCTTTCCTTTTGTTCAGTTAAAATGATTTAAATGAGAGCTGTTTAATTTTAGTAATGGAATACTATAAAATACAATACAAAATAAAATATAAGAAGTATTAATAATAATTAATTAAAGAATATTATTAATTGCAGTACAAAAAAATAATATAGGATCAAATTAAGAAAATAGATAAATTAGAGACTGGGCCAATTAGTCTTAGTCTGTGTCTTGACTGTGAAACTCAAATCATTTGATTAGTGTTCTATAACGCCATTTTTGTAAACTGCTCGAATATTTGAGTTGTATTAATTCGTTGGCATTGATAATTGTATTGGGTTGTCCGGAAAGTTCGTAGAGAAATTTGTACAAAAATTAAAATTGATGAACAGCTTAAAATTTATTTAGTTAATCTACAAAATATTTACCACTATTAGCGATTAGCCTTTCCCTACGGCTTGGAAGGTCCGTTATCCCTTTTTTCCAAAAATCACTGTCCTTACTCCTGAAGAACAATAAAAGGTCCGCTTTGAAGTCATCTTCTGAAGAGTAGGATTTCCCTTGTAGAAAATTTTCGAGGGAACGGAAAAGATGGAAATCCGAAGGAGCAATGTCAATGTAAAACCTCCCATCTGAAGCTTAATAACTTTTGCCGAGTCCTTAAAGACACATGGGACGTACCCGGTCTTCTTTAGATGATCAAAAACGGTCGATTTTCAGCCTCTTAACTCCGCAGCTATATCACGGACAGTAATTCGTGGACTGTTTGAGATGGCCGTCATAATATACTCGGTGTCAAGAGTTGAACTCAGGCCAGCCCGGGGTTGGTCTTCCAAATTGAAATCTCCTCATCTAAACCGCGAAAACCACTTAGAAACCGTGCTATCAGCGATTCAATCGCTGCCATACACGGCACGAATCTGTCTTGCAGTTTGGGCTGCGTTATTTCCTTTTTTAAAAAAGGACAGCATAATATGCCGAAAATGAACTAAATCTTCACTCATGTTGGTTTGCAATAAACTACACTACTGACCCTTAATAAAGACGAAGTGATTGTGTAAACGTAGTTAATTCCATGAGGATTAAAGGTGTATAAATGAACATTAGCTTTGTGATTCATTTTTGGTAGAAAAAAAAAGGTAAATTTTATTTTTAAAATCTCTGTGAACTTTTCGGACAACCCAATATATTCTTGTTGAATTAATATTTGTTAACCCGCGGAAGTGTTACAGTAGTATAGAAGACGAGAACTCTTTCCTTTTGTTCAGTTAAAATGATTTAAATGAGAGCTGTTTCTTCGCATTCTGGCGAGTGATATCGAAAAAAGATGAGGAAGAGGACACCCCCTTTGCCACCCCCCCACTTTGCCCCCCTTTGTCGCCCCCCCCTTCCACCCCCCCCCCTTACACTGCTAGGAATTCCAGAAGCAACTGTCCCCCTTGTAGAGACCTGGGCATTGTAGTCTTTGTCGGCGAGGGGCCGGGGACCTTTCTTGGCTTCTCCTTTATTTTTACTTTTATCTCGCAGTACAGGCGTAAAATTTTCCTCCGTTTGGCCACCAGCTATTTGTAATTAATTAGCCTCCCTATTGTCGGGAAAAAGAGAAAGAAAAATACTCCCTTTTTTTTTTTTTTTGAGCTTCCTCACGACTAAATTATCCTTATGGTGTCTTGAGCGCCGTGGCATCGGGAATATGTCAATCATGGATTCTGAAGGTTTAGATTTTTTTTTTTTTTTCTCTCTTACGTTTATCCAAACCTTGAACATGGCAGATACAGCTAATGCATTTATCATGTAGGGACTCTAATCCTTTCCAATTATTAATCGCAAAAGATTTATTGCAGGCATGTGAATCGTCAGTGTATTGTTTGATAAATTACCGAGCAGCCCTAACATCCTTGATAATAATTGACTGTAAGAAACCTATCATGTATATATATATATATATATATATATATATATATATATATATATATATACCCTATGCAAAAGGAAGTTATTTATAAGATAAAGCATATTATGAACATTAATGTACATAATAAAAACAGAGGTATTATTCAAAATTGGAAGATTAAGAAAATAGATAAATGAGATTAAATAAAATTGTATCATAATAAATAAAATAGGTAATATATAAATAATAATAATATAATGGAGTATATATAGATGATAAGTCTTTTACTGATTATTTATACGAGTATATATATATATATATATATATATATATATATATATATATAAAATCGGTAAAAGACATTAAAAAATTATTCAATTCCTCCTTCACGGCCTACCCTTCGGACTTTCCCCAGCGCTGATTAATCTTGCAATTAATTTAATATCTCTACAATCATACTTGCCTGGTACATCAAAGTCAGTAAGGCTTTTTGTAAATTTTTAAACATTAAATTATTCGTAGTAATTTATTTTCGAAATTCGTTGCTCGTCCCTCTCTGTAAGCGGCCACGTTAAAGGTACCTTTGGAATAATAATATTTTTTTGTTCATTATAATTTTTAACAGGGAGCGGGGTAGCCCACTGGTAAGGCAGTGGACTGCTGTGCTTAAGGTCCCGAGTTCGAATCTGACATGGCTTATGATATCTTTATTATTCGCCACAGTTCGTCTCGTGGGCCGAGAGACCCTCCTGGGGCAAACTCAGCCTCTATAAAGTGGGTACCCTTAATTGAAAAATTAAGGGGAAAGAACCTTGCGGTTGAGCGTGATCACGGTCAAATCACCTCCTTGCACGACCGCTGACCAAGAAACAGTACTCTTCCTTAAATAGTACTGCACCCAAGACCCTTTATGGGTTGTAGTGGTACAGGTTTTTTTTTTATATTTTTTAACTTTCGGGACTAAAGGCGTGTGCTAAGTGATCTTGCAACTGAGAAGTAGCAAGCATTTTTAGCCTTTAACCCTTTGCACTCGGCACCGTTTCGGACGTTACCTATTACCGGCAACTCGACGCAACTTATTCGCGAAAACGTAATATTATATGGTAAAATTTCAAAATCAAGTAAGGAATTGCAATGAAATTTGGATATGTATTTGTAAACCGTTAAGAACATATAGTAAAAAAAAAAAAAAATTAAATTTTATATTTTTTTAATAATTTTATATTCATTTCAAAATTTATTTGTTTTAATTTTATATTTTTTTTTATAATTTTATATTAAGTTGAAAATTTACTTTCTGCCCTGAAGGACCTAAGTGTTCATCATCTGATATATACCGAACTAATCTCAAACCTAGTAAAATAATATACAATGCGTGCACAATATAAGGTAAAATATTATCATAAAAGTAATGGCGCTTCTCGGGCGCCGTTCGAGTTGCAGTAATGGATAGGATGCAATGTTCGAGTGCAAAGGATTAATAAAGACTTGATTTCCTCTTCGATTTGTTTTTTTCCTTCAAGTGTTCAAATGTTGTCCGGGTACTTATATATCGCCATAATCGTCCCAACATCTGCAACTAACATATCTTGTTTGTCCGTATTTATTTCATTAATAGCATATATATATATATCCATTGTCATTTCATTAAGGTGAATAAAACTTATGAATTTTTCATAACAAAGTTCTTTTGAAATTTGTTCAAAGTGGTGGAATATAGTTTATATTTTTTGGTACAATTTAGCATGATTATATGATATTTAAATAATATATACATGCATATATGTACAACAATAAATATAATAACCCTGATATTTCCAAGGAGATGGGGAAGAGCCATTGCAGCAGGCAGATCTTGATTCTAGCAAGTCAACATTTGAAGTCAGTCTGATACAGATTTTTTTAGGGGGAGCCTTCTAATAAAAAAAAAAACATTGGGTACAAATTCGGCCAAGAAATTCGAATGGATCATTTCCTTATTTACGTCGCTATCCAATTGGAATAATAACATGATTAATAGTCAATATACACATCATATCGTATCGTAGAACATTAAATAATAATTACTAAACTATTTATAATATAGACCGCCACAAGATCCACGGCCTTAGAGGATTATCTGGAATTAATCACTGATGTATCAAAATATAACATATACTACACCATATGGCTTAGGCTTGTATCATGCATTTGATAATATAGCGTAACTGTACCATAAGTTGACTGTGCTCCAATAGTTGACATTTTGCACAAATAGTGTCAATAAAAAGATTCAGGGTTGATTATTTTGGTTCAAAACACGGCGGTAATTTGCCAGGTTATACTAGTTAGCAGTGCTTCCATCGACATTAGATGAAAACTCAAGCTTATTTGTGAGAGTTTGTAGTGGCGAATTTTCTAGTGGCCTGAAAACTTAGTTTCTGCTATCCTGTTTCATTAAGCTGGAAGTCAAGTTAAATAAGCTTTTTAGTTGGTTTATTTGAGTTCAATTATTTTTAAATTACTTTTATGGTATTCATTGAGTTCATGAGAATCATTTCATATCCTTTTTAATATATTTATATTAAATATATTAAATAATGTTTTAGGGCTTAAATGTAGGTGCCAACTATTAGAACAGATATTAATCCATAATTTCAATAGTTGACATCGATGTCAACTACCGCCTGAATTAGCAAATAGTGTCCCATTTGGGGGTGGTTTCTGAAAGTATGAGTCTGTATGGATGACAGGTGTCTTATTTTATGAATTTATAGCTAGTGTGCTCTATCCATGGATCGTTGAGAGCAAAATTGCATTGCCAATAATCCCATTCCTATATGAGCCAGCGTCTCATCTGATTCTCCCCACTTCCCGATTCTGCAAAGAACATGGGATACTTGCTATTAGTCGCTCTCTATTAGAATGCTACATATTTCATCCAACCAATTAATGTGGCCATCTTCAATTGTCTAAAAGGGCACTGGAAGAGTGAAGTTCATCATTGGAGAGTCGAAAATTGTGCAAACCCAACATTAAAAAAACAAAACTTTGGCCATTACTAAAATCTATTTATAATACTTACTTAACTGGGTGATCTCATTTTTCGTTTAAATATGTTTTGTTTTTTTTTTGTCTCATTTAAGCTTTTTGTGTATAAAATAATTAAATTGTGGAAATTTAATTTTGTTTCCATTGTGAATTTACTTGTTTATAAATAAAAAAAAATATTAACTTTTATTGTAGTCCTTATTACCTATTAAAAATCATAGGAAATCAAATATTAATGCATGTGTCAACTTTCCAAACCTTTACATTTTGATTTGTCAACTATTGGTTCATTATAGAAGTTTCTAAGAAAACATTTTTTATAAAAACCGTAAATGTAGACCATAGGATATTGTATTCCTAGTTTTCTGGAGGGATTGGCCTAACTAAATTCATAGCAAAGATTTTCCTAACATCAATATATTGGTAAATAGTGTCAATAATATATTATTTTTTTTCTTAAACTGTCAACTATTGTTACAGTTACACTAAATGTTTGAGAATAGAAATTAAGAAAACTAAATGTTATTTTTTAAAGTTCTAAAATATTTAGAAACCGACGGCGTCCATATTTCATCTTGATTCACGCAACGTTTTATTATCCAGTTCAATTTAAGAGCTTTAAATTTTCCATGAAGATGATCTTCTCCTACAGAATCGAAAACTGGTAATTCCAGCTTGGCAATGGTTCCGGTAATGCAGAGGGGTAGGTTATGGCTGTTTGAGGCCCACCAGGAAGTCCTATCCAAGCTTTATTCCCAATCGAATCACGTAGCACAGATGAGAAAATTCCATTTAAATTGCAACAGGCTAAATTTCAAGCTCTGTTGATGGGCGGGTACCAGCTAGTAAATTATCGGCTTGGGCATATACAGCGAGCATAATTGACGCAACTGCTAAGCCACTTTATCAATTGCTATCCTCTGACTTAGTGCCTTTTAAAGTTTAAGCTTTAATTTGAATGTGCACGTATAATTACGCCTGCTCGGAGGATGGTCCATGGATTAGTTGCCCCGACAGCTAGTTTTTACAACTGAGGTTTATGTTGTAGGATTTATCTGAAACAAAATCCGCTCCCCGATGCATTATACCTCCCCATATTCTTTAATGCTTCCTAATGTTCACCTTTGGCAAATAAAAGGAAACCGTATCCTAAACGTTCTCTGTTGCATTCCCTACAGCTTATCTCTGAACGGCCTTAGCCAATTAATTCTTTGCTCTGACCGATTCTAATCATATCGAATCCGTCGAATAGGTTTGGAAATAAATAGAAAAAAAAAAAAATCTGGTGCGATGCGCGCAACACACAACTTTCACTTACCAACTTACTTAGATTAGAAATTGACATGTTTTTTTAATTGCCATTTCTATAAGTAATATAAAAAAAATGACTTGATTTTGATTAAAAATGATCAATTTAATCAAAATCATTAAATCCGTTTTTGAGATATTCGAAAAAAATGTAAAAATTGGAAATAAGTAATGAAATAAAGAGCTCCCTGCGTTTGACCAATTTTGATGAAATTTTGGCTGTCACATCGTGTGTATATGCATACACCAAATATCCAGTCTGATCAAAATCATTACAGCCGTCGTTGAGTAAATAAAAAAAAAACGTAAAAATTAGACAAAATTCTTTAAACAAAGTACCCCCTCCGTTTGGCCAATTTTAATGAAATTTTTGCTGTCACATAGCGGGTATATTCATACACCAAATACCCAATTTGAGGTACGTACGAATTATAGTTTTTGAGCTACACAGGCCATTTCGCGGGACTTGGTTATTTGGACTCAGGGGACCCCAAAACGTGTATTTCCGTTGAAAACCGGAAGTCGATATTTTTCACGACCGAAATAATTTTCTTACTATATATTTCATATATAAGTAAGTGAAAGTAAAAAAATTTAACTGTTCATATTTAGAGGTGTGTAATGATTAGAGCTCGGATTCCCGTGCAAATGCAACTTTTTATTGGTAAGTCAGGATAAAGCGAAATCAAGTTAGTTATTCGAATCAAGCCTAATGGGATGGTTTATACTGCACGTTTTGAAGTTTTATTGCATGAAATTGCCTCATTTGATAGTTTGAAGAAAAAATTATTACAAATTTTAATTTTCTTAAATACATCAAAACAATAGTGGAAAAATAAATGTGAATATCATAGGAAAAAAAAAAAAAAAAAAGGAACTTAGGAGATGTAAACCAACACAAACCTCCAATTTCCAAGAACTGAGGGTTCATTAGTTCCTGGATGTTTACACGTTGTTTCTTAATTCTCATTGTTCTGTTAGTATCAAACCTGCTTCTGTCGAGAATATTGTTACTAAAAATGCCAAAAATTGGAGAAAGTGTCTTCGAAAATTGTGGGATGTATTGAAAAATATTCTGAACTCAATAGGGACGGTAGTGCAGTGTTTTGTATATCTAGATAAACTGTTGGATGTGAGAGGAAATCACAAATTGTTTCCCACTTCAGCACAAGTAAATACCTAATTATTTTTAACCACAGAACGGTAACAGGGGTAGTGCGTGTCACCAGTTATTTAAAAATAAGCCTACGCACCGGATATTGCATCTAGTGATTCCATAATTTGAGTAGTATCTTTCTTTTTTTAAGATCTTCCTATTTCCTATATATGTAATTACAGCTCACATGCCAGTATTTTACTCTGTATACCACATCTTGCGCTTACTATTTTAAGTAAATATTTACTGTTCCTATTTTTTTACCGAATTTTTTTTTCAAAAATATATCATTAATATATTACAAAAGATCCAACATTCAGTTATTTTACCAAAACATTTTACAACAGATTATGAAAATAATCTGTAAAAATAAAAGAGTTTTTATTTCAATTTATTGTCCGCTACTGTTTTTTTCCAAAGTAGCTAGTTTTTGTTCACAGAAATAATTTGATGCCTGATTTTCAAGCAATACATTTTTAATGCACGTTTTAAGGTTTTTATTGAATGATGACACATGATGAATGACATGTTTGGATGATAAATTAGTAGTTAACATATAGGTCCACATGAATAGTTAACATAGGATGATAAATTTTCGTAATAATTTAAATTAGAGTATTACTCTGGACTCAACAAGCCCTGATGAAGATCCAAAGGTTTGGATGGAAACGTAGGGTCTCCAAATAAAAAACTTTTGACTGAAAACCCTGATAATTTATCATCCTATATTAAGTATTCATGGTAATTAATGCAATTACATTAATTTATTTTTTTAAAGGTTTCGAGTTTTGGGTATTTTCCCCAAAAATCACTACCTTAATGCAACATAATAATATAAACCAGGCAATATAAAACATATTTATAAACTTTTTATACCAACATCACATTCATATAATATTTTAGGAATTAAATAGCCTCTGCAAAAACTCTGATGAAAGAAGAAAGCAACTAAAATAAGGTATCACTTAAACGCTACACGCACAAAATAACCAAACATTTACTATTTTAATCATAATCCCTCAGGATTATAATTATTTACACTTATGCATAATATATAAATACTTCCATGTATTCATACATATATTCCTTTATTAAGTTAATTATGGTTATGTTTGACTAGATAGATTTTATTTTATTTTAATTTATTTATTTATTTTGAATACTAATATTCGTGTTTCATTCAATGTTATAAATCTGTAAACGAATAAAACTGTTCTTCTTTTTTATTCTTTACGTTGCTGTTAAAATAAAGAATTAAATTTCCTTGTAATCCGAAACCCTTGATTAAAATTTATCGAAACATTACAAAAATTAATAACTATATAATAAATAATAATAATGCATGTCTTTTATAAAAAAAAATATAGGAAAATAAATAAAAATATAGTTGATTAGGATTTAAGAGGCTTTCAGAGGTTTTTATGACCCTTTAATGAATTGTGTCCCTCTGGAGGTAAATCTACTTTTTTTTATACCGTTTTTAGACAACTCAGTGTACTAAATGAGTCCGTGCTTACGACATTATTTCTTAGTACAGTCGGATAATTTCATGATTTGAAAGTTATGTCTGTTAAAAATTTTAAATTTGCCCAAGACAACTAGCCTTTGGATCTCATTCCCCCTTCCTTGAATAATTTATTATATATATATGGTTATCATATATGCTTTAGGAAACTATAGTTCAGCGGATCCAAAACTTTTTCCGGGGGGGGGGGCGCACTTTTTTATTTTTAAAATTTTTGTGTGCCATGAAGGACCTAATTTAAAATATTATTGCATAGTTACATTGTAAATTTCTATTACATGTTACAATACAATCCATTTTTTATTTAAGGAGTTAAAAACATTACTAAACAAAGCCCTTTTTGTACATAAATAGTAATAGTTGATTGGAGTTCTCCTACCCTGGATCTGCTACTGGTTATATTATATAAATTATATATATATAATTTTTTGTGAGAGTTTAAATTGTCCTTATAGGCTGGTGTCACTCAGGCTTAATGACCAAGCGATTAACGGCAAAAGATTAATTCGGAACATTTTTACTGTCTATTATGATTGTACTAAGCCTTATTCCAATTATATTCTTTATTAGTTCCTTTTCCATTTCACAATAAAAACTTCAACCCTTCTAAATTCTTTGCCAAACAATTTTAAATGTGGCCAAAATCTCTATTTCAAATCCCGTATTCACGTGGAGTTAATAAAGCGAAAATATAAAAATTGTAATATTAAAAAAATATATTTAATTCAACGCAAATTTCATTTCGTTCCTTTTCACTTGAGTTCTGTTCTTTTATATATATATATATATATATATATATATATATATATATATATATATATATATATATATATATATATATATTATAAATAGCTACATCGAAATATCCGAATGGAATCTTTAAACTCTCTTCAAAAATTATACTTTTATTTATAGGTTCGTAAATATGGCCCGCTATAAGATTGTAACTGGATTAGAGAAAAAATTATCGAAAGGAGGTCGGAGATGGTTTAGATTAAAGAGGGACTCCATTTGACGATCCTAGGGAGTGACGCAAACGCGAATAACCCCCTCCATTGTATAGCTTAGAGAAGGGATAGAGAAATCCCATTTGTCTGGAGAATATGTACGAATTCCAGGAGTGCGCGCAGCCATTGTGGTTCCAGGCTTTGAGGCTGGAGCTTCGCGCTCCTGGAACGACGACCAACAATTCCAAACATGATATTATTGCGCCCATTAAACTTTGAGAGTGTTCACAATATCTCCGAGGAGTAATTTGGTTTATTAAGATTATTCATATTTTATTTATTTTTATTTTTTTATTATTAAAAAGAGTAGTAAAATGGTCTACTACACTCAAGAGCATTTATTATTAGATCTAATCAGATAATTAGATCTAAGGAACCATTCACACAAAATTAATTAAAGAAGAAAAAAAATCGAAAAGATATACAAAAGAATGAGATGAAAAATACAAAAGAAAAAATATATAATTATATACAAAAGAAAATCACATTTATTATTTCTCAAGACCTTTTTTTTTTTTTTTGGTCGGTACACCGTAACTTCCTTAATACTTCGTCAAATTTCGTGAATGATGCATCATTTTAAAGCTTTCCTCAACCGCAACTCCGGAAAAATATACAACTCATCACTCATCTACAGAAAAAAACTGCTTGAAAACCAAAATGGTCGTAGAAGTTTCTGAATGGTCTCAATCTAAATGGTGGTCAATTTTCAAGTTTTCTAGGAGAACTTTTTCGATCATAAACATTTTTTCGATTAACTCCTTCGTTGTAAGCGAAAAACTGCAATTCTCAACGAAAATTTCAAAATGGTCGCAAGCTTTTTCAAAGGTGTCATTTTTTCCAGCTTGTCAACACAAACATTTTTGGTTATATACACTTTTCCAATTGTCGCCGTCCTTTGCGAGTTACAAGCAAAAACATGCGATTTCAGTCAATAGAATCAGCGGACTCTCGACCGGTGAGAATGCGAACGCACGGGTCAGCTATATATTAATATTAATCATTAATATTATTAATTATTATTAATATTATATATCATTTATATATTAATATTATACAATATATACACTATCTAAATACAATATTCCATCATAATGATTTAAATATCTCCTATAAAACTATTCCTTCAAAAAATCTTTTTTCGTCCATCTATCTGGATGGAGGTAATAAACGGAATGCTTCACACATCTCAATCCTCAACACAAGAACCAAAATTATTATTTATTTTCAATTTCATTTTTAAAAAAAATAAGATTTAATGAGCATCGATTTAATTAGATTTAAAAACAGATGAGAAATAAAATAAAAATTATTAGGAACTAGACAAACAAATTAAATTACAATAATTAATTTAATCACTATTGTGGGTAATCACCTTGTTTTTTAAATTATTTTAAATAATTTATTTTTGAAGAGAAAAGATTTGGCTCCGCCGGGAATCGAACCCGGGTCTTCCGCGTGACATGCGCGGTATGCTAACCATTGCACCACGAAGCTCGCTTCCAAACGGTGCCAAATCCTTCCTCTTCACTGACACCTTCTCTTCAAATCTTTTCTCTCCAAAAATAAATAATTTAGAAAACAAGGTGGTTACCCATAATAATGATTAAATTAATATAAAATAATTTAAAAATTGACGAACGTCAAGAGATGCCCAAAATTGGAAAAAATTGTCCATCTCCCGTAAATACTCGCAAAACTTGCGAGATCGTGGGAGAGGTGTCAGTGAAGAGGAAGGATTTGGCACCGTTTGGAAGCGAGTTTCATAATCAGGATTTTCAGTTATTTTTTTTTTAATTTTGAAAAGCCGACGTTTCGATCCAGCTTGTGGATCTTCATCAGGGCTTCTGATTCTACAGAGTAATACAAAGACGAGTCTTTTCAAAATAAAATAAAAAAATAACAGAAAATCCTGATTATGAGCCGACCTGATTATGTAATGATCATAAAGAATAACAGTTGAATATCGCTCACCTCTAAAAATAAAAAAAAATACTTTCTTTTAAATACATTATAAAAAGAATAATAAAACAATTTTTTATAGGTATTGTGTTTTTAGTTACATATGAGAAATACCATCTAGAATTACCCCCCGACGTTTCTATCTGATTTCCAGGCATTCATCAAGGGCTGACATGTTCAGAGATTCAAAACGAATCATCTTTAATAATTTTTTCTTATTATTTTTTTAAATTTTTTGTTTTAGAAATTGTTTTTATTATTATTATTTTTATTTGGCAAAGTGGTAAATAAAACTGCAATACGAAAAAAATGGCTAGTCAATACTTGCATAAGTTAAAACCGAGTGCAGCAAATTAGATGACCCATTTGCTGCAATCGAAAATCAATAAGGGAAGAAATCATATCTTGTAGAATTCGATTGTAATAGTGAATATAAGGATAGATATCGGTAACTACAAAGAGGACTCGAGGCTTCCACCAGCCAAATGTGCAACAATATAACTCAAAGTGTTAAAATTGTCACTAGATGTTAAATCATTACTAAATATGCACGCTAAAGCCATAAAAGATATATTAAAGGATGGAGAAGCTAGAATCCTTGCGTTATTTGCTGCTTGACTACCTAGTAAAGCAGTTAACTATTACAAAAAAAATATGAAAAGTAAAAAGAATGAATGCCAATACTTTAGGGAGGAGCCAGAAAGAAACAATAAATATATTTTCGATTATTGGTTGACGAATTTTATTTAATACGGATTTTATAATATGTCTAAATAAAACTACAGAGCGATATACCTATATATAAATATATATATTGATGTTAGGTGTTTATAGTGTGTATATGTATACGTATACAGAGTTTTCCTAACACCCCTATTACAGATAAATCTGTATTAACTTATTCACTAAAACGGAAGAGGATGTATTGGGTTGTCCGAATAGTTCGTAGGGATGTTTAAAACAAAATTTACCTTTTATTTTTTCTTCTAAAAATGAATCACAAAGCTAATGTTAATTTATGTGCCTTTAATCCTCATGGAATTGACTATGTTTACACACTGAATCCGTCTTTATTAAGGCTCAGTAGTGTAGTTTATTGCAAACCAACATGAGTGACGATTCAGTTCATTTTCGGCATATTATGCTGTTCTTTTTTAAAAAAGGGGAAAAAGCAGCCCAAACTGCAAGAAAGATTCGTGCCGTGTATGGCAGTGATTCAATTGCTGATAGCACGGTTCAGAAGTGGTTTTCGCGATTTAGATTAGGGAATTTCAATTTGTTTGACATCGAGGATATTATGACGGTCATCGCAAACAATCCACGATTTACTGTCTATGAGATAGCTGCGGAGTTAAGAGCCTGCAAATCGACCGTTTTTGATCATCTAAATCTAAGGCCCCATGTTTCTTTAAGGACTCGGCAAAAGTTATTAAGCTTCAGATGGGAGGTTTTACCTCACCCGCCGTACTCTCCTGACATTGCTCCTTCGGATTTCCATCTTTTCCGTTCCCTCGAAAAGTTTCTACAAGGGAGATCCTACTCTTCAGAAGATGACGTCAAAATGGACCTTTTATTGCTCTTCAGGAGTAAGGACAGTGATTTTTGGAAAAAAGGGATAATGGACCTTCCAAGCCGTTGGGAATGGGTAATCGCTAGCGGTGGTAACTATTTTGTAGATTACATAAATAAATTTTAAGCTGTTCATCAATTTTTATTCTTGATCAAATTTCTCTAGGAACTTTCCCGACAACCCAATATGATGAATTCCAGCACGTCTGCACACATTAAAACAACTGAAACTCAACTTTTTTTTTCAATATATTGTAATCCTATCCCTAGAATTGTGTTATAAACTGGAAGTAATTCCAATCTTTGTGAGTCCGACATGATTTTCCTATACCTTGGGTCATATAAACACACACATACACACACACACACACACACACACACACACACATATATATATATACATACACAAGGGCATATGTATGCACAAAGAAGCGTGTCAAGTAGGAGTCCACTCATAGGTTACTTGGGGTGCTGAGTTTGAAAATAATATCGATTTTTGGATTATGTGCTCAGGTATCGATTTATTTTAACTTACGAGATACACACACACACACACACACACACACATATACCTATATATATACACACAAGGGCATATGTATACACAAAGAAGCGTGTCAAGTTATAGCAGTATAAGATAGTAAGACGAGAAGGGTATAGATATAAAGAGGCATTAGACTAATAATGTTTAGGAAGGAGAGGGAAAGGTTCAAAGTGAAGGAGTTACATTATTTATATTAGAGGCTCCTCTGTAAGCCCTCCCACAAAGGATACACAACTCCCACTTTGATCATCTGTCCGACGAGCTAGTTTGTTTTTACGGCCATTCTGCTTCCTCATCAGCATTGCCAGGATAAAAGTCCGCCTGTTCGCCCTCGGAATGGCAACATTCTACTGGAAAAGTTCTCCAGATCATGGAGCCTCCATTCCAAAAGTGAGGCCAGAGAACCGAGGGTTTCTTACTTTTATGATTACCAAAATCCGGATCCCTCTGCTAATGCACACTAATTTTCAAAAACATGCTTTGATTGATAAAAAATCTTGTGCGATGCGCGCAACACACAACTTTCACTTACGAATTTACTTAGATTAGAACTTGACGTGTTTCGATAATATGTACCTAAACGCCATTCACACATTTATATGCTTATATTTGTATATCTCTATAATTTACAGAGTATGTGTATAGCAAAATTTAAAAGTTCTCGGTACTTTTCGATTCATTATTGCTTATTTATTTTTTTTTAGGTACCTAATTTCATCAACAGTGGAGTTTTTTTATTGCTTGCTTGTTTTTTACTACGAGTTGCTTTTGGTTTACGTCTCGTAAAGTTTGTCTCTTATGCATTTTTGGAAATCGAAAAGATTACTGTTCCTCTAAAATCACTCTATACTGCTTTCAGAAATTTATTATGGAACAAAAGTTTCCAGACTAAAATATAATTAATTATAGACTATTATCGTATACCATATTTTTACACATCTTCGATGCTTTAAAATAATTGAGCATCACGTATTTACTCTCTAAAGTAAAATAAATGTTTTTATTAAAAATAAAAGTTTTTATCTTCATAATACGGTTAATAAAGCTTTGGCTGTCACATCGCGGGGATATGCGTACATCAAATACCTAGTTTGATCAAAATAGTTAAAGCCCTTTTTGAGAAAAAAACACACGTAAAAATGAGAAAAAATTACCAAATAATGGTCCCCCTGCGTTTGACCAATTTTGATGACATTTCGGCTATCGCTTCGCGGGCATATACATCAAATACCCAGTTTGATCAAAATCGTTAAAGCCGTTTTTGAGTAAATAAAAAAAAAAAAAAAACACGTGATAATGAGAAAACATTTATTAAGTAAAGTGTCCTCTTCATTTGACCAATTTTGATGAAATTTCGGCTGTCGCATCGCGGGCATATACATCAAATACCCAGTTTGATCAAAATCGTTAAACGCTTTTTTGAGTAAATAAAAAAAAACACGTGAAAATGGAACAAAATTCTTTAATTAAAGTACCCCCTCCGTTTGACCAACGTTTCGACATTCAGTTACAATCTGCGAACGTGATGGCTACAACCAATACGCAACACGAAATAAGAAATATTTCGAATAATTGCTTTAGAGCACTCTATGCAATCCCGAGTTTACTGAATAAAAAGCGGATGATTTCTTATAAAAAAAATGAATAAAAAATACCGAAGTGATAACTAAACTGTCTGCAGTTGCCATAAATTGGAAAATCCGTTAATTCAAGGTCAGTCCGTTACATTTTTTTATCTCTTGAAATCATCTATTATATATTATCTAGTACACGTATTTAACATTCTACTGGAAACGTGCTCCAGGCTACATTCCAAAAGTGAGCCCAGAGCACCCACGGTTTCTTTCTTTTGTGATTACTAAGGTTCTCTCTTGATGCATATTATTTTTTTTTTATTATTATTTAATTATTATTTGATTGATAAAAAAATCCTAATGTTTGCTTGATGTGTGTATTCAATCTTAAAAGGAGTATTTCAAATAATTGGCTTAAAGCAATCTACGCCATCCTGTGTTTTTCGCATAGTGAATAAAAATTTGATAATTGTTCATTAATAAAAAGAAGCGAGCTCTGTGGTGCAGTGGTTAGCATACCGCGCATGTCACGCGGAAGACCTGGGTTCGAATCCCGGCGGAGACCCATTTTTTCTCTTACAAAAATCAATTATTTAAAATAATTTAAAACAAGGTGGTTACCCAAAAAAATAGATTAAATTAATTTTTTTTTTTCTTTTCTCTTGCCTCAATAAGGTATATAATATATAGCAAATACTGTGTAAACAATTGTTGCAGTACACCTGAAGATGGGGAAATAGGCCTCGAAACGTTGTGAAACTTTAGTTGTAATGAACTGACATATATAGAATTTAGAGGAAGATGTGAAATCGACTATCTTACAAAAAAAAAAAAAATTGGAACAATAGTAACCAAATCTTCCAATAGCATACAGTACCAGTCAAAAGTTTAGACTCACTTGCATTTAATTCACTATCTTCTAGTTTAAAATAATAATTGTAACGAAAGAGATAACATTTCAAAAATTATATGATTGTTTTGAATACAATCTATACAACTAAAGATGATATTCTGTATTTTTTTTTTTTTTTTTTTTTTTTTTGTTCTTTATAGAAATCCATACCGTTTGTCAGGATAATCAGGATTTACAGTTATTTTTTTTTTTTTTTAATTTTGTAAAGCCGACGTTTCGATCCAGCTTGTAGATCTTCATCGGGGCTTCTAAGTCTAGAAAATCCTGATTATGAACCGACCTATCATAAAGAATAACAGTTGAATATTTCTCACCTCTAAAAATAAGAAAAAAATACTTTGTTTTAAATACATTATAAAAAGAATAATTAAACAATTTTTTATAGGTATTGTGTTTAAAAATTTTGTTTTATTTGCTCAACATAAAGGTGGCTTGGTATAGTTGACCGTTTTTAGTTATATATGAGAAATATCTATAATTACTCCCGACGTTTCTATCTGATTTTCAGGTATTCATCAAAGGCTGACATGTTCAGAGGTTCAAAACGAATCATCTTTTATAATTCTTTTTAATTTTTTGTTGAAGAAATTTTTTTATTATTATTATTTTTATTTGGATTAATCTTTAATTATGATTAGGATGGGAAGCTTTATAGAAATCCATACCGTTTGTCCTAAATTCCCCAAATTTCGCTTAGTAGTTCATTCATACCAGGCGCGAACACCTGTCCATATTAAAATTCCATCACTTCAGCTAATCTCTGGGTATATTCTTTATTGTTATAAAAATCGTTATGATCTCGCTTTACATTAGATTTTTACGAAATCAACCGTTGGAGTCGAAAAAAAATCTAATTCTGTCCTAACTAAATTTTCTTAACCCACGGCTTTTCTCATTGTTTTCCAAGTTCCCTGGGTGAAACCGGGATATACAGCTAGTTATAAATGAATTAAAAATAAAATGATAGTTGTTATGGTGTTCAATAAATAAAATGTTGTTATTTATTTATTTTACAAAATCTAAGGGTGAGTCTAAACTTATGAATGGTACTGTATATCAAAAATTATTAAAAAATATGGTTTTATTTAAGAGACAATTTCAGATTTGAGCTTTGTCTTTGCGCGAAGGCCTTGTTTGGATGACAGTCAAGTGCAAGGGAGACCATGCAAAGTTGATGGGGCTATGAAAGGGGCTTTGTTTGCACCTCATCTCTCGGCACAATGGAACACTGTCCCAGAAGCCTCCTTTTTACAAGCTCTTATGGCGCACTCAGCCCCCATTGATCCGGTTAATGGTCAGCGCGCTCTTATTGTTGTCTCGGTCCCGTATCTTCACGGCTTTGGTGGTCCTAAAACGACCGAGCTTTTTTTTTTTTTTCACATTCGTACATAGTGCAAAAGCTTCTGCTGTTGAATGCGGACGTGGATTCAAATACGGTAGAACCCTCTTTATCCGGGGTAATGATGGGTATGGGGATCCACAGATAATCGAAAACCCCGGATAATCGAATTAAAACATTTTACTGACTTAATGTGATAGAACAAAATAATAAAAACTGCAGATAACAACTTTTATTAATAAACTAACGTTTTTCCATAAAAATATCTTCGCATTTACGCATTTTGTTTCTATATTATTCCATCAAGTTGGAAAGCATGTTTGAGAAAATCCGACCAAAACCAAAATTTTAGCCGAAACCGAATTTCGGCCATAGACCTAGTTTCGGGCCGAAACCGAAACTTATTTACGTGTCTACATATAATACATATAAGTGTGTAAAATGTCTAGTTTAGCAATAATATCAATTAAAGCTTATAAAATAATAGTAATTTAACTCAATTATTCATTTAATAAGTGAGCTGGTGTACAAGAGTGGTAAAAAACAGGTGTATTAGTTAAGTTATAGGATCGAATCCCGGCCTCCTCTTTCCTAGTACGGCTTGTCCCCGTGGGACGTTAGACCATACCCCCTTAACTAGTACAGCCCTAAAAGTTGAAATAATCTTGATATAACAAGCTGATATTAATAACAATTCATATTATTATGTATAAATAATAAATAATATAGTAGATTTAATCTATTTTAAAAATTTATAGAATAGTTTTTGGTTAAAAACGTGCTTCTCTTCATGGTAAAGATTGAGACAAATTTTTGAGATGTCATTGGTAAACCGCTGGGAGAAAAGGGCTGCCAAGGTTGAAAAATTGGTTTTGAAACTGATTTCCATTCCATACAAGAACAAAGACCAAAACCTACTACCACCATTGGATGCAACTTTTAATGACAAGGTTACTGACTAAAATATTTTTTTCACTTTTGAATTGAATCTGTGGACATGTTGACTAATTTAAGTTTAAGTATTTCGAATACATATTCTTATTTACGTTAGTCTTTTTTTTTTAGAAAACGAATTTCATTATTAATGAGGAGATGATTAAAAGCACAAAAAGGTGTTCTTAACGCTGTACTATTCTTTACACTTAACGTAAAGAATTCTGTATCAAGAGCATGCTTTCATTACATGTTAAGACTTAATGTGATTTACGAGGACATTTCTGTTTGTCACTCTCAAATTTTTGTCTCCACACCCAACTTATAGTTTTCGATCGGGTAAAGAAATCAAAAGAATGAGAAAAATCTAAGATCTACCGAAATACAATACAAGTGTAATTAACTAAAATAACAGATACTTCCCACTATTAAATTCAAGGGTGTTAAATGCCATGAAAGAGATCGAGCTTACAAGCTGAGATCATGTAGTCCTACTTCCTTTTTGGAGATATTAGACACAGGAGCTAGTTTCGGCCTGGCCGAAGATTCGGCCAATTTTTGGCCATAACCGAAACTTCGGCCGAAACTCTCTTCACTAGAGAAAATCATTCAATTTTTCAGTCCCATATTTTTTGCGTGAAGTTAATATTTTTTTTTTTTTTTAACATAGAATAGATATGCATTTTTTGTTAGAAACATAAATAAAATTACACCGTTACATTTTGTTTATTCTTAATTTCCATGAATTTTATGGCACATGAGCGCTTAGAAGCAGAGGATCTAATCACGTTTTCTTAAAAAAGCAACAATGTTTTCGATAGTCTCGATAGTTTTAGATCACTAACGTAGAAGCAACACACGCCTTATTAGCAATTACCCAAAAAAGAAAAGGAATTGGTGGTCTGCCGATCAAGCGATGGTTTTTCGAAATCGGTTTATAATTTGTATAATAAATGCACTAAGCAATCAGCTCAATGTATAATAAGCCTATATAGAAAAAGCATACTCCGGCATTAATAGTTGAGCGGCAATAGGCCGCAATGTTGAAGGCACACTTCCTGGTCATCTGGTCTGACAAGTTCTTCCAGTCCGTCCAACGGTAGTTTCGAATAAAACATCTTTCACTAAATAAAGCAATCAATTATTTATAGGCTTGCAGGCAATTTTTAACTAATCCAATTCCACCGCTAATGGCATCCACGCTCCAACTGGATTTTCGCCCCTTAACATTTTTTTTTTTTTTTTTTTTTTTAATAGAGCTAATAATGTCTATTTAGGGAAATAAAGACGCGAGCTGATAGTCGCATAATTTATGCATGACTGGATTCAAGTCTTAGCGATCACTTCTCTTCCGATAGAGAAAGAGCTGTTGGATACTCTAGACCTTTCCATTGATTTTGCTAATTAGTTTGAATCGATCAATTCCAAGAGAAAAATCGATTGATAAAGGTAATCGTTGTCATTTTCTCTCTTGCTATTATTTCTCAACGCTTCGATATTTTTGAGAGATACGTTCGAATGTTATTGAGTAACTAGGGTAACTGTACCAATAGTTGACAGTTTAAGAGAAAAAAATTATATTATTGACACTGTTTACCAATATATTGATGTTAGGATAATCTTTGTTATGAATTTAGTTAGGCCAATCCCTCTAGAAAACTAGGAATGCAATACACTTTGGTCTACATTTACGGTTTTTATAAAAAATGATTTCTTAGAAACTTCTAAAATGAACCAATAGTTAACACATCAAATGTAAAGGTATGTATGTTCTTTGCAAAATTGGGAAGTGGGGAGAGTCAGATGACGCGTGTCCCTTCAGGAATAGGATTATTGGCAATGCAATTTAGCTCTCAATGATCCATGGATAGAGCACACTAGCTATAAATTCATAAAATAAGACACCTGTCATCCAGCCAGACTCAGAGTTCCATAAACCACCCCCAGATGAAACACTATTTGCTAATTCTGGTAGTAGTTGACATCGATGTCAACCATTGAAATTATGGACTAATTTCTGTTCTAATAGTTGACACCTATATTTAAGCCCTAAAACATTGTATAAATATATTACAAATGATTCTCATGACATAATTGAACCCAAGTAAACCAACTAAAAAGCTTATTTAACTTGACTTCCACCTTATTGAAACAGGTTAGCATAAACCAAGTTTTCAGGCCACTAGAAAATTCGTCATTATAACCTCTCCCAAATAAGCTTTAGTTTTCATCAAACTATTGCCGATGACAGCACAGCTAACTAGTATAACTTGGCAAATTACCACCAAATTTTGAACCAATATAATCAACCCTGAATCTTGTTTTTCACACTTTTTGTACAAAATGTCAACTATTGGAGCACTGTATGGAATAGTTACCTTATTTGTTTCACGACTCCGATCTTCGGGGTGGTTCTTTATCTTGAACTTGTGCACATGTGCCGATCGCAACTTCTTTTTAACTCCATATGAATAACAGCATGGAGTAATCGAACATTACGGCCTGAAGATTTGAGAGAGAAGAATGAGGAAGAGAGAGGGAATGGACAGATCGAAGAGAAAGATAGGAGAACTGACTAAACCTCTAATTATAGATAAAGTTTTTTTCTTCTTTATTTAGAATGTTTTTATACCTTTTAATTTAATCTTATGCTTCCTAATTTCTATTTATCCCTTTCTTGCAGTTAGCACCACAGTATTTAAATTCATTTCTCTCCTATTTTAAACCACAATAGATGAAACGTTCAATTAACTACTTATTAACAACTAAAAATTAATTATATCCATTTCTAAAGAATGGTTTTGACACATATAACAATTTGGCAAAAAAGAAATCTTTATAAATTTTTTTAGCACTCATACCCAAATGCATTTCCACGCTTAAATTGATGCGGTTTTTTCAAGATAGTTAGATAAGTTTCATACCAGTTTATGTTTCCCATTCTCATCATCATATTTTAATTATAATAAATGAATTAATTTATTTGATTTAACTTAACTGAATTTTTGTATTAGCCATACAATGTTTTTGAATATAATATTAACTATACAATATTTTTGTATTGATTAAGGATTTTATTAAAACCGGCCACCATATATATATTTTATTTTTTTTTTTAAGTCAGAATTTCTAATGTATTTTGGAATTAAAGGTACTCTGTTGATAAAAGTTGATAACAATATTCTTCACCTACTAATGCAGACTCAGAATATATATTTATGATTTAAAAAAAGTATTGATGAAAAATTATAATAATTTTTAATAGTAATATTTTTACTAACAAAATAATGATAGGCGTATGATTTGTTTTCGCTTATTATCAAAAATTAAAATTCCAAATAAAAAATCTGATCGGATTTGATTTTGAGTTTTTTTTAATTATCTGTTTCAAACCATGGTTTGAAGACTTCAGGACAAAAAGGGTATAACTAATTGATGTAAATATAGCTATTGCATTTTTTCAAACAATTATTTTCTATGATTTATTAATTTTTACGGATTTCATCTAATAAATTAAAATTCTATGAATCATGTGATTTCTTTTTATGCTTGGATCATACGTAATTTACAAAAGAATCACTGATTGCATGAAAGTTTGTCGACTGTACAGTCCGAACCAAAGAACTCGAGTACGTCTAGCAAATATTCATAGATAAGATAGTAAGAATAAGGCGATTCTTAAAAAAGAAAAAAATTGTTTCAAAGGATGTTTTTATTTAAATGATAAAACACATCAAAATCCTTTGTTAGCTTGTAATAATAATGACGATTAATTATTATGCACTATGTATTATAGACTAACAAATAAAACGGCAATTTTTTAGTTTATTTGTACCCCCTCCACCCACTGTTAACAGTTATATTTGTATGTATTATTTATTTTTTTCAAGAATTGAAATAGTACGTTTTGTTATATTGCTCATATGTTTCAACGAAGTCTTCGACTGCTTATTTTCCATTTACAGTATTCAGTTGAGTCCCGCTTTTACGGTAATTTCATTGTATATAATCAGATGCCCCATAACCTAAATACTTCCAAATAATAACCGTTTAGTAGTTTCAAGCTTGCGAATAATAAAATTGAGTTAGAAAAAAAAAAAAAAAAAAAAAAAAAAAAAAAACGTTCTCCCTTAAAATATCCTAGGATTCACAAACTGATGAATAGAATAGCGAAGTATGATGATGCTTAAGAAACATACGAATCAAGAGACAAACTTCGTGAAAATTGTTATCGATACGAACATACACACAATCACTACTACCGACTGATGCAACCAAAAGTAAACCGACCACTTATCTTATCGCAGAAGGAAAAATCATTCTTCAATGCGTGTAAACATTGCCATAGAGAATCGTAAGAAGAACGAAAATATATCTTTTTCAAACTTCTGCGTGATTCAAAGCTATTTAGCACTAAAAATAATACGATTTAAAAAAGAGTATCAAATGTTAGATAAATCTTAAATCTGCTCATACATTTTTTGAAAAATTAATGAGAATACAGAAAAAAAAACTTGGATATTACGACCAAGGTCTTAATATATTACTAAATATATTACTTCTATGTAAGTTACTTATATAGTAACAAGATTTAAGTTAAAGCATGTTCAGAAGATGAAGGAAAAAAATGTGGAACTAACCTAAGTTCAATGTAAAAATTTTAAAGATTTTGGGTGATAGAGATTTTCATATGTCTTACAGCGAACGTAAGATAGAGGATAATATTAAAATTTCCTTATAGGTCCTAAGCCAGGGCATTGTTATTGAAGTCCTATACATGAAAGGAGGAGAGTTGTCCGTTTTTCTGAATCTATTTCTTTATTTTTTTATTAGATTTAACTTTTCAAATATGCTTGTATTAATAAAATTAGCAATAAATTTTTTCTAAATTAAAAAAAAACTATTGTAATACATATAGGGTAACTGTACCAATAGTTGACAGTTTATGAAAAAAAACAACTATATTATTGACACTGTTTACCAATAAAGTATCCTGTGGTCTACATTTACGGTTTTTATAAAAAATGATTTCTTGACATATCAAAATATAAAGGTTTGCAAAGTTGACATTTATGGTTTTAAAGTTGACACATGCATTAATTGTTGATTTCCTATGATTTTTAATAGGTAATGAGGACTGTGCAAAAAAAATTAATATTTTTTTTTATTCATAAACTAGTAAATTCACAATGGAAACAAAATAATAAAGCTTGAATGAGACAAAAAACAAAAACAAACATATTTAAACGAAACACGAGATCATCCAGTTAAGTAAGCATGATAAATAGATTTTAGTGGTGGCCAGAAGTTTCGTTTTTTTCATGTTGGGTTTGCACAATTTTAGACTCTCCAATGATGAACTTCACTCTTTCAGGGCTCTTTTAGACAATTAAAGATGGTCCCATTCATTGGTTGAATACAATGTGTAGCATTTTGATAGAGTGCGACTAATAGCAAGTATCACATGTTCTTTGTAGAATCGGGAAGTGGGGAGAGTCAGATGAGACGCGTGTCTCTTAAGGAATAGGATTATTGGCAATGCAATTTTGCTCTCAATGATCCATTGCCAGGATCAGACTTTCATAAACCACCCGCAGATGGAACACTATTTGCTAATTCTGGCGGTACTTAACATCGACGTTAACGATTGAAATTATGGATTAATTTCTTTTCTAATAGTTGATACCTACATTTTAGCCCTAAAAAATTGTATAAATAAATTAAAAAGGATATCAAATGAATATCATGAACTTAATGAATACCATAAAAGTAATTAAAACATAATTTAACTCAAACAAACCAACTAAAAAGCTTATTTAACTTGACTTCCACCTTAATAAAACAGGGTAGCAGAAACCAAGTTTTCAGGCCACTAGAAATTTCGCCATTACAACCTCTCTCAAATAAGCTTGCGTTTTTATCAAACTAATATACATGGCAGCACTGCTAACTAGTATAACTTGGCACAAATTATTGAACTTGGCATTTTTGAACCAAAATCATCTTATTATTCACACTTTGTGTACAAAATGTCAATTATTGGACCACTGTAAACTTATGGTACAGTTACCCTTCTTCTTCCATTATTTTTTTTTTTTTTTGGCTTTATGACTTGTCACTGCAAATCCTATTTTGCCTTCATTAAATTTGTTTTCAAATACAATTTCTTTCGTCAAACTCTTTTAACACCCCGGATTGCCCAAAAGGCAACTTTCTGATATCTACAATGGAAAACTAGTGGGTACTCCATATTTACTTTTTTTAAAGTAAGAAAACCCCAGAATTAAAACTTAAATGCTATCCACGAATTGTCGCACTAATGAAACAATCGGTTTATTTAACCCTTTAACGCCTGTAGACTGATATATCAGTTCAAGCGCAGCAGTCCCTGTGGCCTGTAGACTGATATATCAGTTCCGCCCGCTTCAGCGTTAGAAGACTGAAACTGCGGACCTTATTTTAATTGATTTCTTAACTCTTTCCATTTCACTATTGCACCAGGATAAAACCCCCAGAAGTCAGCACCTTAAGAGATATTTTTGTGGCTTCTTTTAAAATAAAAATTAATTTTTTTCTCTTAGCTTTCGGATTTATTGTATCATTATATAGGAATGCAAAATTTATTAATCATAGGCAACAACTCGGAAAAAAATATAGTATATATTTTAAAAATGTTATAAAATAAACATTTAATATAACAGTTATAAAAATTATACTTTATTTATTTATTCGACCCTACCGTACCTCTAGGGTAATACGGGTTTTTGCAACAGTGATATGATATGCATGCCTGCATAACACATCACTGCTGCAAGTACATCATTATACAGTTTTCACTGATTTTTTTCTTCTTTTAATTAATCTCTCCCTTCCTCTTCTTCGCCTCCTCTGTCCGGCGGCCTCCCAGGAGCTTCCTCTCTTCTACCCATGGCAAAGTGGGTTAGACCCACGGCTTCCTTCCATCCGCATACAAAAGTTTTGAAGTGCGGGTAATTTTCCTTGGTCATAAGCTGAGGGAGGTCGCTCTCAGACAGAGTGTAGAGCCCACTCTCCCTCAGCAGTTTGGCCCTTAGTGTCTCATAGGCGGTGCAAACGACGACAATGTGCTCGGCGGTTTCTGGTACTCCACAACTGGGGCATAGGGGGTCGATGTTTTTGCCGTGTTTGAAAAGTTTCGCTCTAAATCCCCCATGCCCCGTAAGAATTTGTGAAAGAATATGGCAGTATACGTATAAAAATTATACGTAAGTATGTCTACCTAGGTACGTTCCTACACTTATTTATTTTAATTTCATGACAGAATAGTCATCATTTTCGTATTCATATTTAGGACGAGTGCAGGACATATGAAAATTATTTTTACATAATTGGCATTCCTGTTTCTCCAACCCTGTTTCCGAGGTTTATGGTTTCCTCAAATATCTCCGAGGGTTGTAAACTAATTGACATGGGGTTCTTTTCGGTGTTTTCCAAATTAATTTTACCTGCACCTTAGTCCTTAGTCAAATAGGGCGAATTCTCTGGTCTGTTTTCTGGCTTTAAAAAGTATTCAGGCCGCAGGGCCCGCAATACACTCGCACTGCTCAGAGGCTAAAGGGTTAAGCAATTTAGTCGAAAAATTAGTTCAATTTATTTATAAAGTCGATAAGTGGATAAACCCACCCCGGGTAAAGCCACTCGGTAATGTCAACACCGATTTACGGATTTTTTTTGTTTTTAGCTTTTTTTTTTCCTTCGGTTTAGAGATATACGACATCGTAGTTATCCTGAAACAGAACATGATAGGATTGATGGACGCCAACCATGATATACAATAGATCATAATAAAAAAAGCCTTTAAATTCTCGGAGTTGGAGAATGTTTGTTAATGACCGAAGACAGTTCGTTGCCCTTTTTTTATGACTCGCCTTTACACCGAGGCTTAGCCGTTCCCTAAGAGGATTATGCTTCCTCTCTCTCTTTCCTCTAAATCAGACTATTTTTCCTCTACACAGCGATAGCCGACCGTTCCTCATGTCTTCCTGTCCGGAATGAAAATCTTTTTAATCTCGTTGCCGAGAAGGGGTTTTCCTCCACCTTCCAAGTTCGCCTACAGCTCATTATAAATTATAATTAAATGTTCAATTAAAAAAAAAAAAAAAAAAAAGTGTTCAATAAGAATAGGAGCGGGAGCTCTGCTCCGAACCGGTTTCGGAATAATTACCGAGGCCTCGCTGGAAGTGGTCACTGGATATTTTTGCAACGACTCCAGGCGTTCCAGCAAGTGTCCCATCTTCGGGCTTGTCTTCATCTTCACTGGAATGAATGATCTCACTCCGCTCTGGAGCGAGGGTTCATTTTTACCTCAATCTGTAGGCTTATTATATTTGATGATGGTAGTAACATGAATATGAACCATTTGATCGGAATCCGAGATGAAACTAGGCTATTTGTCAATTAAAATTATATAGTATGATACTTGTTTTAAGCAGGGTTTGAAATAATAAAAAACATTTATAAATAAAAATCAAATCCGATCAAAAGTTTTATTTGAAATTTTTAAAAATCATCTTATGAATTTTCCTATGACCAAAACACTGGCACAACTTAGGCTCTCTGGAAATTATATTATTAAATTAACTTTCAATAACATAACTGCACTATCTGCAACTTGAATGAACTAGAAGATGTCTTTCAAATTTTGGTCCGTTGCCCGATTCATTCTGCTTACCGCCTTCACTATCTGCCCCACTCACTCGATATGAACAGATCGAATTATGTCGAATTGCTCAAAATCGATAGCAATGTTGTAAGCTCAAATAATTCATTTTTAATGAATAACTTGTAAAAGGGTGGGTTGTAGGAACCGCTAAATGACAACAGTAACCATTTATTTTTAAACTTTATATGTTATTATCTATTAATTATTTATTTATATTGTATTGTATATGTATTTGTATATATTGTATATTATCATAATAATCATCATTATTATCATATTCAAATGTATATACTCATGAATTATATTTAAATTTTAGATTGGTAATTAATTGAATTATAGATAGATTGAATAATATTTAGTTTATGGATTTTTAGGGATGTCTATAATATTTATATGGTTACCAATCCCTTATATCGGGTTTATATTTAATGGTTATTTTTTAAATTATTTGTTATAATAATATATGTTATGTATGTTTTTTAAATAGCTATGTGGAGAAGATGTTGCCATATCATAATATTGTAGTTTATTATCACTTAAATATTATTGTTGGTAGACATAATATGTATTATCTAGATAAGCCAACTCTATTTGTATGGGTTATTCCCCGAAAACAAATAAAGTATATTCATTCATTCATCCATTCTAATGAATTTTATCGAGTGGTTTTTAATTTTGATCATAAGTGAAGAATCATAATTTAATCATTCTTCTTGAGTAAAATTAAAAATTATAATGATTTTTTCAGAATACTTTTTAAATAAGAATTTTTTTTTTCAATATTCTCAATTATGTATTTTGAGCCAGCATTAGTAGGTGAAGAATATTGTTATCTACTTTTAGAAACAGAACATCTTTATTTCCGAAAAGCATCGGAAATTTAGGCTTACAAAAAATATATAAAAATAATAACTGCTTAGGTGGAGTTGCATGCGTTTGATATAAAAATCAGAATTTTTTTTTTTTTTTTCTTCAAATGGTTGTGCGTCGAATAGTTGTGGAATGTTGACATTCTTCGGTGAACAGTTTTAATAAAATCCCCAACATATCAGGCCCAAACATCAAATCTATTACAAAATAGAAAAAATAATGAATTTCATTGAAACGCTTAAATATAAACTTGAAATGTATCATATAAAAGGTGATTTTTATTTTCAGATCAATAATTGGTAATGCCGTATCATTCAGTGAGTGATTATTATTTATAATCAAATCAATAAACATCCGAGATCAATTTAAATTTGTTTTTTATAAATCAAGCATAATTTTTTTTTAAATTTAAAATCAGATATAATAATTGTTATATGATTTTTTGGAAAATATAATTACCGATTTCAAAAACCTGGTTTCAAGACCAAAGATAAAATTCCCTTTTATAAAGATAAAAGAAAAAAAATTGGGATATTTGCCGTGAGGGTTAAATAAAGGTGAGTATTAAAGGTATATCGGTTATGAAACCAGTTTCAATCTGTATTTTCGTCTATTTACCACTATGCCTGGGTTTTTATTTTTATTTATTATTATTTATTTATTTTATTTTTTTTGTGATGTAGTAAAAAAATCAGACGAATAGATATATTCAACAAAGAGACTGCAGTGCTTCATGCAACAAACTGCAAGAAGCCCAAAATGTTACAGAGTTGTGCTTTAAAATCGAATGAATTAATTTTGTTTTCAATGAATTAAAATTAAATAATTTCTCCATACCACACTTTTATGGCTTACTGAAGATTATAAAAACCAAAATTACAGACAAAATTGAATCGGTATTTTATTTTTAAAAATCTGTATTTCGCTTTTCTACTGGAATAAGATTTAATATAGTACTTATAGAATGATAGACACACATATCCAAAATCAAAGAGAAAGGAAACATCTGACTGCAGTTTGTTTGTTTTGTTTGTTTAACGTCACTTAATGCCACTAATGCTAATCGGACGATGCTACATTGGGAGTCCTAAATTTTGCCTATCCAGGTATATTTAGGATAGGGATCTTTAAAAAGTACCTGACATCGCACAGGCTTGGGACCTCCGTTTTACGTCCTATCCAAAGGAACGGCATGGCTAAGGATTTTTTACTCCCATTAAAAGATCCTAGGGCCACCGCAGAGCGCGAACCTGCGACCTTTAGTATTGTAGGTTGCCATGCTAACCACTATATCACAGGTGACCTCTTGCCAAAACGTTAAAATAATGTTAATCGGGTTAATACTAATTTTGGCTATCGTTTTTACAGTGTGGATGGTGGTAGTTCTTGCATTGTTACATTATAAATTACCTGATGTATATCTGCAGATTTTGTCTCCTGGTCTGTTTTTTCCATCTTCCCCTAGGTTGCCGGTGGTTTCTCTTGTTGTTAATAAATAAACTATCTCTATATATAAACTTGTCTCTGGCTAGGCACACCACTTATCTTAGGGTTAAGTCCCCTGAACTTTTTCCTGACTTAATCCCTTCAAGTGCTCTCAAGGGTTTTGAAACATACCAATAGATGACAGCGCTGGAAATACTGACTGCATTTTGAATTATTATTTCAGGAGAGGGTGGGGCTCCCTAAACACTTCCTCTTAGAATTATTTATTTTGTATTTTTTTTTTTTTTTTTTGTATCTGCCTGTAAAATTTCGATCATTTTCCCCCAAATTTTGAACCCCTCCCACTTCATCAAACCATTATTTTAACCAATGGTTTCGTATCCCTCGTGCATTGGAAGTCAAGGACAGGCAACAGTAGCCGAATAAGGGAGGTGTGAGAAATACCAACACAAGCGATAAGAATGCCTCTTTCAAGTGACCCCGCAAACTTACCTTTATCGGTGATCAAACTGTTTGTACTTTATCTGCTGATAATGTCCCAGGCAATAGTACAAAGGGAGAGTTCCTCCAGGATGCGCCAAATCGTAAGTATTCTTCAAAATAACACAGCTAATTCACATTGTAAACCCTTTTTAATCGAAATATTGCGACCGCTACATTTTTAGATAATTTGAAAATCATGATGTGAGGACTGGAGTATACTTAAATTAATTTTTAGTAGTGAAATAATAATTATTCACGTGTATAGAGCTGATGCAATTGATAGCCAAAGTACGTACCAGAGCACACTTTACCAACAAATAAAAAATTCAGGATATGTTTAAGAAAAAAAAATTAATATAATGTATGGTGTTATTAACAAAAGTTTTGATAATTTATGTTAATTTTTTAATTATATCATTAGTTTATTATGAAGAAGAATTTTCATACTTGAAGAAGTGTTTGACTTCATAGGTAAACGGAAAGATAAGTGCACCGGTAAACCCGAACACAATAAAAGCTTTAATTTTTTTTTTGTTTTTTAGAAAATTTAAATTACTTTTTAGCTTTTTTGTAAATACACATATATATTACTAATCGGTCCAGAGTTACTTATTTTCACTTAATCTTAATTGGAGTAATTTATTTGTATTTTTTTTTTTTTTTTTTTTAACACTAGAGGTTTACATAGTAATATATTTTTCATTTCAATTTGTTTTATTCAAGTTCTGGTTTAAGGTTGGTAAGCCCAATATGTATATTTTATTTATGTATATTATATTTTATGTTAGTTTTGTTCTTAAGAGAGTTGTCCCTAAACAAATAAAAAAAATAATTAATTTTTTTTTTACTGGCTTACTAGATGAACCCGAGGTAAAAAAAATTGTTTAAGTTTCTCTTGTTTCAGTGTAGGTAATTATCGTTTTTCTCCACCACTTCATGTAGGGCCACGTGTTTTTTTCAGTAAAAAATAAACGAACAAAATAAATGTTTTTTTTTTTTTTGTAGATTCCAATAGGCTTTAAAGCTTAGCTCTGAGCTTATTTTTTATTTCGCTTGCATAGTAACCATATGCAAGAGGAGTGTATTTATAATATTATCGTACTCCTTGCGATGCGGTATATTATACGCATATATGTAAATTAAGAATCAAATCAGTTTGTTATTGAAAATAAACAGTTAAGAAGATAAAAACAAAAAGTACAAAAAATTAATGCAATAGTTAAAAATTGAAATATAAAATATTTTAAAAGCTCTTATAAAAATGAATGATCAGTTTTGTATTCATTCATTTCGTGTACAGGATTGATATAGCTAAAGAAAATAGAAATAGTTTTGAACAGACAATATTTTAAATAAACTGCACAAGGGAACTATAAAAAAAATATATATATAATAAGATTAAAATTATAATGTCTAAATAAACTGATAATAATTGTAGCGTAGGGTAAATAGGGAATGTATAATAATAATAGTAATAGTAATACAATAATAGTAAATAAAATATAAAATGGAATATTGCATAAATTAAAAAATGTAAATAAATGAGTAAAATTAGATTGAATAATAAAGACTCTAAGGAAGCTAATCAAAAATAAAGACGCTAAAGAAAAATAAAGACGCTAATTATAAAAAATAAAGTAAAATAAATAATCATATGTAAAAATAAAATGCATAAATAAGTTGAAAGAAATCAAAGTAGCCTTAGGTATTTATAGAGGTTATAAACAATAGCATATTGGCGCGAAGCTACTGTGGCGTAATATCATGAGTCTTGCAAGATTTATTTACATTTAAGAATTAGTGTTTAAATCTAGTGGTGAAGCTTGGTGTTATGTAAGTTTAGAGTATTCTCATATTTTAGTTTCACTTGGTGCTAGTTTGAATTTCCTATTTATCAATTGTATAAATGTTACAAATGATCCATCAGACTGTGGAGGGTTATATTTATTCTCGAATAATTATTTTGAAAAGAAAAAAATAAATTGTTTGCAATTTTGCAACAAAGATTATCTGAAAATTTATTATCTAAAACCGAGGTTTTGCGCTTATAACTCGCAATCGAACAGTGATTTGTATATTTTTCCGGGATGGCCTTTAGGGAAAGCTTTAAAATGATGCCTCATTCATGAAGTTTGATGAAGTATTAAGGAAGTTATGGCGCACCGACAAAAAGAAAAAAATAATATAGGGGAACTGCCCTATTATAGTATACTTTTTTTAAATATTTAATTGGTTGGCTCTAAATTGCTTATCCGATTCAAAAAATGTTGTTATACATTTAGCAGTAGTAGTATACCACATCAATAATGAAAAACATCCCATATCTGGTTAATGTGAGATAAGTCAAATTTGTACTTTTTGAAAATAGGCTCTTAATTTGGGATAGGGGAATTTCCTAATATGGGATACATATCCCGTATTAGGGACCGTGATATAAAATGAAATATATAAAGAAAATATATATATGTTGTAAAATAAATACATGTTTATTATGTTACAAAAAAAAAAAATCACAATTTTTTTTTTTTATAATTTTCAAATAAAATTTAAATAAACAAAATTTGATAAGACCTTTATTTGAAAGATTTTTCACAAATTACAAAATTTTTTTTTGATTTATGAGTTCAACGCAGCTCTCATGGCAGGGCACTCCACAGTAAGACCATTGATCTTTAGTTCCTTCATTTTCTAAATTTTTATCAATAAAAATACACGTTTCTAAAAACTTAATGTAATGTTTCGTTAAAATCATTTTGATCTATTAATAATTATTTTTATTTTAGTGATAAAAAGGTGCCTTAATATGGGATATCCCATTATAGGAAGTAATTGGTATTCCATATTAGGGGATGTGGCTTCTTTTTTTTTATAGTGGTTACTGTGCCTCAGTATGTAATAAAAAAAAGAAAGCAGTTAGCGAATATTGTAATGAATTGTTCAACATTTAAGATAGAACAATGATTAAGGGAATTCGACTTACCATGAGACCTGAAATATCTGGTCAAAATAATCACGAAAAAAGTTTTTGAACACTAAAACAACACTTTATTGAAAATAATCCAACAGGATGAGAATGTATAACAATGTGACAAGGTTCTGTGCCAATGCGACATTAATCTCCAATTTTATAGAATAAAAGTGGTTTTGCAGTACAATCTGTATCCAGAAACCACATATCCCATATTAGGCAACCATCCCATAATGGAGCACTTTCCCCATTACGATTGAATTATTATTTAATGTTAATATTTAATCCATAAAATGTTAATGTTTAATTGATATCATCAATTATTATTTTAATCATCTAAAACATAATTACTATTTAATTATTGATATCGATTTTTCGTTCATCTGAGTCACTGTGGAAAACGCTCAGTCAGGTAGTTTCGTTCGTAGTCTAGATAAAAGAGGAACTGCCCACAGTAATGTTTGGTGATTTAGGAAGACCACAGAGCACACAGGAAAGGATCAGTGCGACAAATGAGGCAAATGATCGATTATCCGGGGGGGGGGGTTAGCTAAGGGGGGATGATGAGGGGGGCATGAGGGGGGGCTAGCGCAGTTAAGAGGCGAATTCCGGCTTAGTGCTGTGTTTCCAAGCACAGAAGAAAAAAGTGACAATTATTTATTTTTAATATATTTAGTATGAAAAATCGTTTCTCATTTTTTAATTAATTATTTTCATCACTGAATAATTTAAAAAATATATAAATTTTTATACTAATAAAAAAAAAACTAATCGAAGAACAGCAACTTAAACCGACAAAATTATATTTTACTAACTAATTATTACCTTTTTTAAGGTTTTTTTTTTTTTTTTTTTTTGAGAAATCTTCGACCAAAGTTTACCCATTAACAACTTAACCCTAGGAACTTATGTTAAATCAAAACATTGTTTCGACTTGGAATTCTACACAAATGTAACTTGAATCCATTGAAAAATAGCTATTCGTAGATATTTTTATCAGTTTTAATTTCGATACAAGGTTATAGTCTCATTAATGAGCATTAAAATATCAGTTTGGGATCACGAACAAATGCTTTTTTTTTTTTTTCAAAAGCAACAAGTAGGGTAAACCATACAGTTATTGGCACCCTTAAGACTAAACATCTGTGGTGACATTAAATAAAATACTTCTTATGAAGGGATCTAATTGAAACTTCCTATAACTCCTCTTTATCTATCCTTATAAAGACTCAAGAGGTTTTTTTGGGTCAAAAGTAAAATAGTTTTACAATATGGCAATATATATTGTTAAAAGTGCCAAATCTAGTTATTGGCACCCTGGGGATTTGATTGTGAAATCTTTCCTATGGTTAGTTTGTTAAAGTCTTACTTCATAGATGACTTAGAGGACCCTTCAAACATTAGACTCATGTATATCTTGTAACAAAATTAGGACTTGTTTACCTATTTCTTTAAGTTAAAGTTGGGGTGCCAATAACTGTACTGAGTGCCCAGTAACTGTATGGTTTACCCTATATTATTTTAAGGCATTTAATGTCAGTTGTTTTTAATTCGGGAAGTAAGCATCTAACTTTCTTGAAATCATTTATTTCGTTATGTATATTGCATAGTTTGATGATGTAACAACTTTTTATAAGATATGTAGAATATATAATATGATTTATATTGTAATATAAAAAGTTATACTAAACAATGCAAACATTTTAAGGGGGATTGATAATAGACAATCTCGAACGTTGCAATATGAATAATAAAGTAAATTAATAAAAAATGTTTTAAAGAAAGTTTGATGCTTTTATCCCGAATTAAAACAACTGACATAATTTTAAGATCATCCAAAGAAGAAAAATTAATAGCATTAATTGTATTTTTCATGCTGCACCATTCGAAATATAATCGATAATTAACGGAAGATTAAATAATTTATTGAATTAAAAAAAGGTAAATTTTATTATTGATTTCTATGGAGTATATGCTGAACTCCTCAGTCAACTGTAGACTGCTATTTATAAAGAGTGGTATTTTTTATTTATTTTTTCCTTCCATAGTAACCGGGGTCGTGTATTTCTAAATTTTACAGAGTGGTATATAAAAAAATATGATATATTACCGATTAGATGTAATTTTACAATTACAATTACCTAAAAAATATGTTCTTCATTAAGTTTTAGTAACAATGTATCTGTTTAGCGAATTGACTTGATGTATCTTGTACGTTGTTGAATTGCAAGGAGCCAATCTAATATATATATTTTTCTCTAATATATTTTTTTTTTTTTATTTTTTTTTTATTTTATGAAAACAAAGTTATTTTATCATTATATTTAAAATAAAAATTAAAATTACTTGAAATGTTGTAATCTGATTATTCTTGAAAACTGAATTTCTGTTATAAATCTGTATACATATGCTATTTTTTTAAACTTACGAAACCATATTTATTTTAATTTATACAGTTCTGAAAAATTATTTAACATTGGACACATTATATGACTTATATGATCATATATATATATATATATATATATATATATATATATATAATTTTATATACATACATAGTATTAATATATATCTCTTATGTTTTATATGTATGTAAGAGAGAAAGCGTGTGTGTGGGATGCAGAGGAATAAATTACGGCCTCTTTTTATATTTTCTTACATTTACTCAGCTCTCAGGTGTCGGCCTTTATCAAACGACAAGCTTTTAATTCCTGGTAATAAACGAAAATTCTTCCTTGGGAATAGGAATCCATCCTGGAATTTTTACATTAGACCGATGTGAAATATTTAAAACTAATTTTCCCTCGACCAAACACATGTAATAAAGATAAGAAAAAGTCTCAGTGTTGCCGAGAGGGAATCCTGCGTCGATTAAATGAAGCCATTTTGAGAAAAAAAAAATAGGGATTGCTGAGTAATGAAGGGAATGGAATGATAAAAAGCCACAGTGAGCAAGGACTCGGTTAAGTTGTAATTAGACTTCTGGGAACTAAGTTTTTGTTTTTTAAAATTTAAGTCGGTGCACAGTGTCACAAGCAGTGTTCAAAAATCAGAAAAATTAAGTTTGAAATTTTTTTTTTGAGGACTAATATAAAATTTAAACTCCTAGAAAAGAAAGAAAACATCAATATTTCAATATAAAAACAAAAGCTCAAAGCTAAGGATTAACTTGAATTATTGATAAAGAAACAAAGTATAAAACTGGTTCGGGTATTATATATTTACTTTTGCTATTACCATCTTATTACTTAAACGTTTTAATTCTTCTTTTGACCTGTTAAAGTGCCAGTCTTAAGTGAATTGTTCATTGACTAATCTTGAGCAAAAAAGGGTAAGATATATTGTTTAATATTATATAAGAAATTTTCATCATTTTTTAAACTTTGAAAATGATTTTCTAAAAAACGTAAAAAAGCGGTTTTTCCATACTTTAATCATAAATAGTACATTTGTTTTTATTTATTTTGATACCTAGTTTATCTGCTTCCGGTTGTTCATTACGGCGATATTGTGGGTTTAGATTTCAAAACCAATTGTTTACTGTACGAAGTCTAGCGCTGTACTGAACTAAGCATCAGAAACGATGGCTTATTTCATAGACTAGTGCAAGAAAAAAAATTATCTGATTGTTCGGATGAAGTTAAGGAGAATATAAGACAATTCGTACGGTTAGTCCATAATAAAAATTAGTGATCATTATTCTTGTCGACCACTACCTTACCGTTGCGTCTGATTGATGCAAATAACAAAGTTTTTAGAGGAAATAAAACTTCGTCTTTCACGTAATTGTGTCGGCTACTGAATGTTATTTTCTTAAAAAGAATCGTCATTAATAATTTAATCTCAGCACGACAATATGGACTAAGCAGTTGTGTATAACATTTCAAGTGACGCGAATCCTAGACTAAAATGCTACAATTGTGATGCAACTCCTAACCTGATGAGTTAGTATACAGTTTACCACCCAAAACCGAACATTAAAAATATTTATGTATATTCATATATACATAAATAGTTTTCGTATCACTATCCCTAAATTTACAATTAAAACAAAAAATAAATAAATAAAGGTCTCAAATCATTGCGCAACGCATGCCCTAAGTCCGAGATAGATACAGGAATACTTATAATTTTGATAAAATTTATAGTTTAGTGTGTTAAAGTTTTTATTAATTTAGGTATTTTTGTAAGTTTGGATTTGGTTTGGTTAATGATATTTGAAAGGAGAGCGATCAATTCGATACATCGACACTTACATAAATAATAATTCCGGTACATACATGATCGAAATGTCGTTACAAAATAAAATTGTAATCATTGTAATATGCAGAAAGAGTGAAAAATTTGCAATAAATGTATATAAAAAATAACATACTACAATACTATACTACAATAAAATACTTCATCATATATAATTTTAATGCCCTGTATCTAATTTAAGGTAAATTTTTTAACAAGGCATGGAAAATGTTAATATATGAAAATATTACCAAATATATTTTTTCTCTTTCTTATCAAATACATAGGGTAAACCAGACAGTTATTGACACCCCAACTTTAACTTAAAGAAATAAGTAAACAAGTCCTAATTTTAGTTCAAGATAAACATGAATCTAATATTTGAAGGGTCCTCTAAGCCAACTATGAATCTATTATATCCACAGGGTAACAATAACTAGTTTATGCATTTTTTACAATAAATATTGCCATATGGTAAAACTAATGAAATTTTAACCAAAAAAAAAACTATTGAGTCTTTATAAGGATAGATAAAGAGGAGCTATAGGAAGTTTCAATTTGATCCCTTCATAAAAAGTTTTTTTTTTAATTTTACCACATAAATGTAGTCTTAAGGGGGTCAATAACTGTGCGGTTTACCCTACATAATATAAATATTTAATGTTATAACAATTTATAAAATATAAATTATAGTTATCGTAATTTTTTATTTAACAAACTTTGGTAATTGTTACAAATGAATAATTTTTTTTTTCATGGTCGCATTTTAATTTTATTTTTTATTTATTTATTTATTTATTTTTTTGAGCTAGTGTATTTTAATTTACTAAATTTTTTTTTTTTTTTTTGGTTTTAATTTTAATTTTTTGATTGTAGGTATGATGAAAGTCAATGGAGGCGATATCTTACCCACGACAGGAAACAGCTTAGATGAGGTAAGCATATTATATAAAATTCGTTACCCCAATTATGTAAAAACAACTAAAATGATAAAAAGTATAAAATAAAAAAAAAGTTGTATACTTATATCTATAAATATAGATTGATAATTGATGATAATGTGTTGATGGTTGACAATATAATTAATTAATCAAAACATACTTTTACACCTAAACATAATTGAATCTCAGCACGACAATATGGACTAAGCAATTGTGTATAACATTTCAAGTGGCGCGAATCCTACACAAAAATATTACCATTGTGATGCAACTCCTAAGCTCATGAAAAACGAGTTAGTATATAGTTTACCACCTAAAATCGAACATTAAAAATATTTATGTGTATTAATATACCTTAATTTTAAGAGAAAATGATAGTCGTTTTTACAATCTAGTTGTTATGAGGAGGAATAAGTTTGGTTTATAAGTAATGTTCAGTGTTCATTTTTTGTAAGTTCGTAAATATCAGATGTAACTCTCTATATACATATTATACCTCAATAAATTATTTTTTCTGTCATGTTTGCGTCGTTTCGTCAACTTAACCCTTTGCATTCGGCACCGTTTCGGACGTTACCTATCGGCAACTCGACCCAACTTATTCGCGAAAACGTAATATTATACAGTAAAATTTTAGAACCAAATAAGGAATTGTAATGAAATTTAGGTTATATGTATATGTGAAGCTTCAAGAACACATAGTTACAAAAAAAATTAATTTCTTTAAATTATATCTATTTTTATTTTAAATCTAAATTTAAGGGGACGTTTTTTGAGAATACCGAAAAGTTTTTTATAATTAAGAGAAACGGAGCGGATAGCGATGGAAATCCCTTAGATTTCACAAAGGTTTCGCCATTCCTTATATATAACAGCATAAAGAATCAAATTTGAGAAGTAAAAACAGTTAAAAAATTACGAGATGGGACCCTTTTAGTTGAAGTTTTCTCAGATATACAATCAGAAAAGCTCCTAAAATGTGAAAATCTACTTGCTAACTTTCCAGTTAAATTACAAGCACTTGGGAAACTAAATCAAAGTAAAGGAATTATTTGGTGCCCCGAACTAAATTATTTTACAACTGAGGAAATAAAAGATGAATTAAAACCACAAAATATAGCCGATGTTAAAAGATTAACGTAATATAAAAATAATGAAAAACACCGCGAGCCGCGACCGTCATTTATCACCAAAAGCCAAATATCCTATAAATAGTTTTTACGATTTGTTTATGTCCTTATATGTTAAAAACTGAAAATTATTTGCATTGTCTCCGTAGCGGAGTCCTCGAGTTTGAAGACAAATTTTAAATGGCTCCGCTCCGGAGACCTGGAGTGCAAAGGGTTAACAAAAAAAATACGATTTTTGATTTCTTACCCCATATACTCCTGACACTGTGGGGGGGGGGGGTAGGAAATTCTTGCATCTTAACGAGAACAAGGGAGAACAATTAGGCTATGTCCTTCCTTTCAAAATATAGGATTACTTAATTGATGGTTATGAATGAGTATTTTTGGATATAGAATGCAAGGTCTCAAATTCTCGTATTATTTCAATAATTCACTTCATCATGCAGATTACATGCCAAATTTTCGCCTATTCAGGCATCTTCAGGGCTACAAGGGTTCGCAAGGAAGCTAGAAACAGACTGAAACCTTCCCATATGGAAGGAGGGCTAACAGGGAAATATACAGTGTTGCCAACATTCAAACAAATTTAGATAACAGAAATAATAACTCAATAAGGACTATAGAAAATTAAACACGATATTAAAGTTGAAGAAGGTTCAAATAAAGTAATTTAAATTTACATCTATAAATATATACATACATACTCACAACCATACACACATAACATCATACACTAGAATTATAAATATATTTGTATATTCAACATATGAAAAGTAAAGGCAAATCTAGAAAAAAATAATAATCCACTATTGGTGTAAAATGTAAATAGTTTCAGCAAAAAAATTGTTAAGATTTCTTGCATCAGTTTTAAAATTGACAACCTTATAAATGTTTGCAGCTATATATAGTGCTTCAAGATATTTTAATTTTTGCTCAGAATTTTCTTTTCTTCAGAAAGCTATGCTTATGCTCGGAAGTGTGTTTAGCTAGGGCAGATTTGGGTTCTTTTATTCCTTTATTTTCATTTTTATATTCTGTGCATGAATTTTTGTGCTGATAGATTCTATTACAGAGATTTTGAGTCGTCATGCCAATATATGCATTTTGGCAATCCAGGCAATTAATTTTGTAAATCAAGTTAGAATTAAGACCCGTTGCAATTTTATCTTTGAGCGGGGTAAGTATTTGATTAAGTTCATTGCAGCGTTTGTAAGTGATTTTTATTTCATTGATGTCATATTCTATGAAGCTTTGTTTTAGGGATTTAGATAAATGCTTTATATAGGTTAGCGTTCTGTACCGAGCCAGGGGGGGGGGGGCATCATTACTATTGTTAGTAGGCATCTTTGGTTTATTTATTTCATTCATGATTTTGTACCATGTGCACGAAACTAATTTCCTGAAACCTAAAGGTTTTTATTCAGAATATCAAAAATTTGATCTTTTATTTCTTTCAGATATATGTTGTCAGTCAGTTTTATGGCTTTATTCATCATATTACTCATTAAATTTGATTTTTGATTTAATGGATGGCAGGATAAGTAATTCAAAAATTCTGTTGCTACATTCTTCTTTCTTAGTCCATTTAAATGTTAGTCGGCCGTTGCATTTTATTATTAACATATCTAGAAACCTAATGCAATTATTTTGCTCTGCTTCAAGATATTTTAATTTTTGCTCAGAATTTTCTTTATGCAAAATTATAGTTTTGTCATAATCGAAGCTATGCTTATGCTCGGAAGTGTGTTTAGCTAGGGCAGTTTTGGGTTCTTTTATTCCTTTATAAATAAAGGAATTATAATAAATATGATGATAATGTGAGTAAGTGCATGATTAAGTGAATTATTGAAATAATACGAGACTTTGGGCCTTGCATTCTACATCTATAATTCAATAGTCTCTTCCTAAAAACTTGTTTACTAGTGTATTTTTGGGTTTCATCCATAAAGGAGAATGATACATATGCCCACTAATGTCCATTCTTTTTTTATATGTTTGGAAAGGTAACGCTGGGCGGGACAAGCGAGGAGAGAGGTAGCCCTCCTCACTGTTTATAGCAGATGCACCGCTTGCTGCTTATGCAGGCTCCGGAACCTGTTTTAGCAATTAGAGCCTTTCGTAGAACCAGTTTGACGGCGGTATTCCGTGTTATTTGCTTTCATAGATGTAATTACAAGACACCATTTTGAGGTCGGGGTAAACGAACTCGGAGCTCTAGTGGTGGGGGAGTGGAAATGTGTTGAAACATTTCATCCACTATTTTCCCTCCGACGTCGAGCGGCTATCTAACCGCGATGCCATCTGCCGTCCTAACGGGTCCGGGAATGCCCGTGTACAACCTTTCATATCTCCTCAGGATATCGCCGATTGTGGATGAAACGTTTAATAAACCGTGAGCCCCGTCGGACGTAAAACCTCCGAGAGAGTTCCTTGCTAAATGTCGGTTATAAAACTTTCTAGTTACCTCCCCTATTTCAAGCGTTCCTTCACGATATAGAGCGTTTCTAGGGGAGTTAAACTAATGAACCATTTTATAGGGTTTTCACTTTTTTGATTGTTGAGTCGTTCCTGTTAATATAATCCCAATAGGACTGATACCACTGTAAACTCCAAGATAGAGATAATATGAAAGATGACTGCCAGGACAGGGGAGAACAATCAAACAAGAAACTTGTTAGTCGAAAGGTTAGGTTTTTCAAAGGAGTTTGGGGCTATGTGAACAGAATCGGAGTCAAATATTTTGCCATTCCTGTAAACCAAATTTACTGAAAATATAAAAATTTACTCACATGTTGTAAAATTAATCAATGAAGCACACTCTTATCTACGCTGTAAGCATCGGATTGAAAACTCAGGACAAGACTCCCGAGGTCGAGCGGGTCACATGGTACAATGGTGGGGCCTTCACAATAGGTGTGAGGGAAACTATAAGCCAATGGCCTACCTACCCCTTATGCCAACCAACCCCGCTCTCCCCTACTGTTTACTGCCAGTAACTAAAACGATGGAAAGGGGGATCCAAGGGGTCATGCCCCCCTTAAATATTTTGAGTATTTATATATTTAAAGGAACTTGGCATGTACATTTTAAAGTGGACTGTATGAAATAAAAACTAAAGAATTTAATAATTTTCTATTAAACAACAGTTTCTTGAAACTATGTAGTGATGTAAAACTAACGATAGCTAACCATCTGCTATCGATAGTTTCAATCGTATCGGAAATAAAACTATCGATGGTATGATGATATGACCAGTGGGGGGGGGGGGGTGAATAGTAGAATTTTTCATTTGAAACGATAGGAGCTATAATGCAAGATTCCATTTGCACTTTTTTCTTTACTATAGGTTAAATGATGATCAGGTTTTTCAGTCTGATCCTGAAAACAGTATGTTTTCTGTCTTGTTTGTGAAACTTTTGTAGCCCTGAAGATGCCTAAATAGGCGAAAATTTGGCTTGTACCTGCATGATTAGGTGAGTTTTAGTTTTTTTACATTAAAGAAATTCTAGAACAAACCACTCTTCCTCACTAAAGTGAAACATATAATCAAGTAGAAAATAAATTGCTAAATATAAAAAACTGTATATGTCATCTCTTTATTGTAAATTATCCACATTTATTAACAATTATTCATGGATCTGGACTATTTCATTGTGGTTAATGTACAATAAAGAAATGCGATAGGTTAAATGATGATTTTCAGGATTTTCAGTTTGAAAAAATTTTTATTTTCGAAAGCCAACGTTTCGATCCAACTTGTGGATCTTCATCAGGGCTAAAAGAAAACAAATATGAGTATCTATGCTAGTGGATGACAATAAATGAATATTTTACAGAACTGAGAGAGAAACACTTTATTGAAAATAGTGATGCTGCCCAATTATATTGGGTTGCTTATTCGCAGCATACTCATTTATCTTATACAGATTATTTGTTTAATTCTAAATACTAATAAAACTAATATATATATATATATATATATATATATATATATATATATATATATATACAAAAAAACATTTTTTTTTTTTTACACTTATAACATTTTCTCTCCATACGCTTACTGGCCTTTGAAAATTAAGTAATGTCTGTATGTAATAATCAAAAATTTGAAAACTAGGTAAAATATTAATAATATGGAATAACAACAGCAGCATAAAATAGTATAAAAAGATTTAAAAAGCAAAAAAAAAAAATATAATATGAAAAAAAATAATATAATAGGTGGTAAGCATTATACATGAATATTTAAATAACTAGCAGGCCAAACATCCATTAAAATGCAATAATTACAAATTCTATTACAATATTAATTTTTTAATATCCAAAACGAGAAGGTGATAAATATGGACATTACAGTCCGGAACGTCCACCAAATTAAAGGAATGTGAGAAAATATATATTGCATGAGACTGTAATAGGATACCATTGTTTCATTATTGCAAATAAATCAAAGCAGTCTGTCAAGATAATATAAGTAGCTGGTTAGCAAGACAAAATAAAATCTGATATTTACCTTCTGAGTCAAGGTAGATACAAAGACTGAAGGTAAAATAAGATAAGAGGTAGTGGTAGGGGGATAGTTTGCTAACTTCAAAGGTTTATGACGGGGAAACCAAACGCATTTGAAGTGAGAGGCTACATGACAACTGAGTGAAAATAAAATATTAAAAAATAACAAAATAGATGGTACTGTATACAAATTGTAATGACTGGAATCAATAATAACACAAAATTGAGATAATACATAAGGTAACAATGCATGAAAAACTGAAAAATATACAGAAAGAAGTTATACAATACTAAAGATAATAATAATAGAAGAGGTACATGCATAATTGCGGATACCTATGAAATCAAAACTAGGATTTAAAAAATAGAATCTGATATTTACCTTCAGAGTCAAGGTAGATACAAAGACTGGAGGTAAAATAAGGTAAGAGGTAGTGGTAGAGGATGATTTTCCGACATCATGCTCTAGCATAGATACTAATATATTTGTTTTCTTTTAGCCCTGATGAAGAGCCACAAGTTGGATCGAAACGTTGGCTTTCGAAAATAAAAAAAAATTCGAACTGAAAATCCTGATCATCATTTAACCTATCGTAAAGGTTAACAGTTGACTATCTCTCACCTCTACAATTTTTTCTTTACTCTTTTATTAGGGAATAAGATGTACATTTTTGTAAATAAAGGATGGCTTTCATTATACCTTGAAATAATTTTTATCAGTTTCAAGCTTAGTCGTAACAGTAGAGATTAAAAACTTTATCAAAAGGACAAACAAACTGTATTTAGAGGAAAGCTATACCAAGCCTCTTCAAGTAACCATGAAATCAGGATTCCGAGTTGTCGAAACACAATCCTTAAATGTGTCGGAGTTTTTGAAGAAAAGAGGAAGTTTCTGTGACATTTGTCTAGAAGGCAATTACTTTGAACGAACTTACACATCAAAAAAAATGTTGTCAGGTAGTTGATTAAGAGAGGTTGAAAGTATCTTTTTACAAAAACTGTGATTTTGTTTATATGCAATTAACCAAGTTATTTTCCAATCAAGGGACTAAAAGGCAATCGGTTGTTTTCTTTGTATAATAATCCATCAAGGCGCTAAATAAAACATTTAAACCATTGATCCTTTATTCATCTTTTAAAAAACGGTGATTTCTAAATATCATAACACATTAATTTAAAAAGATGAAAAAGGTGTGTGAGTGTGAATTAGTCTTTTTATGTAAGTACTTGACCTATAGAAGTCATTATTATATATTGAAAAATGCTTTTTTTTTTTTTTAAGAAAAAAATAAAATTTTAATTTTTAAAAGATTTTCGATATTCTTAAAATCTTGTACATGCATTTTTATAAGGTACCTACATATATGTACTGACACAAATAATAATAAAAAATATTATATATATATATATAGTTGAGAACTGAGTAGAGTAAAACTTCATGGAATATTATATATATTTAATATAAAAATTAATTTTCTTTTAGAATAAATAATAATTATTTCAGTTTAATCTAATCCCATAATCTGAGAGTATTTTAATTTTAATTGTCAACAAACTGAGACTACTTACAAAAGAAGAACGCGATTCTCTAAAGTGAAGATGAAACTGAATATTCTTATTTGAGGAGTTTTAGAATGCCCCAGGCTGTGGAGGGGGGATCAGAAAGCGCGAAACGTCAGCCAATCGAATTAAAGCTTTCAAAAATAAAATTATCTAGTAAGCACTGTCCCTTGATATCACACCTTCTCAACTTCTTTAGTTTCTTGTACGGTTGGGTTCCGAAGTGTTCCTCATATATTTTAGTTAGTAAATAGTGTTTTAACTGTTCTAGTGTCATTTTTCATATTTTGGGTGTTAAATTTTAATATATAATTAATGATTTAATCAGTGAGCGTTGATGTTTTAAATATATTTTGTTAAAATAAAGAAAATGTTTATCAAGAACCAGGACAGCCGTTGCTGTGATTTCTACATTGGCCAGACTTAAAAAGGTAGCCTTATATAATTGATATATTATAATTGATTGATAAACACCCATAACACCCATAAATTATTACTGGATGCAACCTTTTTTAGTTTTAATTGTTTTATTTGATTAATAGTTTAATTTTAAAAAATGTGTTTATTTTTTGGTGTATAACATAGATGTGTATAGCTTTGAAGGAATAGAATATTTATCAGGTTTAGTTAAAAGGCAAAATGGTATGAAGACTGGATTTTTATTTTTTCGAGATCTGGATAAGTGGGATGCTCAAGTTTAAAAAAAAGAATTATCAGTCGGCAGCCCCTTGTTTAGAGATGCAGTGTATTGCGGGTCCTGGCGTTATATTAGTAATACTGGGCTAAAAATCTTTTCTCTTAAATATTATAATCTAGAAATATTAAAAATGACTAACTCCCCTAAAAATAATCCAACTCTATTCCAAGAATTGAAATACTAATAAGAAATTATTGTAAAAATATTGTCAACAATTTGTTTCTCTTAAGATTACTTGAAATCGGCTTTATTCAGAGAAAACTATACTCATTATATAAAAACTATATATTACAGTAATTATATTGTTTCATAGTTATTAGAATATTTGGAAAAATTCAAAATACCTTCTTCATATTTTTTAATTTTTTTAATTCATGTGTTGACATTATCTTTAGAAATAAATTTCTTTTTTTATTATGTTCTGAGGTCAATAAAGAAACCGTTGTGAAAGAAGGTTTCAGAACATGCTTATTTTTAAAAAAATATTTTTTCAACATATTTCCTCGCAAGAATAGTTAAAGAAGTCATAATTCACAAAATTAAAAATTAATTTTTTTAAATTACAATATTTATTTATATTTGATGAACTGAGAATATGTATTGAAATGTGTTGTTAATATAGTTATGATACTTTCCTTGCTTAAATTTATTACTCTATTAAAATTATATTGGTGCAAAAATCGTATTGTATAAAAATAAATCAAAATTTATACATAAAATTTCGACTTGTATCTCTAAACTTGCCTACCGGAGATATGTATTGTAAGTGATAATTAGAATTTTTCTAAAAAAATTAATTTAAATATTACTTCACCATTAATTATGAATAATTTTTATTTCATAATCTTATTTCATATTTAATATTATTAGTCTGAATCGCCAAGAATATCAAAAATCTACCTTTTTTTTTTTTTTAAGTTAGTAACCTTAATATTTATTTATTTTATTTTTTTTTAAACTAATCATCTTTATTTTATAATAAAGTTCCATAAGAAATTAAAAATTTATACAAATCAATATGTATACAATTCGCCTTTATAATATAAGATAAAATAATAAAACTGAAAATGCTATAGTAGCAGCAGATTCTAATATTTAGTTTGTCGCTAAGTGGTAGGGAAGCTGATTTGATCATTGAATGTTTCCTTGCTTCTGATTGGCTGAGAGTCACTGTCCTAAAACTGACCGTTAGGAAGAAAATATTAAAGCTTATGAGATTCTCCTCTACTTCTCAACTCTCTTTATTATTAATTATTTTGTTATTATAAAAACTTTGGTTTATTAATGAATATTATTAACTGAAGAATATATATAGAAATTTTCATATTTATTTTATTATAAACGGTATCGTTTAAATTATTAAAGCTCAGATATAAAGGTTACCTAATAATAATCATAATTCGAAAAAAAAATTTCAAGGTTTACGTTTGTACATACATTTTTTTTTTTTTTTTACATTGACTATTCTGTCATTTTTTAAAATAGTTTATGATAAAATATTTTGATTTGTCGTGAACCCAAAAAAAAAAAAAATGTGTCTAATATTATTGCTTTATGTAAATCAATAAATTAGATGTTTTTCTCGATCATAGGTACTGGCACTTCTCGATCAGAGGCATATATAAAAAAAAAAAAAAAAAGGTATTTAATTTATTCAAGAGTAAGAGATAAAAATTTTATGAGAAAATAGCTTTAATTAAGGAATAAAAAATAAATTGAATTCTTTTACCGTATAGTCATTGTGTAATTGTTATTTAAATAAAAATTAAATACTTTTACAAATATATATATGTTCAAATAATAACCGAACTATAATAGTATAATTGAAAAGAGACCATAAGTAAGAATGGCATAATAAAAATAGGAAGCCAGAAACCTTCAGCCATATTCATTTCAAAGTCTAAACATTGTTATAGGTAATTCGATTTGAATCCTGGACCAGCAATGAGGATATTCGTTTAGCGAAGAAAGGAGCATTTTATATTTGTTTTTTCCGTTTTAAATCTTTCATTTGATATTACATATACATGCTGCATTAATTGTCAAGCTGCAGGGATAAAATAAAATAAATAAATTGTTCTAACGTTGTTTTTGAGGAGAGGAGGAAGGTGTTATTATCACCTTATTTTTCTTTATATATTTATAATAATTAATATTTTACAAAGTACTTGTGCATCGTAATATAATATCTTCAACATAAAATATGTTCATATAACAACTGCGGTTATCCTTTGCTCTACCTAAATGGTTATCATTCACATCTCACATAACAATTAAATTGGTGCCGCTTTTATCCCTGATAACAAACTATTTAATATATTATGAAAGAATTTTATAATCTAACAAAGCGGTTATAATACATATTATAACATATTATAACAAAGTGCGAATAAAATTAAATAAAACAATAAAATATTACAATAAAAAATATCGTGAAAAACATGATCACTCAGGCTAAAACTCTGTTATTAATATTTCTAGAATCTTCTAAAAAAAAAATTATTCACAAAAAATCAAGCACGTTCTGGAAAGTACGGAGTCCCATGAGTAACTTCATGGTACCTACACAACTGTATGAATTATTGTTCCTATTAATTTCTTTCTAATAAAAAAATAAATAATAAAAAAAAACTAGTAATGACCCTAATAATTCCTAATATATAGGGTAAAAACATGATCTTTCAGTATAAAACTCGATTATTATTTCTATAATCTCCAAAAAAAAAAAAAAAATTAAATAAACAAAATCAAACGAAACCCTGGAAAGTACGTAGTCCACGGGTAAATTTTGTCAACTTCATTCTTGGTACACCGCGGTCTGGATTACTGACTCTACTTTTCAATAAAAAAAAAAATAAATAAATAAAAAAAAATATTGAGAAAGAAAGTTGAATGTTCCCTCTCCGGTTGCACAAAAAAAAAATGCTTTCTATGTGTCTCAATGCTATTTACAATGTCGGAATACATAAAAAAAAACTTTTGTTTATTTGTTCCGTTAAAACAATTGTTGATTAATCAAGAGTCTACATGAAAGACAAATAGGTAAGATAATGTTAAAAAGTGACCAATAAAAAAGTCATTATTTTAATTAAAGCAAATTACTTTATTTCTTTACTCTAACCATGTTAACATTCTAATACCATTTTAGGACAACATGAAAAAGTTTCTCGTGAAAATTTCCTGAATAATTCTTTTGCTTTCTATAAAATTCTATAACCATATAACATGATTTTTTTTTTTTTTATATATATATGTTTGAAACATTATATTTCAATGTAAATACGTAATGTTGCAGATATGATAGTATCGAATGACCCATCACCCTCGCGAGATCGAATGGTTAAATTATTTATAAGTTATAAAACACCGGCGAGATATTCTGTAAAAGCAATTTACATTGTTTTTTGTGATCGGAGAATAACTATGATTAATGCAAATTTATTCCCCTTTAGTTACTGAAGTCGTAATAAACATTGTCATGCTGCAACCGCAGAAACCTTGACAAAGAATATAATTTTTGTCTATTGTTTTAATCAATAATTTCCTGGATAAATTTATTGATGTATTAATTGTATATATTATTATTATATTTAAATGAAATTCGAAATTTCGGTATCTATGCGGTCCTTTTGGTATGGCTATGATGAACAAAACAATGTCATTTTTATTTAACTACAGGTTATTCTATTTACCTAGCATTCGCGGCTGTTATCGTTATTTATTAATTATTTTTATTCCTCAAAAGAGCTTATTCTCCCCCCCCCCCTCCGTCTTTTTCTTTTTTATTTAATATTTACTTAAAGCATTTAAAACTCTTTGATCTTTTATATCCTATTCCTTGATGGTTTTTCAGCATCGAATGAAGAATACTTACGTAATTCAGCATTATGAGTACTTTATTCTTACACGTATGAACAGTGGCGTATCTAGTAAATATTTTTTTAAACCAATCTTTTAAAATTATTTTAAATGACATCTGTGAATGAGATGTGCTATCTCCTGTCTACTTTTAAGTGATCTAGTACTTAATTGTTAGAAGAATGCGTGTATATATTTTTTTACTATTATTATTTCTATGGATGGTTGCATATATTTTAGTTTCTATTTTGGTTGTATATATTTATTTTATATTTTGGTTGTATATATTTTAGTTTCTATTTTTCGTTTCTAATTATTATCTTGTGTGAATGTTTCTTTTGAGCACTAATATTAAATGCCCTTAAGTGTGGCAGATTCTATTATTTGTTTATAAAAAAAAAAAAAAAAAAAAAAAAAAAGGTTGCTACTTGTTTGTTGATTGTTGCTTGTGAGGCATATCTGTGGTCCACAATATTTGTGTTGATCTGTTAATATGGTTTCCTTTTTATATTAATTTCCCCACAATCCGTTTCTTTCTCGTAATATTATAATAATTGAAAATAATATCTATATAGATTATTAAATAAATTTTTAATTTATAGTAATAATATTTATCTGCATCATTGATCAAGTATTTATAATATTTAGAGGGAAAAATATTAAATTCAATAAAATTTATAAAAATGTATATAATATTTAAAAAAAAATAGTTATATATAAAAATTTATTAAATTTGGAATACAAATATTTATCTGTACAATTAATTAGCTGGGGTACACGGCTTCTCTCATGAAATTTATACGAGATTGTAGATTTTATTTGGAATGAAAGGTTAAAACTATTTAAAATACATGTTTCAAAAAAATTACTTTGTTGAACAATTGAAAAATAATTGTTCAATTTCCGTTTGGGCATTGTATACAATAATTATCAAATTTCAATTATTTTTTCTCATAGTCCAGTTGCTTTTGTCTCTTTTATTTTCGATTCAGTGCAAAGATGTATAATAATAATTTTATTACACAGGAAAACTAATTATTTAAGAGTAATTACAGTTTCATCTCAAAAGTTGATCATAGGTGTTCAATAATTGTGGGAAATGTGTTCAATTCTTCAGACAAGTACAGTAAGATTATTGATATTGATTTTTTTAATTTATTATTATGTAATTGTATTTTCATATCGTTGAAGTTCGTAATTTTTAAGCTTTGTTTAGAAATGTTTGTTTAATATACATAACCCAATTTATATATTAAGTTTTGTGTATACATTTTCAGTTAGGGGATTTTAATTATTTTTTTTTTTTATGTAATTAGAAGAATTGTTTAGCTGTTTCATTTATGGATTTTATTTTTATTTATTTATTGTATCATTTGTTCTTTTACTTTTAATGTATTATTAATTTTATCATATAAGAGGCAATCATGCGAAAAAAGGAGAAAAAAAAAACTTGTAATCCGACCAAATACATTCCTGTATATATATAAGGGCCAAACACCCATTAATTGTAATCTAATTTACAAAATACAGTATAATTTCATTCATTCATTCATTTTTTAAGTGTAATCTACTATAATTAAATGTGGACAGCTGAAACTAATTTTTTTTTACTTTTTCTTAATAAGTCAGCTTCCTTTAAGAATTTTGTAACATATGATCAGTGATAAAATTCATTATTCTAAATTTATCAGTACAGTAGGGTTCCGATTAACCGAGTCGATGGGGACCAAGGTTACCTCGGTTAATCGAAATAATCGGTTAATCGGAACCATACCAATACCAACTGAAAATGTTGGTTATTTTTAAATAAAAACTACATATATGCTTAAAAACCTAATAAATATTTAATAATAATTATGCATAATAACAATAATAATAACAGAAATTATAAAACATTTTTTTTAAAAAGATGTTTTTTATTGTAGTTTGTTTAAATGAACTCATATAAATACACATACCCCCTCCCCCTCAGACCTGGCAACTCGGTTAATCGGGACCTCGGTTGACCGGACCTCGGTAAATCGGAACCCAACTGTAATAAAATTCTTAATTACTCTTGCGTGTCTTATTCTTTGTATTTACTATCCTGATGATCGGGACCCTAGTTTCCGAAGTGTTTAGTTTTTCCTATTAGATCTCAAAAATTATTTAAGCATCAATTTTTGGAAGTTTTTTTTATGGATTTTTAACTGAAAGAGCGCGTAGACCCGTTGGCACTCCAGTATCAGATTATGAATTCACGAATTGACCCCCGAATCGTCGTGCGGATTTTACTACCGCTTCTATCTCGCGTCGAAATCTCTGGGTAGAGCTTTGTTAAGCGTCCTGTCCCCAGTCCTCTCGTTAGAGTTTACGATCAGCCGAGCCTTCATTACGGACGGAATATTAAAGGGAGTATTAAACACTAGCCTTCAACCACTATAGTAAATCTTCTCATACTCTCCATCTGAATGCGCAACATCCAGTGTGTGGTAGTTATCGTCATAATAAAACTTTGACATAATGAACTTTTCCTAGAACCAATGCCTCTGTGTAAGCTTGGGAAAGGATAAAATAAAAACACAATCTTGATGAGTGTGAACAGTGGACGTGGTGGGGGGGGGGAGGAGGGGTAGATCCGGGTATGTGAGGCTGATTGTCAACACAAGGAGGGACTTGGTGCTTTGTATGTAAAGTACAGACAGGGGAATAAAAGAAGCAAGCAATGCCTCTGGCATTAACCCCTTGGCTTCCTATGTTTTCCATATATTTGCAGTATTTATCGAATCCACTTAACCGGGTGACGCGCAGTGAAGGGAAAATGATGAAGGTTTTTAAACCGTCTGATGTACAAACAATGACTAGAAAAAATGTGTTTGGAATCTTGGTATTTAGCAAAGGTTAAGGCTAATAGAGAACTAACCTCTCGCCATGTTCGTCTGTTCTCACCAAACAGTGCAACGAAAATTTGTTCAGTGAATTTAATAATCTTTGAGCAGTTCGGCGTAGTAAATATTATTTCCGTAAGATTTAAAGTACAATTTAGTCTTCTGTTTCCTTCAATTTAGAACCCTTCAATTCGCAAATATTGCAAGACCGGAAAAGAGGTCAGTGAAAAAAAGGGATTGACTTGACCGGGACTTGGCGGCTCAAGTGGGAAGAGCACCTTAAAAATTATATATATATATATATATATATATATATATATATATATATATGTATGTGTATATATATATATATATGTATGTATAATTTCATTAATTGTCTTTAGGGTATTCCCCCTACAAACCTAGTCAGCCATGCAGCACATATAGAACAAAATAACACTTAAATTCCAATCTAATAACAAATTAAAGTTTACTGATTTATACAAAAAATTAAAATTGTATGTTACCTTAAGGTAAACAATAAAAAAATTAAACATTAATCTGATACATCTAGATATATAAATATATTTGTGTAATCATTTAATAAATATGTATATTTGAAAAAATGAAAAAGTCTTTTAACCGTAAAACTGTAAATGTCTACATCAACTTGCTACTTAACCCATTTCGTCCTCAAGGCTACAACTCAAAAAACTCTTTTTCGGATAATCATATGTGAAGTTTCACACACGGTTTATAATAGTTTTAAACCATGTTTTTTAACATCTCGATCATACTACATATTAATAATCAATATTGCTTCCAAAATAAAATAAAAAATACCAATTTAAAAAAAACAACTAAATATGAGCTTTATATTGTATAAGACGGTTTACCATAGTTTATGGACGACCCCTCACTCTATCATATTTCTATGTTAATATATATATATATATATATATATAAATATATATAATATATATTAACATAGAAATAAGCAACCCCAACATTTTTATTTATTAATCAATGTTAGATATAAAAACATTTTTATAGTTTTTTAACATTTACTTTTCATTATATTCTTCAAACACCAGAATATAGTAGGAATTTTCAAATTTTAAGTTTCTGAAGTGTGCCTACTTGATGTGTTCAAAATAAGAAAAAAAGCACATCTTACAAAAATAATAAAAAATTATCTTTGACATTTTTAGAAACGTATACATAAATTAAAATCAGAAATAAAAACAAAAATCTCATAATAATGTGCTGCCAAAAAAAAAAAAAAAAAATTAATATTACTTATGCGTAAAATCATCTCTGGTACGAAATGGGTTAAACCACTAACTACGGAAATGCTACTAATTATATTCACAAAGGATGAGAAGTTAAATCAACCAATTGTTGATTCTGCAGATATTCGTATTTATCCCCAGTTACCTACATGTAAATCTTATATGAAAACATTTTTTTTAATATAAAATCATAAAAATATTTTAAACATTTTTTTCCCTAAGCTATTTTTATTTTGTAATTTCAATTATAAGTTGTCAACGCCCATGAGTATGTGTCCCATGAACAAAAGTATGAATCTGGTGTATTCAGCTTTATAAAATCTGACTCAAACTCAAACCTATCACATAAAGGTCATAAAATTGATTTATTTTTCATTAATATATTAGTTTTCAATTCATTGATATTGAAGGCATAGGTACTTATCATAAGTATCTGGAGCCAACGCAGAAAAACGATTGGCGCATTATTTTATAGAATAAATTCTGAAAAATTTATTATTCCTCAAAGAGTTGTTTGCTGTAATAAAAATTTCAGGAACAGCAATCATATTTATTTTAAAAAACAAATAAACAAATTTTGAATAATGTATTAAATGTGAGATGAAATATTTTAGAGTTTAGAGATGATAATTTTGATACTGTAAAATCAGTCAAGGATGCACAGTTTCAAAAAATAATTTATCCTTGAGTATCCAATTCGTATTTTAATTATCAATATTTAAATTTTATCCATAAAATAATTAAATAATCAAAATTACTGTTATTCAAGAATATTATAATCACGTGAGGTCTATAGTTGCTTTATTGTTTTGTTAAGCTTTAAATTTTTTAATGATGATTATATGTAAAATAATTAAACTTTAGATGAGGTGGGGCAAGCGCATAAGTCAGTTATTTCTCATATATTTATACATATTTACATATATATATATATATATATATATATATATATATATATATATATATATATATATGCTTTATATACATCAACTGCCTTCTGTGTAGTAATTTACTCTATTCGGAATGGAAAATAATTTTATCGCTCGGTAAAACGTAGAAAAATAATTGATGTCATTTATGTCATTGATTGACATATAAATTAACATCATTTAATAAGTTTATTTGGGGCAAGAGCATAAGTCACTTATTTCTTATTTTATGTTTTTTATACATCAGATGCCTTCTGTGGTATAATTTATTCTATTCGGAATGGAAAATAATTGTATCATTTGTTAAAAGGGTAAATAAAAAAGTCCTTGATTGACGTAAAAATTAACATCTAAGGTTTAGTGGAGGCAATTGAATGCAATTAGTCCCTTATCTCTCATTACATTAATTGCCTTCTCTTTTATTAAGTGTGAAATTCATACCTTCTAACTTTAATCTCTTATGGTACTCTATACAAGATATAATAACCTCATTGGGACAATTCATTGTCACACTTGTTGATCTAGGTTAGGTCCAAAATATATTTGACCCTTTGCACTCGGCACCGTTTCGGACGTTACCTACCGGCAACTCGACGCAAATTATTCGCGAAAACGTACACTCTGAAAACTTAATATTATACAGTACAATTTTAGAACCAAGTAAGGAATCGTAATGAAATTTAGGTTATATGTATTTGTGAACCTTCAAGAACACATAGTTACAACAAAAAAAAAATTTAATTTTATAATTTTACATTAATTTCAATATATCCTCCATTACTTGGGATGCAGGCTTATCTTCGACATTTTTTATGGAGAATTTTTCAAATTTTAGTGGAAGAGAAGAAAAAAGTTTAATTCATTTTAAAGAAAGTATTTTTTTTAATTTAAACTAAGGAGTTTTTTTTTTTTTAATTTTAGATTATTTAGAATTCATACATTGTTGTTTCTAGGCTTAAAAAAGTTAAACTATGAGGATCTTACTCTTAACTCTGTGGGAATGAGGAATTTATAAAAATTCTTTTTTTTCAAATTTTATATTTATTTTTTTATAATTTTATTATTATTATTATATATAAAAGCATAAAAAATCTATTTGGAGAAGTGAAAAATTACGAGATGGGACCCTTTTAGTTGAAGTTTTCTCAGATATCCAATCAGAAAAGCTCCTAAAATGTGAAAATCTACTTAATAACTTTCCGTTAGTAGAAAGTATAAGCACATGGGAAACTAAATCAAAGTAAAGGGATCATTTTGTGCCCCGAACTAAATTATTGTACAATTGAGGAAATAAAAGATGAATTAAAACCACAAAATATAGCCGATGTTAAAAGATTAACGTACTATAAAAATAATGAAAAACACCGCGAGCCGCGACCGTCATTTATCAGCAAAAGCGAAATATCCTATAGAATAGTTTTTACGATTTGTTTATGTCCTTATATGTTAAAAACTGAAAATTATTTGCATTGTCTCCGTAGCGGAGCCCTTGAGTACAAAGACAAATTTTAAATGGCTTCGTTCCGGACTATGCACCTCGAGTGCAAAGGGTTAATATTTATAATTTTTGAAAGTTTCATTTCTAATAATTTGTTTAGTTTTATTAAATTTTCAGCTTATACTTTTACGTATAATATACATATAAAAAAAAAAAAAAAAAAATCAGCTAATCTGTATCAAGGAAGCTAATCCTTAAGTCTTGTTTTATCTTCCACGAGTATTGAGTCCGGGTTGGTTACAGAAATGATGCAATATCTGGAAAAGTCAGCTTCTGAGGATTAGATTTTACGATGGGTTCTTTCTAAGCACGAAGTAGACCCAGTAATGGTTTTTCTTATTTATAACCACCTTTTCCAAAATAATAAATTTTCACACGATTAGTTGCGGATAATGCTATTCCGAAGATGTTCTTACAAAAGCATAACTTGTCTTGTGGCAGTTGTACAATGTTACCCAAGCTTATTTGTATTCAGATGTGGTAAATGGGTCAAGACATTTATTGGCGATTTAAGTACCCGGAATACACTTATCACGTAAGCAACGACTCGAATAAATGATTTTATAACCGGCAATAGTAAAGTTCACGAGATAAATATTCTCGTTTTATTGAGAGAGAACATCGAGGTAAGGTCCCTGTCGTCTACCTCTCTCTCTCTCTCTTATCTCTTGCTGGTCTTCTGTCACTTTATTGATGTAGAGAGAATTTTCAGCGAACCGTTGCGGGCTAAGCCGTCTCCGTATGAATCATAGTCTTCAAATAGAAACATGAAGTATATTTTAATAAAAATAAATATTTTTATTGAGCGAGTTCGGAGTGAGTATTGACGTAACATGAGTCTTAAGGTGCCTTTACACTCTACGAACCTCACTCTCGAACCTTGCCGTACCGGCGTTAAACGAACAGCCATTTATACTTAACGTGACGTTAAGCGAACCAATATGGCTGACGCACCCAACACTACCTTATGATGAAAAAATCTGCATTATCATTACATTTTATATTATCTGAAAAATAAAAAATAGGAGACGAATTAGGACGGCGCACTAATATCACAAACAACTCCTATCACTTGAGAAAAACCCATATCATAAGTGACACTAGCGCTACCTCCGAACACACGCGAACAGATGAAGTACATAGAACACCCGAACAGTCGACGTAAAGGCTGTTCGCGGGTGGTGTTTGAAGGTAAAGTAAGCCAAAATGCGAAAGGGGCACAGTTTTTCGAATACATACATGGAGCTCTTGCACAAGAATCTTTTGATAATGATATTTTAAAGGAAACGCTGTGCTCAATACAACACAATATCTTATAAACATAATCATACTATATAAACTAATTGTTCTTGAGTGTATAAATAATCTCATTACACAGGTTGATCAAATTATTGAGGATGCGAGTTGGGTTTCGATTATAAATTAAACTTTCTTATTTCGATCAAACAAAAATTAATAGAAGTGTGAATTTCTGATATAAGCGCCAATTTATTTGTAGTATTCTTTCTGATGAGCATTGGAATATACGTAGATCAAGTTATTTTGAACAATGGCTGTACTTATGTATATATATATATATATATATATATATATATATATATATATATACACATATACATATACATATATGTATAATTTTATTTGTAACTTTTCTTTCATTTTTTTCTATATAACATAATTTTGGTATATAAAATTTTGCAAATTGTTTAATATATAATATAATATGTAACACATGTGCCTAATAAAATAGGCATGAACAGACTTTCCAGTTGGTTCGATAAAAATAGGATTATTTATGAAGTGAAATAGAAGATATTTTTCATTTTATGGGAATGTTAATAATTTTCAATTCCATTAGAAAGAAATATTTTGGCCAAATTTTGATAAATAAAGAGGAATTAATAGCAATGCTAAAGGAAAATAAATTAAAGGGAATCTAGACCACTTCAATTATTGTCAGAATTTGAATAAATAACATAAATTTTATTTCCTTTTATGTAGATATTATATATGTATGTTTCCTTGTAAAAAAAATTATAGTGAGCTTTCTTTCTTTTCATTTTAATTGTATAAATTTTAATTTTTCATTTGAAATTAAAATCATTTTACTATTATTTTTAATTGCTTCTAAAAAGTAGCAAACTCCTGACGGACGGCAAAACCCATGTCAGTATTAGTCCTGCTTAACCTAGTTTGAAATTATTATCTATATAAATGAAGATGAAATTCTGTTTGTTTAATTGTTCTTTATAGAAATCCATACCGTTTGTCCTAAATACTCCAAATTTCGCTCAGTAGTTCTTTAATACCACCTGTCCATATTAAAATTGCATAACTTCAGCCAATCTCTGGGTATATTCTTTATTGTTATAAAATTCATCATGATTCGCTTTACAGTGGTTATTTTTTTACGAATTTGACCGTTTGAGTCAAAAAACGGCATAAAAAATCATTTTATAGATTTTGAAGAGGCCAACAAGGCCCGGTTAGACCGTCCCCGTCGAGTTCTGGGATTTTTAAACCATATGTTTTTTTTTTAACATTACAATACGTTTATTTACATGTATGGTGAATTTATTTTTTAAAAATGCTTCCTAAGAAGCGAGCTTCAATAGGAGTAGTGAGCTCAAAAGCTAAAAAAACAACGACAAATACGAGCAGCTGAAACTCTTGACGAACATCAAAATTGGATTGAACAACAGAGGCTTAGACAGGCAGAATCGCGGGAAACTGAGTCTGCCCAGGAATACGAGGCCCGCCTTGGGCCACAGAGGCTTAGGCAAGCCGATATGCGAGAAGCTGAAACTGCAGGGCAATATTTCTGTTCGTTTGTTTGTTTTTCATAGAAATCCATACCGTTTATCTTAAATTCTCCAAATTTCGCTCAGTGGTTCTTTCATACCAGGTGCGACCTGTCCATATTAAAATCGCTTAACTTCTTCCTATCTTCAACTGATATTCTTTATCCTAATTAAAATCGTAATGATCTCGCTTTACAATGGTATATTTACGAAATCGACCGTTTCATTAGAAAAATAAAATTCCCCGTGTGAAACCGGGACGTATAGCTAGTATACTTAATAAATATAAAATTTGTAATCACTTATAATATTTTGTAAATAAACGATTTTTCTGTTCTATTCTATTGTAAAATAGGCATGGAGCATGTAAAAACATTCAATAAACTCTCCTTCTTTGGGGCTACCATAGAAGGAAAAAAATGTTTATATATATAAATAAATTTATATATATATATATATAAATTAAAAACAAATATTATATAGATTATTTTACGTTTCGAGGGCTTCTGAACATCCACTGCGATATTTACATCACATCGAATTCTGGTCGTGCCATCAGCATTGATGTCGCGACAATACTCCGCGCTGAAGTTTTAGCGCGCAATACCCCCGGAGTCTCCCCACGGCACAAGTAATTTTCTTTCAATTTCCGACCCCCCCCCTTTAGATTTTTTTCCTCTACATTTCCACGTGTGACATCTCGTTGTGGAGTTCATTTAGTAGCCTGTTTCCGAGGCTGTGAGATCGTTAGGCTGGCATCCGGCCTTCTTTTTCAGTCCTGTTCACCATCATAGCAACACTGAGAGTCCATCAGTTACAACTGATGGAGTATCCTGCCAATGTGGGATGGGCAGTTCTTACAAAACGCCGAATCCGCTGACGGAAATCGGTCTATTGCAATCAGAATCCGTTCTGAACGCCCAAACTCTGGGCGTTTTATGTCTTTTCGATACGATAACTAATCACCGATAACGCACCTAACGTGTTAAACTATAGGTTCCCTAATTATTTGTATCAATTAAATTTGTTTATTTAAACTTCAAGGCTCTAAAGTCCTCTCTGTATTTTATTGTATTTTGTTCTTAAGGGATACGTCCCAGAACAAATAAATAAAGAATTTATTATTATTATTACTAACTCCGAGCAACTGTCTGTTAGATTGGATTATCATTATATACTACGAGGGGGGGGGTGGTAAGTAGAACAAAATAATACAATATGCTCCGAAAATCGAAAAGTTAAAAGTAACAATAAAAAAACAGTGTTAAAAAAAAATTAAATTAAATAAAGTTATTTCAGCATGATTTTAGGTTGCATCGAAACACGTTTGTTCCAGGGATCCCACTTATGATTTCTTTTTTTATGTAACTTCAAGTCTTCAAGGAAAACTTTTTTTTTTTTTTTTTTTGTTCAAATAGAATATATGTATTATATAAATATCTGAATGTATATTTTCAAAACCCGTATGAGATATTTTGTTCGGCATGAAATGTTGCCGTTGCAATCCTTTATTCCTCGGCTTTAAAAAGATATCAAACAGGTTTCCTCGTAATTTATTACCACCTGTGTTGGATGCAACACTAATACCGTCTTCCATGCACCAACTGCAAATGCCTGGGACTTAATCATATTAAAGAATCCACCAATGGTTCCACATCCATCTTCTCTTCTATCCTTTTAATGACTCATCATTTTTCTCGCTTTTCAAGGACAATATCTTCAACATTTAAAAGTTTACCGTGTAATAAGTTATATACTTCCAGCGCCATATTGTAAGATCCCATTGGTAATACATATATTTATTTTATTTTATTTATTTAATCATAATTTGCTTTCAGGGAAACACCATATGCAAATAGAGTCTATCGACTATAAAAATTATAGATACATACATTATACATTATACATACATAATAAATACATTATTAATTATTCATATACATTGTTTTCTCATTACAGTAACCCTGTAACGAGTAACTTTATTTCTACGCGTACCATCTTACGACATAACGCGTATTTAATTACATATATACATAATCCAATAACATAACAGTTTGTCATACAACATTCATATATAGAAATAGATGTATAGCATATAACATACATATATAGATATACAAATATGAGAATGAAAAATTATATCTAACAAAATATAAAGTAAGTATCAGAATTTAAAAATAAGAAACATTAAGTGCATGAATAGTAAATATAACAATAATAGAATATAATAATCATAGTAGTGGTTAAAAGGAATAAGTTTACCAATCAGAATGGTGGGGTAATTTTAACAATAAATTATTTCTTTTAAGTATATAGCCAGATTATTTAGTGATTAATGAAAACAATGAAGCTGAATAAAATGTACCTAGAAAATCCATAGACCCATATACCAGTATGTACCTATGCTACCCATACATACACAAGGGTATACATGTAGACGTACACATAATAAATAGAGTAAGTACAATCAGATAAAAAAATATATACATAAACATAAACATAGACATAGCAACAAACATAAAAATACAAACATTGAACATAAACATACAAACAATAAACATAGCCATCAAAATAAACATATATTACATATATAGATACAACAAATACACATACATACACACAATAAACATAAACATACATATATATAATAAACATGTATATAATGCATGTGTATGGTTGCATCCTGTCATAGAATTGAAAAATTCAAACATTGAAATCTTTATTATTTACAAAGATTAATTGATAACTAATAAATTAACAATTTCTATAACTGATGACCTGTACCATGGCCATTGTTATGAGAAATCATCCTACCAAGCCTCTATAGTTTAAAATACTGGTAAAAAAAAAAAAAAAAATCCTAAATCTCTTACGTTTTTTGGCTTAAAAATTTGAATTCCATTAAAATTTTCAATCTCTTGGTAAAACCTTTCCCTCAGATTGGAATAAATAGGACATACAAGCAATATATGATACAGTGTTTCATTATTTTTCATATTGCACATTTTGCATGGTAATACAAATATAATATGTATTACAACGGATGAATATATGTGTTGAACTTCGTAAGAAAAGCACATTTTTTTTAGGAACTTTTTTAAAAGCTTTTTGTATTTATTTTTTGTTTAATGAATGAATAACTTCCATTAATATCCAATAATTATTTATTTATTTAATAATTATCAACGTTTCGGGGCACCCGCCCCATCTTTAGGACAAACTAAAACATTTATATTTATCAATCCCTAGTTAATATAATAAATTTTATATGTTATTTATAATCAGATTATTAATATATTTTTTTAAAAACATTTTTTATAAATTAATATAATATACCTTAAATTTTTTTTTGTTTCATGCTTTACTGCATGTTGTCAATTGCATAAGGGGAAATGCATAAGGGTCTAAGTGCCAAAAAAATAAAGCAAAGTTTTTAAGCAAGATAATGAAAGCCCAATAATATTATATTATTTTACTTCAAAGGCACGACAGACGCACTATTCGGTCCCTGGCCTGCTCAATCACTCTTGCCCACTACTTGTCAGTTTGAAGCAAGTCTTAGAGACACTTTAAAATTTCGATATCTCATCCCTAATATCAGATCAGATTATTACATTTTCACCAGCCGACTTCCTGAAGGGATCAGATGCTCCCCGAAGAATGGGGTATGGTCTTCCCATACTCCCTTTTAGCTTCTTCCTAGCCTATCTTCTATCGGGCTGCGGTGGCACGTAGGGCATTTAGACTGCCCATTGTCCTCGAGATTTATAGAGGCTATTCTAATACCTTCACTTGCTGTTATTTAGCCCTCTCCAAGGCGGACCATAAAAACTAATGCCTCAGCTCATGTTTCAATCAAGGCACTATTCAAGACTCCCGGGGTCTCTCGGCGTTGGATGGATGTTCTGTTACTCACATATCCTCAACGTCTTACACCTGCCTAAAATGATTCTCAAATCCCTAATGTACCTTTTTTGTATTACCATCTACAGTCTTCAACGAGAAAAAACAAACCTAAAGGATTCGACCGCTACAATTTAAATTTTTATATATTATTTATAACTATAAACTATAAAATTTATAAAGTGAGACATTTATCGACTCAAACGGTTGGTTTCATAAAAACCAATGTAAAGCGAGATCAAAACGATGTTTATAATAATTAAGAATATACCCAGATGTTGGCTAAAGTAATGCAATTTCAACCCTTTGCACTCGGCACCGTTTCGGACGTTACCTACCGGCAACTCAACGCAACTTATTCGCGAAAACGTACACCCTGAAAACCTAATATTATACAGTAAAATTTTAGAACCAAGTAAGAAATTGCTAAATCCTAAATGAAATTTAGGTTATATATATTTGTGAAGCTTCAAGGACACATAGTTACAAAAAAAAAAATCATTTTTTTAAATTTTATTATTTTTATAAAAAATATTTCAAGGCATAATTGTAGGTTTCCTTTTTTTTTTATTTACGACTGTTTACAACATTAAGTCAAATGTCGTCCCCAATAATAAGCGCTCTCCATTTCTTTCGGTCTTCCCAGTCTCCCTCTCTTATCCCTCTGTTCATCATTCCTTCTTCCACTCCGTCATACCAGAGTTTTCTCGGGCGACCTCTTTTCCTTCTTCTTTCTGGTTTCCATTTCAGCAATTTTTTTGGCCATGCTCCCTCATTCATCCTCATAACATGTCCAAACCATTTTAACCTCATGGTTTCTATACTATGGAGGATATTTTCTTCTTTCCCAACCCGCCGTCTTATTTGTTCGTTGGGAATTTTTTGGATTCGGGACACTCCGCATGCTCGCCTCCAAAAATCCATTTCTAGGGCTAAGAATATATGTGGTTTCCTATAAGAATATAGGTTTCCTATATTCACAATAATGTTTATTCTTATTCCGTAATAATGGGGAAAGAAAAAAGTGAAAATGGAAACGTGCATTATAGCTCCTATCGTTACATATGTAAATTCTACTATTCTACCCCCTCCCCCCACTTCTGCCCTTTTATCTTACTATCGAAAGTATCGATAGTTTTACATCACTAATATATAGATAAGTGAAAGTAAAAATAATCTCATTGAATAAGATAATGAAAAGAAAGATAGATAGATAGATATATAGTTTATTGGCTAATATATACATCTTTTAGCCAAGGGAGTTTGGCCCATTTGGTGTTAGTATTGTTAGTTGTTGTTAGTATCGAATGACAACGAAAACATAGATTTGAATATGTGTAAACAGATAAGTTCCTACTGTTTACTGTAGCGTCTTAATATAATTTAATACAATTATTTTTCTTAATAAATAATTAAATAGTTATTTCTTAAAGCTAAAACAAAAAATAAATAAATAAAACAAAAATGTATATCTTAATAATTTAGTGACATAGTGAATTTTTCCCTAATAAATGCTTAAATTCCTAAAGCCTTATATAAATAATTATAGATAATTATTTCTACTACAACATAAAAAGTGTACTTCCTGTTTTTGGTATTTATTAATTAGCAATCGGTTTGTTACACAAGTTATGAAAAGAAAAAAAGGGAAATATATAGTCCCCAGGTATTGATTCTGTGAACATCGTTTTTAAATAAACAGGTAAAGAGTTTGAGGAGTTAGTGGAGTGTCATAAATTTTCCCGAATTGGAAGAGCATGTAAAGATGGATCCCTCAGTTTGATGACGAAGCGGTCAGTATCCTAATCGGACTTAAGTGATCCTTTTACAATCGGCACCAATTTCAATAGCCGACCCTATAAAAGCAAATAGGAGGGTAAATAGTTGAAGTCTATTATATTATTCATAAAGAAACAGTTTATGATCGGGGTAACAGGAGGGGGTAATAGTAAAAAAAAAAAAAAAAAGAAAAAAAAAAAAACAAGCGTTACCTTTTATTATGAAGGGCATTAGATGGGGAAGGGTGCCCGTAAACTATGGCCCTATGCAAGTTTAAAGGCGAGGGCGAGCGAGGAGTTTTATTTTAGCCCCCCCTTGTCCGGCCATATGTTTGCCTGGGTTTATTTGTGGCCCCCGTGCTCCTGGCTTGGGCTTTCAAAGGATATTGCACGGTGACCGCTCGCATCCCTATCCCCCCCTTTTCGGCTACCCCTCTATTTCTTATATCCTCTCCTCGTGTCATGTCTTCCCTACACCTTCGTCGCCATTAGGGGCCCATTGCTCTTCACGGAAATAATGCCCTTGGCGCTATACCGCCAACAATTAAAAATGTATTAAAGGGATCATTTACCCTGGATTAGTGATGACCGGAGGTGGGGTGGGGGTAGAATTTTTCAATGATAGGAGCTTTTTAATGCATGTTATCATTTGCATTTTTTTTCTTTTATTTTTTATTAGGGAATCAGTTAAACATTTCTGTATATATACGATGGGTTCTATTATAGCTTGAAATAATTTTTGTCAAAATCAAGATTGGTGGTAGCAGCAATAAAAAATGTTATCACTAAGTCAAGGAAACTTTAATTAGAGGAATGTTCAAGTAACTATGCGCTCAGGATTCCCAGTTGTGGCAGATTTATAAAATCTATTTATTTATTTATTGCTTATAAAGGAATTCTCCTTATAGCAGGAGCAATGGCCATGCACAATATTTTTTAGTAGTGGTTAGTAGGAATCTATAATCTAGTGATCCATAATATAACTTATGATAATTGTAGAACATACTGTAATATATTATATATCAATAAACCATTGAGAGCATGTAAAAAAAAGTAAATAATAATAATAAAACAGATTTACCAGAGGTATTCAAACAAAATTACAATAAATATATCAACATAAATTAACATAAATAAATATATTAACACATTAATAAATAATTACAGCGGCACACTAGACTAAAAATAAAATATAGCACATTGGGTGAATATTTTGTGATGCGGGGAGAAGATACATGGTGTTTGTAATCAGTTAGTTGTCTATTGGTGTAGGAGAGCGGAGCGGTATTTTAGTATGTTGTTTAGCAGTTGGTATAGTTTTATAAGGTCATATTTACTATTGGATGAAAGTCTATTGTGAAGGAGTTCTATTTTACTATTGGATGTTGCTATTTCTGGATAATATTGAGATCTGATATCGATGTATGTTGGGCAGTAGATCAGTAAGTGGTATATGTCTTCGTTAGCGTGTGTTTTACATAATAAACATTGAGAGAGACATTGAGAGGCAGATTTATAATGCTAACTGAGTGTTTTCCTGGAAGTATGGAATCTGAAGTCCATCAGGAGCTTGAGAAAATCTTTGAATTAACAAAAGCGGCAAATAAAAGTTTTGTTTTAGGCTTCCATGGTCTGAATCCATTGTATGCATTTCTTCTTCAGGGTTAGACCATGTTACAGGTTTTTCAACTGTCAATCTTCCGAAAGATTATGAGTTACTGATCTCCTTCTCCACTCTCATTCTTGTATTGGGCCTGAAGAAGCCCACAGCAAGATGGGTGAAAGCTTGGCAGTTGAAAAACCTGTAACATGGTCAAACACTGAAGAAGAAATGCAGACAAATAAAAGTTTATTAGGTTTATTTCTAATTCATTTGAATTTTTTTTTTCTCTGTTATCTTCGCCTATACCCTATAGGGTCATTGGTGGTATATTCAGTTATATTTTACTGTAATACGCGATTTCTTTTAAGTATTTTAACAAAGTTTCTATATTTTCCTCGTCGTCCTTTAACAATTCGCGTTTTTTTTATTTTCAGTTTTTTCCGGACATCTTTGTATTTTGTACAGTTTATTAGAAGGTGTTTCATCGTTTGGGGTACATTATCACATTCTTGGCATGTGGGTGCCTCATGTCCTCGGAGAAGATATTCGTGTGTGAATTGGCAATGCCCAATTCTGATACGACATACTAGGACTTCTTCCCTTCTCAAGATTCTCGAGCTCGTGGTCCACTTTTTGCAACCTAGTTTTACTTCAGATAGTTTGGACTGTTCGCTCCTCCACCTCAACTCTCAAATTTTGTTTTGGTTTTTCTTCAATTGTTGTAGCCAATCCTCTTTTGTGACTTCTTTTAGTGTTATCAGATTCTCTGATTCTCCCAGTCAAGCTATATTTGCTGCTTGGTCGCCTCATTCCCCCTTATTCCTTTGTGGGATGGTACCCAAATGAAAATTCCTTTTTTTTGGCATCGACTCCAGTTCCCACCATATGTTTATTATTTCTCGAATAAGAGAGTTGCTGGGGTTCCGATTGTTGATCGCCGCTAAGACGCTTAGGGAGTCTGTCGAGGTTTTTAGTAACCTTTGAATTAAAACGTTTAACACTTAACATTCTAACTCCGTTCTCATCATAGAGAACGGTATATCAATTTTATTGTGTTATTTCACACTGTGTGATCTTAACAAAATCAGTACACAATTTCGTATATGCCCATGATATCATAACTAGGCATATGTCACAGCCCTTTATTTGATCTGCTAATCAGCTTTTTTACCTTTATGTTCCTTTCCCACAACTAAAATTCGACTTGTTCTGCATATTATTTGTTCTTTAACTTGCTTCCTTACATTAAGGAAAGTCAAATTCTATCTTTAAATGGCGAAAAATTTTCCAAAGGGAGGGGCTGCAGCCCCCTTAGCCCCCCCCACCGGATCCGCCAATGTATGTGAAAAACACAGAGAAGAAATGAACCTACTTCTATCCTTAAGAGGCTAGATAATGAAAAAAGAAGAACACTAGAACATAATCTAAAATTTAGTTATTGACGCCAATGACCCTTTTGGGTAGAGGCGTTTGAACAAATTTAAAAAAAAAATATCCTAAGTAAAAAAGAAAAAAAAAAACTTTTGAAGTTTTAATGAATTTTTGTTTAAAACTGTTGAATGAGTTTTATTGATGTTATAATGACAACATTGCCTCATTGTCTGAACCTGTTCTCAACTGCGGAGACGAGTAGGGACGGACGAAAGGGTTGGGTAGGAAGACTGAAGGGTTGGTAATTAGGAGGCATTATGTCTTCAAGTCTCTCTCTCTCTTAGGTCGAAAACTACAGAGTTTTGTTACGACTTGGGAATATCTTAGCAAGGACCTGCCTTTCCAACTTAGTAAAATGTTTTAACGAGTTCCCTCAGCAGTCGTTATAAATGAATGTTCATTGTTGGGCTCACAATTACAGCGGGGACCATTTCTTACAAATTATTGGCCCGAGTTAAGCTCTGCCTTCTCTATTGTCTGCCACTTTCTCCGTCGGCCTCAATTGCCGAAATTGGATGAAACCTCTCCAACCCCCTGACTTAGTTACTTTTCATAAGGCGGGGGGTGAGGAGGGGCGGAGGGAGGGGGACGGTGTCGAGGGGTTGCAATTATGATAAAAAGCGCTTCTGGATTTTCCGAGTTGTCTTCGGCCAATTAGGCATTGAAGAGTGCGAAATTTTAGCGAAGCTTATAAAATTGTTACCTCTCCCTAATTAAATAATATCAGATGTTGCGGAATAGATCTTAGTTTTATTTGTGTATAATGTAGTATTTCCACGTCTATTGTAACTTTTTCCAAACCTATTGTAACTAAATTCAAACTCATTGTAACCTCTTCCGAGTCAAATGTAACCTTTTCAAAGCTTGGATGAATCCCTAAATATTATGGCTTACCAGTGTTTTTATTTAAAAGTAATTACTTCAATTAAAATAATTAATTAATTAAATATTTGATAAAAGAAGAGATCCTTAAATAAATCAAAATAATTATTTTTAAATAAAAACTTGGACAATCCATTACATATAGGGATTCATTAAAGCCCGAAAAAGGTAACATTTGTGTTGGAAAGGGTTACAATTGATTTGGAACAAGTTACTTTTGACTTGGAAATGGTTACATTCCACGTAAAAAAATGAAATGTAACCATTTCCAAGCAAAATGTAACTTTTTCCAAATCAATTTTAACTTTTTCCAAATCAATTGTAACATTTTCCAACTCAAATGTAACCATTTTTAGCCTTCAATGAAACCTAAATATTATGGTTTATCTACGCTTCTAATTAATAATTGTTTTCATTTCATTAAGCATCTCTTTCTTCAATTAAGTATTTAATTGTTGTTATAATAAAGTAATTATTGTTAAATGAACATATGGATAAATCATAATATTTATGGATTCATTCAAGCCTGGAGAAGTTTAAATTTGACTTGGAAAAGGTTACAATTGGTTTGGAAAAAGTTACATTCGACTTGGAAATGGTTACATTCGACGGGAAAAAATCGGATGTTACATTTTCCAAGTCGATTGTTATCATTTGCAAGAAAAATGTAACTATTTTCAAATTAATTGTAACCTTTTCCTACTCAAATATAACCATTTTCAGTCTTCAATGAACCCTAAATATTATGGTTTATCTACGCTTCTAATTAAAAATTATTTTTTTAAGGATCTCTTTCTTTAATAAAATTTTTATTTAAAAATAATTACTTTCATTAGATATTTGATTAATTTAAATAAGGAAAAAAGCAAGTGCCATGAGTTAAGATCAATCTGCCATTGAAATTTATAAGTGTGTGTGCGGTCATCCGAATTTTAATTTTATTCTAAAAGCACCTGAGAAACCTTTTAGAACAAAAACTTCTTTATGTTGCAAAATTAAGTTTCTAGAAAAAAAAAAATAGGTTTTCGATAACTACAATTTTTATTGGATTTAGTTCATCTAAACAACTGGGTTGACGCATTCAGCTGGACAATAAAAAAATAATTAAATAAATATGAAATAACTAGAGTAATGTCTTGTACTAGCAAGTAGAGAAACACTCTAATATTGCTTTTTAGTTAGTAGATCCCAAGATCATCTTCTTTTCAGACGCCTAAGAGGATTCAAAGGAATAGACGTAAAAATGGATTAAAAAAAAATGGCTTTACATGTAATATTAGGTATTTTATAACATTTTTTCTCTAATAAATTAATTAATCTTGAAGTTATTATTCATAGCTTTAAAATTTATGCCACGATTTTTTTACGAAAAGAATATAGGTATATGTTTTTAGAAAAGGAGTAAGAACGTTTTCAATCTTTCAAATAAATTATTATCGATACTGATACAAAAAAAAAAATTAAAAAATAACATTTATAATAACGTAGCAGGGAAAATAGAGGAAACTCTTTCTTTATGATTAATTCTCAATACACAATACTTTATAGCTTTAAGCTGAGACAAGTCACAGTATAATTATTACAAAGTCAGGCTTAATACAGCCTTGATTTTAAGTTTTCAGAGTTGACCTTGCAAGTACGTGTATAAATATAGAGGGCTCACCTGTCTTTAAAAATAGTTGGATCAAATTATAGAAGTAGATTCCAGCCTCACCCTGTCTCTTATATCAATGGTCGGTTTAATTTTTATTTCAAGATATTGTAATATTATATAATACTATTTTAATATTATAAATTAATTCATAGTTAAGGAGTCAGACAGGTCTTAATAATATATTTGTCTATTTTTATTACATTTTTCCAGAAGATATGATAACATAAAAAAAAAATAGATAGCGTCGCTATTTCGATAAACAGCAACGTTTTATAGAAGTTTCAGATTTTTATATATATAATTACATAATTTCATTATAGTCTACCCTAATGTTTATTTCCATACAAGCCTACAAGAAATTTACTAATAGACAATAAAAATATTAGCTAATAACAAATTCAAAAATTATCACCTATAAAAAAGAACAGAATAAATCTAACACAATGGACCTATGATCAGATTTTACATTTTTACAAACTCAACCTTCTTAGAAGCCTAAATCATACGTCATAAACTAAAATATTGCATAAAAAAAATTACTCAACAATAATCAGTCGTTCAAGTAGAATGTAAAAAAAAAAAAAAAAAAAAAAGTAAAGCCATGATTTATTACATTTCGAGCGGGAAAAGAAATTTTATATTTTATTCGAAAACAATAAAACCCGGACAATCAATTTCTTGGTTAATTGGTTGTCACTCTGCTGAGTAAAAATTGTATGATTACAAGTCACATGAATATATTAGCAAATGTCAAGAAAATGAAAGTTGATCCGAAATATATTTTATTGTCTTTCTTATGTAATATAGTTCTTGGACGAAAATAGCATATCATTATTCCGACATTAAATAGGATATGAAGTACCTCTTACTGAACAATATATATTTTTTAAATTATCATTAGGGTAGAGTGGGGAACATTGAGATGGTTTTTTTTTTAATTGTCAAAAATAATATAAAAACTATAGCTGGAGTTCTGAAAATTATATAGTACATCTTACTACAATGGACCTTTGTTCAGTGGATGTGAAATCTGAAAAGCGATACCCACAAACATATTTATTTTCATAAAACCACAAGATTTTTGTCTCACTGTACCCCACTGCAGTGGACACTGATACATTACTCGGGGAACAGTGAGACACCACATTAAAACTGGAGCTGAGCCATTTATTAAAATGACTTAAGTAAAATTTGTTAAAATTTTATTGTAAAATTAAAATGGGTAAAATAAAATTTGTCTTCAAACTCGAGGGCTCCGCTACGGAGACAATGCAAATAATTTTCAGTTTTTAACATATAAGGACATAAACAAATCGTAAAAACTATTTATAGGTTATTTCGTTTTTGTTGATAAATGACGGTCGTGGCTCGCTATGTTTTTCATTATCTTTATAGTACATTAAACTTTTAAACCTTTGCACTTGAAGTTTTTTTGCATTCATATGACAAGCAATTCGAAGCAATTTTAGGGAAAAGATCATTTTTACATGTAAGATAATGAAATACGCTTTAAAAGAAAAGTCATCGTTGAATGTAATGGATTATAAAACAATATATAAAATTTAAAAAAATTATTTTTTTTTTTTGTGTTCTTGAAGCTTTACAAATACATAAAACCTAAATTTCATTACAATTCCTTAATTGGTTCTAAAATTTTACTGTATAATATTACGTTTGCAGGGTGTACGTTTTCGCGAATAAGTTGCGTCGAGTTGTCGATAGGGAACGTCCGAAACGGTGCCGAGTGCAAAGGGTTAATAATAAAAGATAATAACATTTTATTACAAAGCATTTTCATTTTAATTAACATAAAAACGTTGACAATATTAGTATCACTAGATATAATTATTTTTTAATTTAGGGACCAATACTTACTACGAGAATTCGAGATTAACATTACCAAATCACGTGTTGACAATAAATAAAGAAGAATTTTGATAAAATTAGGTGATGGAATAAAAAAATTATATATTATATTTAATGGAAATAACTACTGTTGATGACCTGTTCCTTTAAAGGTATTCCTTCCTTCTTGGGATTAGATAATATAATTTTAATTTACATAAGGCTTGCCGTCTTTCATTACGAATTTCTGTTTTCGAAGTGAACAATCATGGGCCGTTTAGAGGTTAATACAAAGAGTTTTAGTTGGGGAATAAAAGGCATTAACAGAAATTCGGTCAATGTTAACGAGAAAGCACGTCACAAAAAAAGTTTACTTGCCTCGAAAACAAAATAAGACAAAAATAGTCACAAACGTATGATAATGTTGGTTTCTTTCCTGTAAAAAAGCTTATTTGACTAATATTCTACACTAAAACAAATCCTACACTAACTGGGTCCTTGCAATTGGTTTATGAGCTAACAGTCTCATAGTTAACTGCGTCTCACTGTTCCCCACTCTCCCCTAATTTGTCTTGTTCAACGTACTGTGTTTTTCTTCCAACTTTTCAGTCGACATTCCTTATTCGACCTCTTAATATAAGTCTGACAGGTAATCATGCCTACTGTAAAGACTCGATGACTTACATAATACGAAGTCAGAAATGTCCGGATGGTAAAATATCGTATTTGACGAAAGGTCGTAGGAAGACAAGCGGCTGACCAAAGACGGTGGAATTAATGAGAGACTGCCATTGGAGCTTGGGGATCGATAGAGGAGCCGTCTGTTTCTTAGTGGCTCTGTCCTGCTATCAGAATCGTCCCCCTTCAATTCCTTCAACAATATATGTATTTATTCTTTATATTTCTCAAGAAAAAAATAAAATAAACAATTTTAAAAAATATAAAATCTTTTATTACAATTATAATTATACTAACATTGTTCAGCGCAGGTTTGTTTGTTTTTTTAACGTCACTTTAGGCCACTAAGGCTAACCGGACGAGGCTACAGTGGGAGTCCTAAATTTTGCCTATCCAGGTATAATTAGGATAGGGATCTTTAACGAGTTCCTGACATCGGGATCAGCGCAGGTAATAATGTTTTCAAAACCTGCGTAGCGTGGGTCAAATTCTTTTTTACTTTCACTTACCTATATATGAAATATATAGTGTGTGTGTGAACAGATTACCTCAAAAACTATAAACCGTGCGAACCTGAAATTTGGTATTTAGTTTAGGTATATGCCCGCGATGTGACAGCAAAAATTCCATCAAAATTGCTCAAAGGGAGGGGGTACATTATTTAATAACTTTTTCACGTTTTTTTCGATTTTCTCAAAAACCGCTCTAACGATTTTGATTAAACTGAGTAGTTGATGTATTAATATGCCTGAGATATGACTGTAAAAATTTCATCAAAATTTATCAACCAGAGGGGGGACTTTACTTAATAAATTTTGTATAATTTTCACGTGTTTTTTTTTTTTTAGTTACTAAAAAACGGTTTTAACGATTTTGATCAAACTGGGTATTTGATGTATGTGTATGCCAAAGATGCGATAGCCAACATTACATCAAAATTGGTCAACCGGGGGGGGGGGGGGTACTTTACTTAATAAATTTTGTATCATTTTCACATGGTTTTTTTATATACTCAAAAAAGGCTTTAACGATTTTTATCAAATTCGTCATGTTAAATGAAAATTAGGTGTTCTTTAATATCAGGTAAGCTTTATCATTATTAAAATGTTCTGAGGGGGCTTTTTTTTTTGGGGGGGGGGTTGGGACTTTTTTATTTGTTCCTTTATAAAGTACCTTTGTTTTAGTTTATATGGAGAAGTTAACTGTCTCTCGTTACGCCTAAAAATAAGAAATGGCTAAATATGAGATATTATAAAAATAAAGAAAACATAAAGAGAGAAAAAAATAAAAATATTCAGTCAACTCATAAAACTCGTTGAGTGCATGCGGAGTATGCCTTTAATGACAGACCATTGTTCATAATTAAAGCCGTTCTTTTCATTTGAGAAGTGGCAATTAACAAAACGCATTAATTTCTAATCTAAGTAAGTTTGTAAGTGAAAGTTGTGTGTTGCGCGCACGCACCAGATTTTTTTAGGGTATTATAGGGTAAACCGTACAGTTATTGGCACCCTTAAGACTAAATTTCAGTGGTGACATTAAAAAAAATACTTCACATGAAGGGATCTAATTGAAACTTCCTATACTCCTCTTTATCTATCCTTATAAACAACTCAAGAGGTGTTTTGGGATCTAAAGTTCAATAGTTTTACAATATGGCAATATTTATTGTTAAAAGTGCCAATTCTAGTAATTGGCACCTTGTGGATTTAATTGTGAAATCTTCCCTATAGTTAGTTTGTTAAAGTCTTACTTCATAGATGACATAGAGGACCCTTCAAACATTAGACTCATGTGTGAGTCAAACAAAACGCCTTTAATATAACTTTTAAAATGCGTCTTCTAAAAGGTCATTTTTATTTTCTAATCAATACTTTTTTTCTTTTATCATTATTATTTGTGTAGCATCGTATCAATCAGTGAGTGATAATTATTTTTAATGAAACCAATAAACATCGAAGATTAATTATTATTTTTATACATAAATGTGGAATGATTTTTTGAGAAATATAATTATGGATTGCAATTATACAACATTTATATACTAAAATTGCTCAAAAAAAAAAAAAAAAAAAAAAAAAAAAAAAACCTACTTTAATACCCTGGTGGTAATTATTGAGATTGAGGTGAAGACAGGCGAGAGCATCTATTGGGGCCACGGTGGCCAGAAGATGTTCAATAAATCAGGATACCGTTACCCACATCCGATCTTTTATCGCTTGCCCGCTTCCTCCATTAAGTCATTTTTTCATCGGGAATCCGAAGTCTTATCTCGAGGACACAATCGCTAAATAAGCCAAATAAAAATCGATAATGCTGAAACAAGAATACGAGATAATTGAATTGGGTGTAGATAAGAAAAACATGGAAGAAAAGATCTGATTGGAGACAACAACTTGTCCCGAACTCCAACGGACCCCTTGTCGCAAGAAAAAACATCACCCCCCGCCGTTTTCCGGTTGCCTGAAGGAATTTTGAGTAAAGTCGAATCTCGATAAATCGAAATTCATAAAGCACAAAAAATACTTCGATTTATCGAGAGTTCGAATTACCAAGAGAAAAATAAAAAAAAACACATACAGTACCAGTCAAAGGTAGTTTTGTAAAATTACAAAATTAACAACATATTATTTATTTAACTTCATAAAAACTATAATTATATTTAATTTATTTATAATTTGTTTGTTTGTTTCTTTAACGTCCCTTTACGCTACTAAGGCTAATCGCTACAGTGGGAGTCCTACATTATGCATATCCAGGTATAATTAGGATAGGGATCTTTAACGAGTCCCTGACATCGCACGGGATCGGGACCGCCATTTTACGTCCTATCCGTGGGACGACATAGCCATGGATTTTTTACTCCCATTAAAAAATCTTAGTGCCACCCCGGGACGCGAACCCTCAACCTTTATTATTGTGGGTGACTATGCTAAACACTACACCTCAGTTAACCCATATTTATAATTTTATTCTGAACTTAATCATATAATGTTTGAAATGTTACCTCTTGAGTCAATGATGGTGGAAGATATCCACCTCTTGAGTCAGAATTATTTTATTAAACTTGAAGATTTTGAATTAAATAAAAGTGATTATAAACTTTTGTCTGGTTCTGTAATTAATACCAAACATTAAATAAATTAGCCTATTGTTTCGAAAATCAAACTAAACACGCACAATGAAAAACATCAATTTTGTTCATAATTTTTTTTTTTTTTTTAATAAATTGTCCCAAGAAATTTTGTGTATTACGATGTAACACTTATTAATTCAACAGTCCCTGTCTTCCACGATCCAAATTATCTTCCTCGATATCCAAAGCCGAGAATACATCCTCATCTGACTCTGATTTCAACTTGAATCATTTATTTAGGGAACCTCTAGTTTAAAACAGAAAAAAAAAACAATACACATTATACAGGGTGTTTCGGAATTGCACGGCACTATTTTAGGTACGTGTTCTCTAACACAAAATAAACAAAAAAGTTCATATTAACATATATCTCAAACTCATTTATTAAACAGATATCAAAGGTTAAATATTTATTATTTATTTACTGCATTAAGACTGACTGTACAACGTTTAACGTCTTTAATACTAAATAAAAGGTTTTAATCACCTGATAAACAAATTAACGATAAGCAATGACAGTAGTTGCTCATCTGTTTGTCTAGTTCTGTGTGTTTTAGTGTGAGTGAATCTTGTGACACAGTTCAATTTATGATTATCATGGGAGATGCCACAAATTTATTCACTTTTGATGAACAAACAGACATGCTTTTAACTTATGGCGAGGTACATACAAACGGTGCTGCTGCTGTTCGAAGATATCGTGAAAAATTTCCTAACCGAAGAATACCAAATCGTAAAACGTTTGAGGCCATTGAAAGACGTCTTAGGGATAATGGTACGCTAAAACCTATACGAGTGAACGCCGGTCGACAACGATTTCGACGAACTGCAAACGTAGAAGAAGAAATACTCGATGCTGTTCAGTTATCTCCTACTACTAGTACCAGAAGATTGTCACGTCGTTTCGATGTTTCCTCTACCAGCGTATGGCGAACTTTACGCGAACAACAATTATATCCATTTCACGTATCAAGTAGGCAAGATTTGTTACCACAAGATTATAACAAGCGCAGAAATTTCTCCCAGTGGTTAATTCGACAATGCACACGAGATCCTAACTTCCTGAACTGCATTTTGGTTACTGATGAATCTTGCTTTACAAGAAACGGGATTCTTAATTTTCGAAATACCCATACTTGGGCCGAAGAAAACCCTCATACGACTGCTGTTGGACATTACCAACATACATTCTCTTTAAATGTCTGGTGTGGTCTTCTAAGCGACAAAATCATCGGCCCCTTCTTTTTGCCACCTAGGCTGTCAGGTATATCTTACTTGCATTTTTTGCAAAATAATCTGCATGATATTCTAGAAGATATTCCGCTAGGCATTAGGCAAAGGCTGTGGTTTATGCATGACGGTGCTCCAGCTCACTTTTCTCATAGTGTCACTGATTATTTAAATGCAACTTATGGAGACCGATGGGTTGGTCGAAACGGACCTGTTAAATGGCCACCACGATCTCCGGATTTAACGCCATTAGATTAATTTGTGTGGGGCTGGATGAAGTCTATGGTTTATTCTGCGGCAGTTGACACGCAAGAAGAGCTAAGAAATCGGATCGTGGAAGCCGCAGTAACTATCAACCACCATCCTGATGCTATACGAAGAGCCAGAGAAGCGTGGATTCGACGTGCTGAATGTTGCATTCAACAAAACGGAGGCGCCTTTGAACATTTACTCTAAATGTTGTAATAATAATAAATAAATAGTAATAATAAATCTTTAACCTTTGATATCTGCTTAATAAATGAGTTTGAGATACATGTTAATATGAACTTTTTTGTTTATTTTGTGGTAGAGAACACGTACCTAAAATAGTGCCGTGCAATTCCGAAACACCCTGTATATTCAATCAAGTGAAAAGAAACTATAGATTAAATGATAATCCGGATTTTCAGTTTAAGTTTTCTTTTTTATTTTCGAAAGCCAACGTTTCGATCCAACTTGTGGATTTTTCTCAGGGCTTCTGAGTCCAGGTAGATACAAAGACTGAAGGTAAAATAAGCGAGCTCTTTTTGTTAGTAGTCTTCATCACTGAAAACTAAACTTATTTTAGAAAAAATAATTATCGATTCCAAACCCTGCACTTTTATAAATATGATGCGAACTCTACATGAGTGATTTTCTTTTGATGTCAGATTAATTTATAAAAACCGAAAAAAAAAAATGTTTTATCCTAGAACCGACGCGGTCCCTGGGACTGAAAAGTAAAATACCAAATTTTCATATACCATTTTGTTTTTTAAATTATCAACGAGAAAAGGTAATATTAATGAGGGAATAAAGACAAGATATACTTGATATAAATTAATATTAAATCTTTTTAATATTTAAGTATTCATAGATTCATCGAATTTAAACAAAATCATTTGAGACCAGGATTACTATCAGAAGGGCTTTTTTATTATATATATAAAAATTTATACATAAATATATATATATATATATATATGAAATAATTTCGTGAGGGTTGAGGTCTTGAAAATTAAACAAGGTTTATTTTTTACCTGCCAAAGTTTCGTCTATTTTATAAACATTCTCAGGGTAACAATCGAAGAAAACAAAACAGATGAAAGAAAAAATTAATGGAATTTACAGTAGCTATTTAAATTAAAGTAAGGTATTTAACCAATCCTTAATAATTAAAAAGCAACATATTATGTTTAGAAAAACTTTATACCTCTATGCCCGTCAACTACAAAATGTACTACTAGCTATTTCACAATGGTACCAATATAAAAGTGCTGGTTAAAATTTAAATTTAACTCAGTATGTAATTTTAGAAAAAAAGAATATATATTTCTGCCGGTCGCACAGTGGGACAAATTAGGAAAAAACCCAAAATCAGATGTTCATATCAAGAGTTAATTTTTATTATATTTCATTCTTGACTAGTCAAAAAATAAAGAACGATTAATTATTCTAAGCAGAAATTTTAATTTGTGTCGTGGTTTTAATATTTTTATTTTTTATTTATTTTTTTTTATAAAAATATTTTGACCTAGTTACAGCGCATTTGGTTGTTTTACAGCCTTTATATGTATACAAAGACGTACCACTTAAAAAAAAAAAAAATAAATAAAAATAAAAAAAATGCTACCTTACAGGAAATTGAAATTAATAGAGTTAAATCAAAGTAAAATAAGCTAAATTAAGTTAAAAGTAAGTGCAATTATTTGTTTTTAATTATTTAAAATATCTGTACTTACGTTGCCTTCATAATTTTATATACCTAAATAATATAATTTTTAACACGGTCCCCGGGGTCCGATGCCTTACATTCCCTTCTTAACAGCCGATCTTCACAGGCCATACACTTCAAACACTCAATTTAGTCGATTTTTAATTAGATTATTGCATTTTAGTGCAGAAAATGTTGCTAAAAGTTGAATTCTGTTGTTTTTTTAGAATCGGACTCCAAAGTCTTATTTTCGATAAAGAATAGCGTAAATCCTCCATCGGCCTGTCCTTCACCTATTACGTCTAGTTCCAATCCTTCCTAAGAGATATTGCCCTTGAGACGCTCATTTAATTCCTTTTTAATTAAAAGATAACGCTTTCGTCAAAGAATTCCCATCGGACCCCGGGGACCGATACCGTTCAATTCAGGATACCCCTAAAATACGCCGCCGCACCTAACGTGTTAAAGTTGCAATCCTAGTGGAATTTTCCATCCTTAATCAAATATAACAATTTCCATCTCGATAGGACAAACCAGTCTCGAGATATAGAGTTTTTTTCCACTTTTTTTCCGTTTGGTCCCAATGTGGGGCGCTCAACTCCAAAGCGCCCCCCTTAGATGTGCCAGTTTTGATAGCATTTGATCGACATTGCTCATAATTGATATCTTTCTTAAAAGGGTCAAAGGGTCGTCCATTACTCGGTTATAGTCACGAGTGACTTTTTCTTTTACTGACGGTAACCGTTATTTTAGGCAAGGTATCCGGGATATTAGATTTGCAAACGGTGGGACATAAATAGATCTAAAGTTGGTCCTTTCCAATTGATGGGGGGTGTACCTCTCACCCTTTACGGCGGCATCAACCCGCACCCCAACGGCTCCTACAATATTCACTGCCGAATAAAACCCTCCTTAGAAGAGGTTAAACGCTTTATTTATCATATCAGAAGCGCCATCGTAAACTGGTACCGGTCATTTAATTGCTTTCTCGGAAACGTTTATTGAAGTTGTGTAAGCGCCGTGCATAATAATCAAGCGGTGAGTGGGTCGAGGCATCTTGTTCCACACGCTCAGGGGTCTTAGGTCCCCTCCTGGGGAAATACTTCATAAGTCGACTTCATCAGATACCGGTTAAAAGGGAGTGAGCGAAATTGGAATCATCGATGGATACGTATCTTGACCACACACACCCACAATCAAAAATAGAAACAAATTATAATCACGCAACTTATGATAAATTAGCATCGAATCATGAGTAATTCATTTATTTATTTAATCATAATTTGCTTTCAGGGAAACACCCTATGCAAATAGAGTCCATCGACTATACAAACTCCATATACTCGAAGCACTGTGCGACAGTTTGACAATAGGTGCGATTTTTATGCAGGTACTATTTCAAAATTATATATATGTATGTATATATATATATATATATATATATATATATATATATAATATATCTACGGGAGGATAACATCAAGCTCTCCGCTCTGAAGTTTTATGAAGTGCCCATTTTTGTTTTACCACTTTCAGAAACAATTTAGTATATTGTTATTGGGGTCAGTGGTATTGGCGATAGGATACAGGGAAGAAGCTCACTTCTACTCTCTCCTTTAACATGTTAAAAGATTCAACTGAGAACTCCGGAGAAGTTTGGAGGGGCATCGCTGACTGACTCTAGATCCAGGCCAACTCAGAGACGTGCCCGCCAATACACATTCAGTCTGGCCTACAATATTTTTTTTTTCTTTCCAATAGCTATTTAAACATTTGTCAGGAATTCGAGGTCTATTTGTTTAGTTTATTTTTCTTTTTTTTTTTTTGTTAATATCTCAAAACTACACAACTACGTACACTAATTGGGTTTAATTTTTAAAGATTTCATGCTATAATTCAAATATAAGGATAAAAAAATGCTTGGACATGCCGTACTTACGTTAAATGGCTGTCTCTAGTCTGTTGGATGTCAAGTACTCGTTAAAGATCCCTATCCTAAATACACCTGGATTGGCGAAATTCATGACTTACACTATAACATCTTCCGATAAACCATAGTAGCATAATGCTACGTTAAATAAATAAAGAAACAGAAAAATCTCATTAGGTTTTTAACATAATGTATTATCATTTTTTTTTCTTGCTGTAGTTGTTTTATTTTATAATAAATATTTTTAATAAAATTTTATATGCCCCCTTGAAGAATACATTTTTGTTCATACTCCGAATTCCAGAAAAAAAAAAATCTGGTGCGTGCGCGCAACACACAACTTTCACTTACCCACTTACTTATATTAGAAATTAATGCGTTGTGTTAATGCCACTTCTCAAAGTAACACATTTTTCCACATTCATTTCTTACCTGATATTAAAGAACACCTAATTTTCATTAAACATGACGAATTTGATGAAAATCGTTAAAGTCGTTTTTGAGATAATCGAAAAAAAGGTAAAAATTGGAAAAAAGTTATGATATAAAGTGCCCCCTCCGTTTGAACAATTTTGATGAGGTGTTGGCTATAACATCTTTGGCATATACATACATCAAATACACAGTTTGATTAAAATCGTGAAAGCCGTTTTTGAGTAAATAAAAAAACACATGAAAATTATACAAAATTTATTAAGTAAAGTCCCCCCTCCAGTAAATCAATTTTGATGAAATGTTGGCTATCACATCTTTGACATATAAATACATCAAATACCCAGTTTGATCAAAATCGTTAAAGCCTTTTTTGAGTAAATAAAAAAAACACGTGAAAATGATACAAAATTTATTAAGTAAAGTCCCCCCTCCTGTTGATCAATTTTGATGAAATTTGTACAGTCATATCTCGGGCATATAAATACATCAAATACTAAGTTTGATCAAAATCGTTTTAACCGTTTTTGAGTAAATAAAAAAAACACGTGAAAATGATACGAAATTTATTAGGTAAAGTCCCCCCTCCGGTTGATCAATTTTGATGAAATTTTTACAGTCATATCTCGGGTATATAAATAGATCAAATACTCAGTTTAATCAAAATCGTTAGAGCCGTTTTTGAGAAAATCGAAAAAAACTTAAAAAGTTATTAAATAAAGTACCCCCTCCCATTGAGCAATTTTGATGAAATTTTTGCTGTCACATCGCGGGCATATACATACATTAAATACCTAATTTCAGGTTCGCACCGTTTTTAGTTTTTGAGCTAGTCTGTTCACATACACACACACACACACACACAGACACACACACACACAGACCATTTTGCGGGACTTGGTTAATTGGACTCAGGGGACCCCAAAACGTGTATTTCCGTTGAAAACCGGAAGTCGAAATTTTTCACGATCGCAATACTTCCACTTACTATATATATTACTATATACTATATATAGGTAAGTGAAAGTAATTAGTAAATTCAGCTGGATGGTATACGAATAGGCTTGTGATTTTATTAAATTTAAATTCATAGGACATAATCAATGTAAGGACATCAACTATAACTGCACAGGAAACAACTGCGAAAAAGTTTAATGTACTATAAAGATAATGAAAAACATAGCGAGCCACGACCGTCATTTATCAACAAAAACGAAATAACCTATAAATAGTTAATAGATTTGTTTATGTCCTTATATGAAAATTATTTGCATTGTCTCCGTAGCGGAGCTCTCGAGTTTAAAGAAAAAATTTTAAATGGCTCCGCTCCGGAGGCCTCGAGTACAAAGGGTTAAATTTTATTAAGCCTAAATGTCATTTAATGAACGAATAGACGGTGTGTTTTTTTTTATTGGGCATTTATGATAACTTTGATTGTTTTAGATAAAAGGGATTGCTGTGGAATGAATTATTAATTTGTATAACACACACACACACACACACACACACACACACACACACACACACACACACACACACACACACACACACACACACACACACACACATATATATATATAAAACTTCCGATGGGAGGTATTTCATCAATTTTCTTTGAGACGTAATACGCTAGGCATACAATGGAGTGGGGCTTGTCTCAACGGGGGACTGCGTCTCAGGCAGCTCCACCTCTTTAAGTATTTTAATTTACCCTACCCGTCCCCCTCTCCATTCGATTTTTTTTTCCGAAAAAAAGCTCCCCCCCCCCCCCCCAGCTCCCGATGTCGTTATCAATGCAAATTGTTTTTGAGTACTTTATTTTCTTAATGGCAAAAGAAAATCACTAACATAATGAAAGGGAGGTTCACAACGGTAAATAATTAAGCGAAAATTTTTCTTTTGATCCCCGTAATAAAGGTTGCCAGATCGGGAATTATTTTTTTCTTTCTTTTTTTTTCCTCTTCGAGTCACTACGAGTCAACAATCAACTATGCGACTTAACAACCTTCCTTACATTTACGAGAAACCTTTCAGATGAAACATTAAAGAACGGGCATTCTCTCTGTTAAGTCGTTATTGATGTTAACATGCATCCGAGTGGCCTCTTCGAAGCGGTCGGGTAAGATTATAAATCAACTTTTAAGTATTAAAAATGTACGATATATTTTTTTTTTTTATCGAAGAACTTATCTTTAATAGGCCAGCTCACATAACTGACCGAATCGCTTCCTCGAACTATCCATTTATTCCGAGTAAAAAAAAAAAAAAAAAAAAAAAAAAAAAAATCACCCAGAATGTTTAAATAAAAAATATTATTTAATTATATAAAATATTTATTATACTAGCAGAGCTTAATGAAATTCAGATTGCATGAAGGTATTCATTATTTATTTTAACATTATATATTTACTTCGATATTATATACTATCGATATCTTCCCTGCGATATTTTGTTTTAAAAATTAAAATTTAGTAAATTCACAATGGAAACAATATAAAATTTCCACAATTTAATTATTTTATTCACAAAAAGCTTAAATGAGACAAAAAACAAACAAACATATTTAAACAAAAAATGAGATCATCCAAATAATATAGTATGATAAACATATTTTAGTAACGGCGTTTCGTTATTTTAGTAAGTTTCGTTTTTTTAGTGTTGGGTTTCCACAATTTTTGAACTCTCCAATGATGAACTTCACTCTTCCAGTGCTCTTTTAGACAATTAAAGAAGTAATTAAATCATAATTGAACTCAAATAAACCAACTAAAAAGCTTATTTGAATTGACTTGACCTTAATAAAACAGGGTAGCAGAAACCAAATTTTCAGGCCACTAGAAAATTCGCGTAAATATATATTAATTTAATATAATATGTTAACTGATGTTAAGGAAATTTAGTAGAATCGGAGCTTCCGGTCGGTGGAATGCTGGAGGGGGAAGATGCCGGCTCGGTAGAAGAGAGGGAGGCGCGCAATGGAGAGAGTTCACTAAAACCGCCGAAACAAAAAATTGTTTACTCGTCGTGAACGCTTCATTTTTCGGCTTTAAAATATGCTTTTCGGCGCTCCGAAGGGCTTTCGAGTTAAACTCGTCGTATCAAGATCTTTAAAATGAGTCCAAATTAGACATATTTTTCAAAAATAGGTGTCCGTTAGAGTTAATCGACAATTTCGCCATTTAAACCCCTTAGGGGTTACATTTTTGAAATTCCTTTCTTAATGGCTACCTACATTGCGTTTAAAATCTAAATTCCGAACTTCAAGTTTCTATCATTAGTAGTTTTTGCTCTGCGTTGATTCTGTCAGTCAGGACAAAGCCTCTTATATATATATAGAGATTTACTTATTTCTTTCGAATTTACAATATAAAAAAAAATGAATTAAATCTATTACAATAAAGTAATTTTTTTTCATAGACAATAATTGAAACATTTTCGTTAAGAAATTTTAATAACAAAAGAGCGGCCGTAAAAGTTAGGTTGCGTAAATAAATTTCTCGGATATAATTTACCTCATATGTACCTATCCATAGATAGAAATAAGAAAAAGGAATTGAAGCTTGCTGAATTATTCCTCCTCGTGTCTAAATAACTAAGGTGGTAGGACAATAGAGTGAAAGGGCTTTCATCGCTCCCTTGAGGAACACCTTGACCAAAGTCCCAGAGCAGCTGTTAAGGGCCACCTCGGCTACGATCATGGTCCAAATCAGGAGAAGAGACCCTCCCTCCCCCTTAACCCACCGCTCAATAATGAAAAGGTCGATTGTCCTGGCAGAATTACATTAGGTAAAAATGTTATCTGGACCCGACGGCGGAGCCAATCGCGTTGCATACATAGTTAACAAGTGTAAATATTCGATGCTCGCTGAGGTAGGAACAGACCCGTTAATATTTGAGGGGCGCCCAGGTGGCCGGGTGGGGGCAGTTAGATTTTATCCGGCCACTACTCAACCGCAAGTTCCATCGCTCACCCAAGCCCAACATCGATTATTTAACCATTGCCATCGAAAGGCTAACCAACCTCCCCCTCAATCGACCTCCTTCAATATTCCACATCCTTCTTGCCAGAATACACTTTTCCAACTTGATCTGGTATCCGCTACGGAGACAACCTCATCATTATTTTTTCTTACTTGATTGTATCTTTCACCTTAGAGGAAGTCTCGATAACAAGAATTAGAATAGGCCACACGAACATGGCTCATGCGCATCTTATTATAAAAGAACCGCAACCTACTATAATGAAGACAGTCAAATCCTTCTGACAATACAGCACATTGTAGAAGAATGTCCTTCGATCGCACAACAATTAGATAAACTTAGAATTCCTCGTAATTCAGCCGAAGCGTTAAGAGATTCATCGGAGGCAGTAGATGCCTTGTTAGAACTAACAAAATGTATAGGAGTTTACAATAAGTTAAAAAAAAAAAAAAAAAAAAAAAAAAAAATTGTACATTTAAAGTACCTGTTTGATCCCGGCAAATGAGTGGATAAAGCTCGAGATGGATAAAGCTTGAGTTATATTGAATACTAGCATTCCCCTTCGCGGCTTTGCCCGCGAGCCTTTAAAATCAATTCTGTGATCATTATCTTGGTATTGATTTAATATAATATGTAACCTGATATTAAGGAGATTAAGTAGAATCGGAGCTTCCGGTAGGTGGAAGGTTTGAGGGGGAAGCTGCCGGCTCGGTAGAAGAGAGGGAGGAGAGAGTTCACTTAACAACTTACTCGTCGCGAACGCTTCATTTTTCGGCTTTAAAACATGGTTTTCGACGTCCCTAGGGGCTTTCGAGTTAAACTCGTCGTATCAAGATCTTTAAAATGATTCTAAATTAGATATTTTTTCTAGAAGTGCAAAAATAGGTGTCCGTTAGAGTAAAAACGACAAAATCGCCATTTTAACCCCTTAAGGGTTACAGTTTTGAAATTTCTCTCTTACTGGTTACCAACATCGCGTTTAAAAACTAAATTCTGAACTTCAAGTTTCTATCATTAGTAGTTTTTGCTCTGCATTGATTCTATCAGTCAGGGCAAAAGCTCTCATATATATGGAGGAGAGATCGAAATGAACACGCACCATCCCCAATCATGGGAATCACAGTGTGCATAATTTGATTACCACTAATATTTAAATAATCAGTAGCCATACTTAATGTGAATGTCTATTTTTATAATATTGTAACGTTAAATCGATATTCAAATAAAAAACATATGGTTTAAAATCTCAAAAATAGATTTCCGTTAGAGTTAAACGACAGTTTCGCCATTTAAGCCCCTTAGGGGTTACATTTTTGAAATTCCTTTCTTAGTGGTTACCTACATCGCGTTTAAAATCTAAATTTCGAACTTCAAGTTTCTATCATTAGTAGTTTTTGCGCTGCGTTGATTCTGTCAGTCAGGACAAAGCCTCTTATATATATAGATAATATGGAATTGCTTGTTTTTCTATGAATTATTACAAATGTTGTTAGTGGTGTTAATTTGAATAATTAGTACTATTGTTTTTTTTTTTTACAAGGAAAATTTTAATGAGAGGGTATGCATAAAAATGTTGAATAGGTACCTTTTTTCATTGTGATTTATTGAAATAGTTCCATTTAAGTTCCTTCATTCTTCTCCTCTTGTCTGGGCCGATGGTTGTCTTCTTCTTTAGCTGCTCATGGTCTTTTGAGTAATTTAGACACTAATAAAAAATATATAACTTATAAGTCTTTCACTGGGGCACCCCTGGAGATTAATTGGACATGAATCTTTCCTGTTTCCCTCTTCCACCACCACCCACTAGATAGCAGCACCGCTGATGCTTGAAGTTCTTGTGCATTTCCTTCATCTTTTTATTTTTAACAGTAACTTTCAGGGTAGTTCCCAGTACCATTACATGTCAAATAATTATATATAATTCATTTAATTGAGATAAAAAGAAAAAGGACACCAAAGAGTGACAGGTATAAAAAGACAAATATTAAAAATAGGTTAAATTTCAAAAACCAAAAGGACGTAATAACCAAGCAGTTCTCCGTCCAAATAAAATCTCTATTTATCTATCTATCTATCTTTCGCCTTAGTGATAAAGAATTTGGTCTGAATTAGGTTTTTTCTTTAAATGAAGGAATCTCTTCCTCCAATTGGTTATCCTGTATTTTATTATCCCAAAGTTTCGTGCTTTTGGCCCATCTTCTGGGGTTATCTATTGTAAATTTTTAAGTTCCATCGCCATTTGTCTATACATAAATTGTTATATACAGGGTGTCCAAAAAGAGTATTCGGGGTTTGAAAGTTGAATAAAATCTCATATATAGAATATCAAGTAGGATGTTTACGTTTTATTCAAACACAATGAGCTAGAAATTTATTTAAATTTAGAAAAAAAAATATTGTCTAGGTGTCCACCATAACGCTGCTGGCACTCCTCGAATCTCAAACACAGTAAATAGTGTAAATAGTACTGTAAATAAAGTGAGCGTTACTATGAAATGATAAGAGGTTTTTTGGCCCAAGAACTTCAAGAGTTTAAAGGATATAACTCTAGAACATGGTTTCAGCAAGTTCTACCACTTGTCATACTTCAGACTTATCAATTGCTACGGTAAACGAATTATTCCAAAACAAAGTGATTTCTCGTAGGGGCACCATCAGCTGGCCTCCCAGGAGTCCCGATCTCAGTCCTCTTGACTTCTTTCTGTAGGGATACCTGAATAGTAGGGTACACGAAAAGAAACCGACGAATCTAACTCAATTTAAGCAAAATATCAGAACAGAATTGACGGAAATCTCAGGAACAATGTGTCAACGCGTTTTTAGAAATCTGCGTTTGAGATTCGAGGAGTGCCAGCAGCTTTATAGTGGACACCTAGACAATATTATTTTTCTAAATAAATTTCCAGTTTATTGTGTTTAAATAAAACGTAAACATCCTACTTGATATTCTATATTAGAGATTTTATTAAACTTTCAAACCCCGAATACCCTTTTTGGACACCCTATATAAAAAAATATATATATGTCATTTCTTTATTATACATTAATCATAATGAAATAGTCCAGATTCATGAATAATTGTTAAAAAAAGTGAAAGTGAACAGCCTGTTTTCTGCCTTGCTTGTGGAACGTTTGTAGCCCTGAAGATGCCTGAATAGTCGAAAATTTGGCTTGTACTTCCATGATTAGGTGAGTTTTTGCGAGACTTTAAGTCCTAACCTTCTAGAACTTTGTTTCTTTTTTTTTTTATTTTTTAGTGAGAAGATTGTTTACTATTCTTATGGTTTTTTTTTTGGTTTTTTTAATTTTAATCAAGAGACAGGTCTATTTTGGTTCATCTTATAAGAAATATCTATGGGGATAAAAATTAAATAAAACTTTTATAATTTTTTTTTTCACTTTCTTTTTTCTTTTTGCATACTTTATTAGATTTATAACAAATTTTATACGTTATTACTATTAATAGCTCTATAGGAAAAAAAAAAAAAAAAAAGCGAATAATAGTAATTACTTAAAATGTCATGTAATTTCGAATAAATGACCATAAATATTGATAGTTAAATGTTTTTAATATATTAATTTTTAACTGTACATAATTATTCAACTAAAATACTGATTGATTATTATTTAGTTAAATAATCATTTAAAAATAATTATCATTGTATAATTATTATTTAATAAATAATAATTGATTATTCAATTGAATTCGATAATGTGACTTATAATTAATAATTATAATGGCTTATAAATATATAATAATGACATAATTAATGATTATAATAATAATTATATATTAATGACTTATGATAATTATTGAATGATGAATTATAATTAATTGCTGATAAATGATAATTAATTATTCAATAGAATTTTATATTGTGACTTTAACCAATTATTAGTCTATTTGGAGTCCAATTAGTGATAGATGTTTCATATCATCCCCGTCCCATCTGAGATGCAATCTTACATTAACTTTGAAGAGCAGATTTCGATCTTGCATTCCCCACCCCTCACTGTCGGTACGCAAATTCGAAACCTCTCTGAACAAGGGGGGATTGGGGTTGGACAAATATGCTTGATGAGTATCTAGGCGCCCTGAATAGGCTGGACCCGCTTAACAAATGACACAAAAAAAACCTTCATTAGCTTTCTTGATGCTTGTCTTATTGATTTTGTGCCGATTGTACAGAGGAGCTATTAAAAGTTTCTTGTCCCCCTGAGGAACCCTTAGCAATCCTTGTTTGGGGGTGAAGTTTTGTTATGTCTGAGAACGACAAAGGTCACGCAGGCTTTAATGACAATAGGGCCTTTTCAGCAAGTGAAGCGTATATCAGACATTTAAATGATATGAAATTCGAATATAAAAATTATAATTATGCCTAACAGCTTATACATAGTTAGAGAGAAACACTTTATTCATAAAAGTGATGCTGCCCAACTACATTGGGTTGCTAATACACAGCATACAATATGTCTATCTCAGACTATTTGTAAAATCTTATTGTAATAATATATAATAATAATATGCATGCATAAATATACCTGTATAGTTATACATTTTTTTTCTTTTATCTATATATAATTTTATATATATATTTTTTTTTATCCTTTCTCTCTTTTACTCAATCCCTTGAGGGCTCTCTTGAATGACTAGGAGACTCAACGCAGGCATATAAGATTAGAAATAAAAATATATTAAAATTTAACAAACCATTTCATACATAATTAATACATAAAATAAATAGATAAATAAATAACATATATAAAAGAAAAATTATCTATCATATGTATGGATTGGTAAATAAATTGCTAACTTCCTTTTTGCTGACTTGTGAATGCTTCCTTAAGAATAATTTTAAAAAAATATTTTTATTTTGAATTAATTTTTTCTAGGTCATATTGACCCGAGTTGAGTAGATAAGTAACATTAATTCGGGTGAGTAGTTAAGGGTTAATATCATGGTAAAAATCATTTAGAATGCATTTACGTGCATTTCTAAGCCTCAGAAGAAAATATGTAAATACATAAAAATCCCATCCCTACTTATTATATTTAATCGCAAATTAACTGGTTTTCAAAGATTTAAGTTGTTGAACTTTTAATTTTTCAAGCCTCCAAACTGTTTATTTATTGCCTCGATCAACTACTTCCTTGGTCTTCTGCAGGGTTTTTTTTTTTTTTTTTATTCCCAAAGGAGGGATGTATACTACCCCAGCCCATCTTTCTTACCCCACCCTCATAATGTAGCCATACATTAGGGGCAGTTTGGTTTCAATCCAATGGTGTATGTTTTAGCTTACACCTATTTTCTCCCTTATGTCAGTATTTCTGAAACGATGCGTTTTTCAAATAACGTATACCCCCCCCCCTCCAATCACCGAAAATTCATCTTTATAGCGAACAAAATTTGATAATCTCGCAATATTCATACGGTGTCCTAAATACTAAAATATCAAAATATTATAAAGTGTATACCGGACTCTAGTCGGAATATTTTTAATTTTTTAAACGAACATTAGTCCTTTGAATCTTTAATAAATCGTGAATAATTTCTTTATCTATAATTAATATTTAAATATAACTGTAGGGGAGAGCAGGGTTGGTTGGCATAGAGGGTATGTTGGCCATCGGCTTATAGTTTCCGTCACACCTGTTGTTAAGACCCCACCATTGTACCATGTCACCCGCTCGACCTCGGGAGTCTTGTCCTGAGTTTTCAATCCGATGCTAACAGTATAGCGAAGAGTGTGCTTCATTGATTTATTTTACGACATTTAAGTAAATTTTTATATTTTTAGTAAATTTGGATTAAATGCATTGTAAAACATTTGACTCCGATTCTGTTCACATAGCCCCAAACTCCTTTGAAAAACCTAACCTTTCGATTAACCAGTTTCTTGTTTGATTGTTCTCCCCTATTCTGGCAGCCATCTTTCATATGATCTCTCCTGTGGGGTTAGTTGGCTCTCTTCAACTTTTTTTTTGGCGCAGTAGCAATTCACAAAAGCAAGGTAAACATAATCAAAGATGAAACTACCAATTGTCTTTAGTTCCAGCGAGGAAGATGAGAGCAATTTTTCTTATGCAAAAAATGACGACAGTCTAAACTTCTATCTTCTTCTACAGTCATTCTATTTTCCCTTAAAAGCTGTTAAAAACTGATTCAAAATTATTATACCATTATAGTGCACCTTTTAATAACAATAATATGTGTCAGAAAGTACTTGAATGAGATGGCTAAACAACCCCACCTTCTAGGCCAACCTGCCCCTCCTTGGGGGTTAATTGGCATACTCTGGATTGACGAATTCGTCAATTTTCTATGATCTTAGTATTAAATATTATGTGGTGAAAAAAATGCTTGTAGTACTCTAATACTTCGAGTTTACAGAGGTATCATCCATATTGGGATTATATTAACAGGAATGACTCAACAATCAAAAAAGTGAAAACTGTTGCCAACCAACCCCGCTCTCCCCTACTTCAAGAAAAAAAAAAACCGCTTTGTTCGTACCGAAGTATTACTGTTCAGAACTATATAAATTACCTAACTACAAGTCTTTTTACAATTAAACGCAATTCTACAAGCTCTGGTGTTTATAAACAAATCAGACCAAAATAAGTTTATAATAATAACTGATAGTATGAGCTCACTGCTAGCTATTAAAAATAAAAGCAACATAATTAACAATAATATCCTAGTGGGTATAATGAAAGAACACTTTTATGCACTAAATCATAAAAAAGAAATCGTATTTACATGGGTATAAGCTCACTCGGAAATACCCGAAAATGATAAGGTAGATATTCATGCTAAAACTTCAGTCGACTTACCGCGAATTACTGACATAGAATTACCATACACCTACTACTTTCCAACGATTAAAAGAGATATGATTAAAAAGTGGTCTCATCAATATAAAGAGTCTTTGACGGGTAGATTTTATAAGACTATTGAACCAGAAATTCTAAATACACTGTGGTTCTATAAATTTAATCTAACAAAAGACTTCGATCTAGCCATGGTCTTTGTAAAGCTTATCTTCAGCGTATAGGTGCCGAAAACTCATCGGTAAGCACAGAGAAACACTGAAACATATAATACTGGAATGTCCTGCTTATAGTTATACAAGGAATCAATTCCTAAATTTTCTAAACCAATATGACGATGATATTAAATATAAAAAATACTAACTACAACCAAACAAGAAGAAATTGTGAGCATAACAAAGTATTTACGGTCAATAAATAAATATATTTAGGATCTAGATTACACACCATAGTAATCCTCCAGACTCATTGTATGAATGGCTGTATGGATAATTCCAAAAAAAAAAAAAAAAAAAAAAAAAAAAAAAATCATAAACTAACATCTAAGATAATATTGAAAACAATGGTTCCAAAGAAAGAATATGAGAAATAAATTCTGGGTTTTGTTGAAGCTTTTTAATGCACACAAGGTGAGAAACTGTTTTGTTTTTTTTTCACCTTAGCTTGAATTTTAAAATTAATTTAACATTTTTGCAAAAACTGCCTTAAACGAATTGACGAATATTCCGTGATAGCTTAAAATCACCAATAGCTTTCTAAGCAATTCCAAAGTCGCATCAACATCGCGAGATCGCCCGACAGGATTTTCATCTTTTTTAAAAGACTAAATTAAAAGACAACATTGAATCGTCAACTCGAATGGAAGTAGTGACTGTTTAGAGCAATAAAAATATAACGTTTTTAAATTTTTAATACAGTTATCAAACCGTCTTATAAAATTTATTTAATATTTTTAAAAATATCCCCCTTTGAAATATTCCATTCGTGCATAAGAGATTTTTACTCTGTAACAATAATAATGTCGGATTATACCATCCTTATAGTGTATGATTTAAGGATATTTAATACGCTACATATTAGGATACATGTAAATAACTAAAGTTTTCTTTTCTATTTATATAAGGGGAGTATATAAGATGAATTAAAAGAATAAGGATGGCAGAAATAACATATTGATGAAACCTATGTTATGTTTAAGCTTTGAAGCTCGGAACCATTCAATTGTGAAAAACCGAAATGAAACAGATAATATAATTTATATAAAATAATCAACACCGTTGTGTTATGCATGCAAATATGAATATAAATGATAATCTTGTTCCGCATTGTGCTTGCACCGAGTTTGCATAGCCTTCCCTATAGGTAGTGTCCACTTATAGTGCAAGTACACAAACTTATCAGTCAAGATCCACAGATTATCGCCGTTCATTTGAACCAAACCTCAGCGTAGCAGTTTGAAATTCTGGGTAACTGCAACAGGATTACCATATAAGGTCCAACACATATCATGCGGTGAGTTTATTGACCGGGATTTGAAAGTTATAAGAATGAAATATCCATGACTAAAATTTAGTGTTAATTATATCCAATATATAATTGGTTTCTTATCCTCCTGGGATATTTTTTTATTATATGGGTATAGTTGCTGTTAACAGTATTGGAGCAATCAGCAGGACAAGTCTTTCATCTTCATATATGACGAAACTAGTTAATGGTTTATATATATGAAGAAAGAAGTTTTATTTTGGTTGATGAAGGCAATGTTTAAAAAGCTGGATAAATTAAATCATTATTCAGATTGAGACTTGAAAATGGCGACATAGCCGAAACGTTGTAAACGTTATTTGTGTGATTGTCCTGGTGGTTGCTCCAATACTGTTAACAGCAACTTTACCTATACAATAAAATTTAGTGTTCTGTATTCTCCCATAGAATATTTTTGTTTGTTTATTGGTGTACAAGTAACTATATAATTATCTTCTTTGAGAATCATGGTTAGTTCGAGTCTGAATCCATATATATATTGAGGCATAAGGTGAATTGGGGCATTCTTAAAAAATTGCAATATTTACACTCATGCCCCATGGACTTTCACGCATCTTCAATTTCCTTCTTGACATACTTAGATCTGTTGGGGTCAAAATAGATTTGCAATCTCCAAACGCGAGTACTTCTGGATAAAGCGGTTTGGTCGGCCAGTTCAAACATCAGTCATGCTTGGGAATGCTATGTCCACGACTTTCTACTATCTTGAAATTGTTCAAAAGTTAAATACATAATTTCGGGGCTAAGAAATTATATTCGTTTTAAGGATATGTTCGAAGTTGTGTATTCGTCGTAGTTTTTCACTTCATCTCCACTTTCTTTTGGGGTATTTTTAGTACTTCTTCTTCTTTGCCTTCCTCCATATACCTTTCAGCGTTGTGGAGCCTCGATCAATCTGATCCATTCTTGCTAGCTGTTTCATTTGGCCTAGATTTTCCCTTATACAGATGTATTCATTATATGTAATCCTGGGTTTTCATCGTGGTCTCGAGCCTGCGGTAATACAGTTGATATTTTTGACACTTGCAATCCAGCTCTCACTTCCATACATGAGGGTAGGGAGGGATATTGCCTTAAAAATATGAAGTTTAACTTTATTACTCACTTCTCGTTTGCCTACTACGTTGTTGCAAATCTTATAATAGACCTCGTTTGCTTTCTTTATTCTATTTGAAATTTCCTGGTCTATCCTTCCTGAATTACCGTTCTCAACAGTATTGTACAATTGTGCCTTCTCTACTCAGGAGATAACAAGTACTTTGCTCTTGGAAGTATTGATATTCACGTCTTTACGCCAAAACTCCTCTGTCAAAGCTCCTCCTACGTCAAAGCTCACTCTGTTATAGCTAGTTGCAACATTTCTTTAATATCAGCAAGTAGGACAATATCGTCTGCAAATAAATAACATTTGGTGAGGATCTCCCCGAGAATCCAATTTCCAACTGATGTCCAAGGAGCCCTCCTTTTGCAAATTTTATGTGTCTCGTCCAACAAAATTATGAACAGAAGGAGGCTCAAGCTATCGCCTTGTTTTACCCAGCTTTCCATGTTGGATGGTTTAGATGCTGTAACATAGGTCTACAGAAAAAAAAAAACATTCTCTTCTTATCATTAACATCTTATCTATGTTTGGGGTGCTGATTCCAATATTGCAATCAGATTTTTCCTATCAGCTGAATTTTTTTAGCTTCGGCATACCTTAACAGTAGTTTTATGTAAATTTAAATACCTATGATATAGATAACACAATCCGAAATGTATGTGTAAATGAATTATTTTAGCATGATTTTCTCCTTATTTTAGAATATCAAACTAGTAGCTATGTACTTTTGAAATGCTCAATTGGATCATGGGATAGCCTCATGATGGCAGATTACTGCTGGAAGAAGCTTCTGAATTGTGAAATAGAGTCTCTTTGAAATGTAATCGGTTTAGTTACAAAGTGATTATGTAAAAAGTGTGTGTGTTTATATGGTTATAATTGATTTAAAATGTGTTATGTAAAGAATTTTACCATCTTTGTTTTTTTTCCACCTGCTATTAACCTGCATATCTATTCTAGTACTTAGGTTTTAAGAGGTAAGTCACGCCATTTATATCTCAACAAATAGAGCTGGTAGAGGAAAACCCAGAATCAGCTATAAAACTCTCGGTTCCAAAACCACTGTAGACTTGTGTATTTAGGGATTCATTCCAGCCTGAAAACGGTTACATTTAACTTGGTAAAGGTTACAATACACTTGGAAATACTATATATCCACATCATCAAAAAGATTATTCATTAATTATAATTATTATAGTTATCGTTGAAATAATTTTTTGAATCTAATTCCGTGTTGCGGGGGGAAAACACCGCATTAAATAGCTTTTTCAATATTGAATGGAAGAAATTTTGTTAAAAAATATTGCTGAAAAAAAAAATTGAAAAAAAAGGGTCCGTGACCTAGATCCTTTTGTCTAACAACTGGCTGATAATTGATTACTTATCAAGATAAATATTCACAAATATTTTTATACATTGACGGACTCTCTGTATTTTTCTTTGTTCGTGAAATGGAGTTCATGCTTTAAAAAGAGTTTATGAGTACAAGAAGATGACAGGGCACAATGGAGGTTGCAAGGATACGGTTGGTAATGTTGAAGGTGGAGGGAGAAGACATGACCCGTTGGTAGACCAAGGGATTCGTCACAGACTGGAAGAATGGCGTTAAGAAGAAAAGACATTTTGTTCCTCCATCATGTCTTGTACATCACCATTTTCCTTCCACAATTCCATGGAGGCAAATTTGGATTCAGCGAACCAATTATACTCAGTATCAGCAATAAAACTCTCGTCAAGACTACTGTAGACCCGTGTAATGCCATAACATTTAGGCATACTATACCTATTTGTGGGTTATTATATTTCGCTTTTCGTAATAAAAAATTTTAGTTGATAGGATTTGGAGAAATAATTCTCAAATTGGTACGTTATATCGGGCTCCCATTCACAGCCAAACGGAGATACTGTGCGACAGCACAGAGGACTGCGCTATTGAGGAAGGAGGGGAAATATTGTCGATTGGACTACAGATGTGGAGCAGGCTCTGTGTGTGGCAGGCCTCTGAGGTGTCCACTGCCGAGTAATCAGAGCGAATGAAAGGCCATTGTCCGTAAGACGGCTCAAATAAGCCATCTATGTAATAAGGAAGGACAAGTATTGAAAAATGGAATGTCCAGTTCCGTTTGATCTGTTCCCGATGAATGGTACACTTCCGGAATAGAGGGCCGGGGCATCGGAGCTACTCTTATTAATAAGAAGGCGAGGGCAAAAGGTTGGCTTGTCATTGGGCAAGGTTTATCAAAGGGATGCCCCCCCCCCCCTCCACCACAACATCGCCTTATGCCATTCCTCTTTTCGTAATCATTTTCCATCTTCCCACTTTTTTTACGATTGTATTCGTTAATGAACAATCAAATTTTAACGATTCCAATCCCCACTGGCAAGCTCTCCTATGTCAATCGATGGACTTGTCTATGCTCAATGCGCTGTTAACACATTATGAGCGGGGCAGGTACTTGTCCCCGTCCCGCACATTGCCGCTTAAAAGCGGGACAGGTATTAATACACGTTTAAAATAAGTAATTTTAAGTGACGCAAGGGAAGAATAGTGTTTTATCAAATATATGGATCAGTGTATTTTTACTAGGAACACATTGCACATAAAATAAAAAGTAAATAACAAAACTTGTTTGCTTCTCTTTCAAATTTCACTTATGCTAGGTTTATATTTCCGAACTTCGTTTATTTTGAGTTTGACGAAGTATTTGTCGTCTCGAGTCTCACTAATTCTTTCCTTTTAGTAAATATTTGTCAGAACGTTTATTTTCTGCAGAAGCGATCCTCCAGGGAGGTTATCAAAAGATCCCAAAAGGCATAAATTAGTTAATATTACCACTGGTCGAACAAAATTGAAACCTCAAAAAGAGTGTCGCGTATGTGCCGCTCATAAAAAAAAAAGATTAACGTGTTATATGAGTAAATTTTGTAAAGTTTCGTTGCATTAGGAAGATTGTTTCCTCAAATATCACACTCAAGAAAAATATTAGAAACTAGCCTTGACTATACGTAACTTTATAAATAGTATAAATATTGACCTGTGTATATATAGCTTCATATTTTTGAAATGGATATAGTATTGTTTTTTGTATACTTTTTTCATAAGTAACTTAACCAGTAATATTGTATTTTTATAAAACAAGCAAGTCTTGCAGAATCTCACGAATTTCTGAAATATATTTGTCGGCTTCAAATAATACTTTATTAAAGTCTTCAAATCCTTATCATTTTTGTAAATATTTAAAATATCATTTTTCTGAAATATCATTTTAAATGATTACTACAATATTTATCAAATATAAATAAATGTTTATAAAATATAGTTGCAGATAAGATTCCTTACAAAATTCAAATCACCCAAGCAAAAATATAGCCATTACTTTTACCTCTATCAAGTTTATTTTCACACGCATATATTTTTATGTGGGAAATTGGTCCTATCCCAAGCTAACCGCTCATAATGTGTTAACATAGGTCTTGGATAATGCTCAGCAAATCTCAACAACATATATATGATGGAAAGTGATCAACACCCGCCAACAGTGCTTTGACCCAGGAACAAAAAAAAAAAAAAAAATTATTCTCTAATCATCTTATTCAAGTTTGGTGATTAATATAATATGATGAAATAAACAAAAATTAGGCCAATATTCACCAAAACAACACAGGATTATTTAACACGTTCACGCCGGGACTGTTAAACCCTCTGCACTCATTGAAGGCACCGTTTCGGACGTTACCGGAAACGGACGTAACTTATTCGCGAAAACCTAATATTATACATTGGAATTATTTAATATTATTTAAATTATAATTACGTAATATTATTTAAGAACACATAATTACGAAAAAAATATATATAATTTTTTTTTTAATTTTATATTTTTCTAATAACTTTATATTAATTTCAAAATTTATATTTTTTTTTTATTTTATATTTTTTTAATAATTTTATATCAATTTCAAAATTTATTTTTTTGGTGATAAATGATGATCGCGGCTAGCGGCGGTGTTTTTCATTATTTTTATTGTACGGTAATCTTTTAACATCGGCTATATTTTATCTATTATAATATATATTATAATTATAACCTTTTATCAATTTTATAGTACGTTAATCATACTTTATTATAATTTATAATAAAATTATAAAAAATATATATAAAATTAAAAAAAAATATTTTGAAATTAATATAAAATTATAAAAAAAAAATTATAAATTTAAAAAAATTAATTTTTTTTTTTTTTTAACTATGTATTCTTGAAGCTTCACAAATACATATGACCTAAATTTCATTACAATTTCTTATTTGGTTCTAAAATTTTGCTTTATTACGTTTTCAGAGTGTACGTTTTCGCGAATAAGTTGCGTCGAGTTGACGGTAGGTAACGTCCGAAACGATGCCGAATGCAAAGGGTTAAAATATAAAAGATTTTGACAGTATGATAATAACATAGATAGGTAAAAATACAGAAAAAGTGGGGATGCCATAGTTTAATTTGTTTTATTTATCATCCCGTTTACTGACTCGAATGAAGTTTTAAATTATCTTATAAAAGACTTAAATTTTTAAATTTAAATTATCTTAAAAAAAAAAACTTTTTGCATATGAACGAAATTTAAGTCGTAATTAGGATAATGATGTTATTATTATTAAATTGACAATACATCCCATTTTCCACTTCTTTAAATAAGGTGGGATGCGGTTAGCCATAATAAGGGGTCGGTATCCCCTATCGGCTATAGGCCACTTGGGGGCACCACTTTCTCAATAATTGGCTTCTTCACTCCACAACGCGTGATTAATGCCCCAATATCGACTTACACTTTGAATTGTTTCAAAGATGTTTGTGGGCTCGGGTACACCCCATAGATAACTTGAGGCTGTCAGATCTCCGATAACAAGTATAACTTGTGTGATTGTTATTGGGAATTGAAATTGCACGCTCTTCTCTCTCACAGATTTTTTTTTTCTTATGGATTCGCTACCAATTTCCAGTTAATAAAGAACGAAAAATTGTTTGGCGAATGTAAACCGTACTTAAACGTAGAAAAAAAAATGTAATTGGATGAATATTTTTATTAGCAATTTATTTTGGAATATAAAGGAAATGAATACTAGTCAGTTTTCACTACATTGATATATAATTTTTGTAAGAAACCTTAGAATACTGTTCACTACTCAGGGTTTTAAAATGATGTAAATAAATAAATAAAATCCTATCAAAACTTTTATCTGAAATTAAAAAAAAAATATATATTTGTGAATTTTATTTTTGATCCTGAATGAAAAAAATCATATGCTGATGATTATTTTTGGGGTAAAAATTTTACTGAATAATATATTTTTAGGGATTAACACGTTAACAGGTCGGTCCCGGGGGTCCGACTGCTGGGATGAGCCACAGACGATATCGGTCTTCGGGGTCCGATGGGGATGCTCTGACGAAAGGGTTATTTTTTTACTGAAAAGTGAATTAAATGAGCTTCTCAAGGGCATTATCACTTGGTAAGGATTAGACCTAGACATAACAGGCGCAGGACATGCCCCGGGGTCCGATACAGGATTTACGCCATACTTTATCCAAAATAGCATTAAATTGCTGGAATTTTGAAATACCATCCATATTGATAATTTTTGCAATGTTAAAACAATTTTTAGGAGTCTTTTACTGCTTTACAACCACTTACACTATGATAACAAAAATTCTTTTTAAAGAAATGAATTTATATAAAATAAATAAAGCAAATATCAGCGTTTTATTTATAATTACAGACTTAGCAAGAAGAATTAAAGGTAACCATAAAGGTATTCTTTGCATTATTATCGGACGCGGAAGTGTGATGCCGTCCAGTAGTCTTGTTTTATTACTGATGGCCTGTATCTCGGAGTCCGATTCTAAAAAACAAAAGAATTTCATCTGTTAGCAACTTTTGCTGCTCTAAAATGCAATAATCTCATTAAAAATAGACTAAATTGAGTCTTTGAGGTGTTGGGCCTTTCGGAAATTTTCATGTGATAATCGGCTGTTAAGATGGGAATGTAAGACATCGGACCCCGGGGACCGATTCCGCACCTAACGTGTTAATTAGGGGAGTAGGGATTAATTAGGGGGGTTAGGGATTAAGACCACGTGGTGGTTAAGGTTGGTCAGGCCTGGGACCACGTGGTGGTTAAAGCTGGGCAAGCCGAGGGTCCAAAGTCCAATTTGACTCCTCCAATTGTGGGACCAGAACCGGCAATTCCTCCCTACTTATTAACATATAAATATTTTAATACTAATAAGAAAATTCATTACTCATTATGGTTTCATTTCTAAATAGTCTCCTCCGCTATCTTGTGAAATATTTTATGCACATTAGTATCTTTGAATATTAAATTTGTTTTATAGCATATTTTTAGATGTTATGCTGCATATTTTATAGTGTTTTACTGCATACTAGCATTTCCCGTCGCGGCTTCGCACGCGAGCCTTTAAAATCAATCCTGTGACCATTATCTTGGTATTGATCTAATATAATATGTTAACTGATGTTAAGGAGATTTAGTAGAATCTGAACTTCCGGTAGGTGGAATGTTGGAGGGGGAAGCTGCCGGCTCGGTAGAAGAGAGGGAGAGGCGCAATGGAGAGAGTTCACTAAAACCGCCGAAACAAAAAATGACTTAATCGTCGGGAACGCTTCAACTTTCGGCTGTAAAACATGGTTTTCGACCCCCAATAGGGCCTTTCGAGTTAAACTCGTCGTATCAAATTCTTTATAATTAGTCCTAATTAGATATATTTTCTCGAAGTTCGAAAATAGATGTCCGTTAGAGTTAAACGACAATTTCGCCATTTAAAACCCTTAGGGGTTACATTTTTGATATTCCTTTCTTAGTGGTTACCTACATCGCTTTTAAAATCAAAATTCCGAACTTCAAGTTTCTATCATAAGTAGTTTTTGCTCTGCGTTGATTCTGTTAGTCAAGACAAAGCCTCTTATATATATGGAGAAGAGTTCGAAATAAACACGCACCATCCCCAATAATGGGAATCACAGTGTGCATAATTTGATTGCCAGTAATATTTAAATAATCAGTAGCCATATTTTATGTGAATGTCTATTTTAATACTATTGTAACGTTAAATCGATATTCAAATAAAAAACATATGGTTTAAAATCTCAACAATAGATATTCGTTAGAGTTAAACGACAATTTCGCCATTTAAGCCCCTTAGGGGCTACATTTTTGAAATTCCTTTCTTAGTGGTTACCTACATCGCGTTTAAAATCTAAATTCCGAACTTCAAGTTTCTATCATTAGTAGTTTTTGCTCTGCGTTGATTCTGTCAGTCAGGACAAAGCCTCTTATATATATAGAGATTATATGACATATTCTGACGCTTTTTACTGCATAAAAATCCGGGCTCCGGTTATTAAAGTCTTCTTTTGCGTTCGTCTAAAGTTAGATGGTCTAATGGACTAAAAGTCTTTTTAAAAAGAGATTTATTGAACTAGATTACAAAACACTGGATAACAGAACTAAATCTAACAGACTGGGAACAATCGGCTCTAGTTGCCGGGGTTTATGTACTGTAGGAATGCGGAGTCAGCTGGGAGTCTGCAGGAGGCATATTCCTTGGGTATAACTCGCCCCTCCTTAAGATGAAGCCGTCCTCGGCGAAATAATTGGAAGTTGAGGATAATTCTGAAATTGAGGATCCGGAGGTGTAGACTTGTCGTTTCTATTCCATACAGTACAAATCTTTTGAATTTTTAGCCGATTGTGATACAAAAAATAACATAAAAGGGATATTACAATGATTGTTAGTAGGGAATATAAAATAGTCACATGATCTACATAGGTTTCATCAATAAAGTCTAGAGGTTCTACATTGATATTAGCTTTATGGATGTCTGCAAATGAAAAATTTATATAACGTTTTACATAAGGAATTTCTGATCTGTCTAAATATAATAATGCAGTTAACTTAGGATGTATAGTCTTATTGCTATTGTTAGTACTTAGGACTAAATTATCAGTATTAAATATAAGATACTTATTTGCTAAGGGGATATACTTTACAAAAGGTTTAGGGTCACTAATTACTAGAGACTTACAATTATTTAATTCCTTATCGTCTAACAATTCATTAATACATCTATTTTCAATTTTTGATACATTTTTACAATAATAGTTTTCATTAATTAAAGAGCAATCACCTGTAAATAATTCCTGATATCGTAATACCAATGAGGGATGTACATGAGCTGTTATAAATTCATTATCTTTTATAACGGGATAGGATAAAAGGAAGAACGTTTCATAAGTAGGAGAAGATAAAGGGAGTTGGACAAAATATGAGATATAATCACTATGAAGGGAACAGTGTACCTTGCCTAGTTGCCATAAAATTTCTGGTACTTCAGATATAAGTTTTATTTTGGCGTTACTTACAACTTCTTCAAGTTCCACAAGTGACAGAATGCTGGAGTGTATAATATTAAGTTTACAGAATTCAAGGCTGGTGTCTATATCATTAATTTTATTATAGAGTAACAGGAGATTATTCAGTAAAAATGAATATTGTTGGTTGATTTCTATTTCATTAGTTTCTATTCGATTTGAAAGGTTCTGGAAATAGTATTTTATCTTTTCATTATTATTTTGAATAATTTTAATATCGTTATTGAAATCATTGATTAGTTTTTTATTTATTGACATTTGTTTTTCTACATTATGTTCTAAGGTGTATTCATTTGATTGGACTTTACTTAAAATTTGGTCATACTTAGAACGGTCATCATCGTCCATCATGCCTGTGACCCACGAAATCGCTGAACCAAGCCCGTTGATTAGGCCACGTTTAATTCTACGTTGATTGAGATTAAGGTGTTCAAATTTTGACTGAGTATACTTTAGGTGGGCTTTTATGATATTGATGTGATTTAGATTTTTACTTTTAATGGATACGCTATTTATAGTTTTTGCAATTGAATTTAATTCATTTTGTAATAATCTTATATTTAAATTGTGCATGTATGTGTAAAAGTTTGTTATCACAAAAGAGTCCTGAATTTTAATTGGGGTAACTCCTGCGGTTTTACTTAGGTCTGTCATCTTGTAGGGCGTTACTGGTATTAGCCACATCGTTATTACAAGGAGACAATTCATTGTGACCTGGAACAGACGAATTTTTAATTTGTTTTCTTGGGCGTTTCATTCTATTTGGATGAAATTTAGAATACCTTTTAACTTTTCCTTTATTATAGGTGATCATTTTATTAGTTGGGTTATATTTAGTTTTAAAATATTTCGGTTTATGCTTTTTATTATAAGTTGTTTTAAGATAAGGTTCTTCTGGAATCGGAGGTTCAGGTTCACGGTTTTCGTTAAGCCGGTCGGTTCGCTTTTGTTTTTCTTTTTCAATTTTATCTTTAACAACTTTGTGAATTATTTCTAAATCTCTAAAATAATTATTTGCCAATTCTTCTGTTATTAATGTTTCTTTGAGCTCGTTTGAATACGGATTTTTGAAAGTACCAAAAGTTATTTCCATTGGAGTCATCTTTAAATTTGAATTAATTGAGTTGTTATAGGCAATAAGGGCAAGTTTTAGGCTATGCTCTAAGGATATATTTTTATGTTCGAGTTGTATTGCGTTAAGGAGTTCAATGAGAGTAGAATGTGATCTCTCTAAAAGACCTTGAGAATCGGAATGACCTGGGGTAAGGTAATATGGCTCGACTTCATACAATTTTAAAAAATTTTGAAGACTGTTGTTATTAAATTCACGACCATTGTCCATTTGTATAATCTTAGGAATAGGAAACAGAGCGAAGTAGTTGCTTAAAATTTCCTGTATTTCTATTTGGTTTAGACTTTTAAGAGGATAAGCAATTAATTTCTTCGAAAAAGAGTCTATTAAAGTTAAAATTTTATGATTATTATAGTGAAAAACGTCAAGCTGAATTTTTTCGAATGGTCTATCCGGAGTTGGAACTAATTTATATTCGACTCTGATCGGGTTTCTCTCATATTTAACTTTTAAACAAACGGAGCATTTGTTAATATAATCGTTAATATCTTTGAACATGCCAGGCCAGTAATACCTTCGGCGAATGTGCTCATATGATTCAGTGATACCTCTATGATACGTTTTTCCTACATGATAATTTGAAGTAATTTCTTTTTGTTCGGCTTCGGTAACAATATCTAAATTAAATTTACTGTATTGTTTTAATTTTATACTCTGAAAGTCATTAGTTATTATATTAATGAAATTTATGAGCATTGATTTATATTTGCTTTCTAATATCCCGTTTCTTTTGCAAAATATACCGTATGTTGTTTTGGGTTTTAAAAACTGAATGCAATACGTTTTCATTTGAATTAAATCATTAGGATTTTGAAAGAAAAACGTTAGACGGTTTTTATTGAAAATTTTTTGAACATTTGGTTCTCTATTACCTATTTCAAGTAATATTTGATTTTGTTCTATATTTATAATTTTATTTTCGTCACAAATTACAACTTGATCGTTAGAACTTTCTTGTGAATGAACTGTCATAATACTGTCGTTATCGTTATTGGCTATATCGTTCTCGTTGGTGGCATAGTCTCGAATAAACTCATCGAGAACTTCTTGTGGATTAATTTCATCCTCTATTGCATTACATAACTGAATTCGGGAAAGAGAATCCGCAACAACATTAGTTTTACCGGTTACATATTTTATATCAAATTCGAAATCGGATAAAAGACATTTCCATCTTAATAATTTTGAATTTGGTTCTTTAAGACTATGAAGCCATTGAAGAGGTTTATGATCAGTTTGAATAAGGAATTTTCTGCCATACAAGTAGGGTCGGAAATATTTGCATGCCCATACTATTGCAAGCAGCTCTTTCTCTATTGTGCTTAACCTTTCTTCATGCTTATTTAAAGTTCTTGAAGCAAAGGCAATGGGGAGGTCTTTTCCATCAAAATTCTGAGATAGGACTGAACCTAGTGCGTACTTAGAGGCGTCAGTCGTGAGTATAAATTGTTTCGAAAAATCGGGGAGTTGAAGGATGGGGTTATTTTGCAATAATTTCTTTAAAGTTTCAAAAGCATTTATATATTCTTCGTTTTTTAAATCAATCTTAATATCTTTCTTTAAGTTTATAGTTAAAGGTTTGGCTATTTTGGCGTAATTTCTAATCATTTTCCTGTAATAACCAGTTAAACCAAGAAATTGTTTAATTTCTTTTTGGTTTTTAGGCAATGGGAAATTTCTAATTGCTTCTAATTTTGCTGGGTTTGGTTGAATTCCTTTTTCGGAAATTATGTGGCCTAAATACAGAAGTTCCCTTTTGAAGAACTCCGTCTTATCAAGCTGAATCTTTAGATTATGCTCTTTCAGCTTTTCAAAAACACTTTTAAGATGCTTTAGGTGTTCTTCCAAATTATCGGAAAATATTATGATATCGTCCATGTAAACAAGGACGTTGGGCATTTTGGCGAAAATGATATTCATCGCCCTTTGGAATGTTGGGGGAGCATTTTTCAGGCCGAATGGCATCCTCAAAAACTCATAATGGCCATTTTCAGTACTAAAGGCTGTTTTTGGCACTGAATCCGGATCCATCTCGATTTGATGAAAACCCGAGGCCAGATCTATAGTAGAGAAGTATGTAGCTCTACCTATTTTTCCAAACAAGTCCTCTATGTTAGGTAATGGGAACTTGTCTTCAATAGTTTTTTCATTGAGTTTTCGATAGTCTATAACCATTCGAATTTTCCTTTTGCCAGAGGCATCCATTTTTTTCGGAACCACCCATATTGGGGAATTATAGGGAGAATTACTAGGACGGATAATTTTATTTTCTAATAGTTTATCGATCTCGATCTGGACGTCTTTTCTAAAACATTCAGGATAACGATAATTTCTAGTATACACTGGCAGTTCATCTTTGGTATTTATTTTATGTTTTAATAAATTTGTACTACTTAACATGTCTTGATTTCTTTTAATTATTTCTGGGTATTGGGAAACTAAATTTATTATTTTATTTTTTTCTTCCACATTCATGTGATTAGTTCTCAAAAAATTGGGAATTTCTTTTATTACTTCGGCCGAATCCGTGGGACAATTGGTCACTGGATTCGCTGAATAAATTGATTCGACTTCATCTATATCCATAGGTTGAGGACAAATGGTCATCAACTCTGTGGCATAAGCTAAGCATTTAGCTCTGTTGTTTTCTATTTTTACTAGACTTTCGTCTATAAATATTTTATCATCAATATTTACCGGTTTTATTATTCCTGATCCACTATTGGGAATTGACCTAATAGGGACAGTTATAATATTATAACCTGGTTTCAAAGTAATTTTATTAAATTCGTTATTATTATTTATAGTAAAATTTAAATGTTTATAACCATCTTCATATTCTAATTTATTTATATCAAAATTTACTTTGGCTTTGATTGAACTCATCGTTTCGTGGCCAAGTAATATATCATATCGTTCGGAAAATTTAAAAATATACATTTTTATAAATTTAGTTTTGGGAAAAATATCATCAGAAGGGAACATAATATATTCGGAACCTTCGGTTTCACCAACAGGTGTTTTAACACAAAAGTTCTCCTTATATCGGGGCCAATCTGATGGTATTATTTCGGGGTTGATATAATTTTTTAAAGATCCCGTGTCTATAAGCCATTTTCTATTCCTTTTGTCTCGAAAGTACGGCAGCGATCTGTCAATTGTTTTTAATTCAAATTGATGTCTGGAGGCTCGTGAGGGCTCTGTCCTGGTTCTAAAAAATGATTAGTTAATTTATTAACGGATTCCGCTAAAGAATTAATTTGGTCCTGCAATTTTTGGAAGTCATGAGTTGGGGGCTGTTCGTAATGTTGCTGTGAGTTTGAATCTAAATATGTTACCTCATATGGAGACATAAAAGGTCTTGTTGGTCTAGTTTTCATGGAAACTGTGTTTTGAGAATTCCATTTTGGAAAGTGTTGTTGACGTGGTGGCTGTACGCTTTTCATTGAAACAGTATTCTGGGAGTTGTGTTTTGGAAAGTTAGGTTGAAACTGATTTCGTTGGTTAAATTGTGGGAATTGAGGTCTATATTGATTGAAATTATTAAAATTTTGAAACGGCTTAGGCTGTTCTTGGAATCTCGGTGGTTGGTTTTGATTAAAGTTAGGTTTAAAATTTGGGATTTGGAAATTTGGTTTGAATTTAGGAATTTCTATTTTATTTATTGTTTCAATCGTGCTATTGTATTTTAATTGCGATAATATAATACTACAGTCGTTTATTAATTTTGACCTTGCGTCATTTAAATTTTTAATTTGTAGAACTTGTAAATGGGATCCTAATACCGGATGCACACCGTGTATAAAAGTTCGGACTAGTGTTGCATCTAATTGCTGAATTAATTGTGTTAACAGTTCTCCGGTTACTTCGTCTAATTTATATTTGGTAACTATCACAGTTCTTTTTTCATCTAATTTATTTAAAAATTCTATTGGATGTTCGCGATTGTTTGATTTCATAACTGCTACTTCCGCGATTAAATCCGATACTGATCTATTATCCGCAAAGTTTTTTCTAAGCGCATCAATTAATTCCGCGACGCTATTACAACTATTATTATACACTACCGCTTCTGCTGGCCCTTCTAAACGACTAATAGCAGCTCTAAAAATTAGCCAGTGGTTATGTATTCTTTCGCTTATATCTTCGGTACAATAAGTAGTTACTAGTTCTTCACACATGCTAATAAATTGAGGCAATTTATAACAGTTACCATCATAGTTAGGAATATATCTTAATATTTCATGTGGAATAGGTTTGGAAATTGCCATTTTAGTTACAAATTGGGAAGGTTTTAAAGAAAAATTGGTATTAGAAATACAGGGGTTACTCACAGGAAATTGATCTTGTGATTCCTCTGGGTTCTCGTCTGATAAAGATGCTTCTGATGATGAAGAATCTCTCCTCGTCCTGTATCCTGTTCTTGAATCCAGTTTAGAAATGTTCAGGTTCCAACAGTTAAGGATTAAATCCAAAGTTCTTCAGATTGTGAGAAATTGATCGCACGTAGGAAAGTCAAATGGACTTACTCTTGAAGAACTCCTGAAGTCCCCTGTGTTTGGGCGCCAGTTAGATGGTCTAATGGACTAAAAGTCTTTTTAAAAAGAGATTTATTGAACTAGATTACAAAACACTGGATAACAGAACTAAATCTAACAGACTGGGAACAATCGGCTCTAGTTGCCGGGGTTTATGTACTGTAGGAATGCGGAGTCAGCTGGGAGTCTGCAGGAGGCATATTCCTTGGGTATAACTTAAGAATCGGCATCGTCTTTTTCGACAAAGCTGTCGTCCGATTGCGACGTCTCCCCCTGATTTTTTTTTTTTTTTTTTTTTTTTTTTTATAATATATACTTTTTTTCATTATGCTCTTCCCTTTGTAAGTAGCCCTGTTTTAAATCTGAAAAGAGCAAAGATGGAGGGGGGGGGGGGTGGTTCCTGGGCAAAAACGTCTGAAAGGTGGGTGGGGGCAGGCGAGGGTGACTTCAAAGACATGAGGGGATTCCGTGAAATGAAAATCATAATAGAGAGCTTTATAAGAAAAGGCGGTGGTAGAGAGGCTAATTAGACAGGATGGTCAGACCCTCCTGTATATATTAATAATAATGGACACCATCCTGGTGGATATTGACCTGGCGTCCAGCTTCTTTTCACCTTCACTGTCGTCACTGACACAATTCCATGTTGTCCTGGATAGGCTCTCCACACAAGCCTTGAGTGTTTAAATCTCCAACTATACTTACGTTTATTAGCTATATAGTAGTGTTATGAAACTATGGGGACTATCGATAGTTTTTTTAACTATCGACAGCACTATCGAAAGCTTATTTTTTAAAGGGTAAAGTGATAACATGGAAATGAAAAATAAACAAAATGTAGCAGTGTAAGTTTATTTACATTTCTATCAAAAATATATTTATTGAGCTGTCCGAAAAGTTCGTAGAGATTTTTAAGATAAAATTTACCTTTTATTTGTTTCTAATAAAAATGAATCACAAAGCTAATGTTTATTTATATGCCTTTAATCCTCATGGAATTAACCAAGTTTACACCCTGAATTCGTCTTTATTAGCATTATTATGTTAGCACTTTATTAACTTTATTTGGCTAAGTAGAGTAGTTTATTGCAAACCAACATGAGTGACGATTCAGTTCATTTTCGGCATATTATCCCCGACTTTTTAAAAAAAGGGAAAAACGCAGCCCAAACTGCAAGAAAGATTCGTGCCGTGTATGGCAGCGATTCAATTGCTGATAGCACGGTTCAGAAGTGGTTTTCGCGGTTAGGTCTGGAGATTTCAATTTGGAAGACCAACCCCGGGTTGGCCGGAGTTCAACTCTTGACATCGAGGATATTATGACGGTCATCGCAAACAATCCACGAATTACTGTCCGTGAGATAGCTGCGGAGTTAAAAGCTTGCAAATCGACCGCCAGAGTTGGCAAATCGGAAAGGAGTGCTATTCCTCCAAGACAACACTAGGCCCCATGTAACTTTAATGACTCGGAAAAAGTTATTAAGCTTCAGATGGGAGGTTTTACCTCACCCACCGTACTCTCCTGACATTTCTCCTTCTACAAGGGAAATTTCGCGGACTTGGTTAATTGGACTCAGGGGACCCCAAAACGTGTATTTCCGTTGGTAACCGGAAGTCGAAATTTTTCACGATCGCAATACTTTCCCTTACTATATTTTTCATATATAGATAAGTGAATGTAAAAATGAACAATGAAAAAACACCACTTATTATAACGGAAACAGTTAAAGACGCAAGTGATAGGGGATTCAGGTAATAAAAGGGGAGGTTTTATGACCCCGCTTACATAAAAAAGTACCGTCAAAAAGTTATAATGTTTATCTTTGTCTGAATATTCGATTCATAAACACAACCTAGTCCTTCAAAATTTTCTCCTGGTTTATTCATTTGTTTATTAATGTTGATCTATAAAGGACTGGTTCACCGTGTTCGTAAAATTTTTAGTTTTTCGTTGTGTGTTTTTTTTTTTATAAGAAAATGATGGTGACAGTGCGTAGGGGGCTATTATTACTATCGACCCGCAAGACATGACAATGGTGATAGAGGAATCGATCCAGATGCTGTAAGCGATACCTGCTCCAGTGACTGTGCAGTAAGCGCCCATTAGCTGCTCTAATCTGCCCCGAGATCCGACCAGTCATCGCTCATTAACGACCCGTTCTAATCACCGCTCGTCCCGCTTCACTGCTCACTGTCATTGTCCGAGTATGTGTCTGTGTGTGTGTGTGTGTGTGTGTGTGTGTGTGTGTGTGTATACAACAAATACGAGAATAAGAATATTTAAACAAAAAAAAAATTGTTCAACAAATTTCCAAAACATTGTCAACTAAATATAGACTGGGCGTGGTCTATAAAATCGTCAAACATGACCAAAAAGAGTATGAATCTGTTTTTAGTAATCATTGAAATAATATTAGGGTGAGTGAATCGCCAGGTTGTAAACTATTAGAAGATTTATATTATTTAACTATAAATTAAAGGAAAAAAAAAGAATTAGTTCACGATAGACCTTCATCCAGTAGTAAATATGACCTGATACAACTATACCAACTGCTGAACAACATATTTAAATACCGCTATATTGTGCACGGTGCATAAACAAATATTGTGCACGGTCATTGCTCCTGCTATTAGAAGAATTCCTTTATAAGCAATACATAAATTATTATAAAAAAAAAAAAATGGTTTTGATTGGATGTTATGAAAGAAAATTAATTACCAACTCAACTCCACTTTTGTTTTGTTCACAAAAAACAAAACAAAAAGAAAAAATTATTTATGCCCCTGGGCTAGACAGATGCCAAATAATGCGACAAGGTTCACATTATATGAATATTATTAACGAAAATTATCTATCGTGTTAGATCTTTGGCAGCGTATACCATTGGCTAGGGGTTCATAATTAGGTGAATATCAAAATATTCTCCGCCCGTAAACAATTGAGATATAATCTCTCTGAATAGAGAACTTTAAACAATATTTGGACTTGTTCACGATGTAGTGCAGGAAAAGTGACAAACATTGGTCATGTATAAAGAAAATTTGTACCTTGGCGAAACTTTGATTTGATTTTAAAATTTGATTAATTAAGGGGAACAACCACTCTATTGGAAGAAATTAATTTTTCTACAATTGAGTCGAGTTGTGTTTTGCGTCTTTTTTGATAGTTTATATCCTTCTGAATACAATAATATCTTTCCATCGTAAAGAGGTGAGTATTTACAGTATTAAATTATTTGCAGATGATCGATGAAAAATTACAATTTCTGACAGGATGATATCAAAGCTAACAAAATAATTATCTAAATACATATATTAATAAAAGAAGATCAGATTATTTTTTTTTATTAAGTAATAGTCGACTATGCACAGTTGAGGGAAGGAGAAGATAGTAAAAAAAGGGCCAGAAAGCGAAGAAAAAGAAAATTAATAAGCCTTATTTATAGTTGAATATTTCACGCAATATTTATGCATATATTTATTTTTTAAATAATTTAATTATTCAAAAATTATTTAATTAAATAAAATAATTTGATCAATGTCATGCAAGTGCAATTGTAGTTATCATTTAACTGTCGCTTAAATATTATTAAAGAGTTATTTTCACTTCAAATTTACACAACTATTCGATGAACTGTGTGGCGCATAGTGGTCCCAAAAAGCTGGTTTGGGGAAAAAATTGCATAGCACACGATATATTATTTTTTATTCTTCAAAGGTCAGATATAAATAAAGTCACACTAATATCTGATATATACATGATTTATTTACAAGATTAATGCGGAATTCTTTGCTTTATAAGATTGAAGAACCATTATAAACTGAATATAGATTTCTTACAAACAAATGTAATTCCTCATAAACATTATTCCATTAATAAAAGTTGTTTTACTTCTGGATGAAATTCCAATCTGCCTTTAGTTGTAGGCGAAATTTAGTAATGTAGGAGATCAGTAACAACAACTTTTCTAACCAATTTTCTAAACGTCACAACAATTTTTCTAAACACTTAACAACATAACGGTCACTTGCTAATATTATATCACCTTTTTCGCGATACGTGCAATGAAAATTTTCCATCGTGAGACTAAAATATCTGGGATGAGAACCTTTCTATTGAAACAGTAACAAGAGACTGAGAAAAATTAATAAATATCATGGATTGGGGGAATTAGTGGTTTACTCTTGAACAGTTCAGTCTTTTAATACTCGAGTTGGTCTTTTAGATAAGAGTATAAGTGCTATTTTCAGACTACTATGAAAACGGAGTATGATGGAGCTCAATAGTTATGGATTAATAAACATCCGTAAAAGTTGATTATTGGACCATTTGACTTCTGTAATAAATTGTAAATCAAAATCTTTAAATTAAGATAGCCTTTTCTGTATTTTAAGAATGTTGTACCAAAACCGAAAATATAATAGAAAATCACAACTTTGTTTACAACGTATTTTTACTTTCACTTACCTATATATGTAATATATATTAATGGAAAGTATTGCGATCGTAAAAAATTTCGAATACCGGTTTTCAACGAAAATACACGTTTTGGAGTCCCCTGAGTTCAAATAACCAAGTCCTGCAAAATGGTCTGTTTGTGTGTGAATGGACTAGCTCAAAAACTATAATCCGTGGGAACCTGAAATTGGATATTTAGTGTATGTATATACTCGCGATGTGACAGCAATAATTTCATTAAAATTGGTCAAACGGAGGGGGTACTTTAGCTATAGAATTTTGTCTAATTTTTACGTAATTTTAGATTTTCTCAAAAATGGCTCTAACGATTTTGATTAAACTTGGTGTTTGACGTATTTATACGCCCTAGATATGACAGTTAAAATTTCATCAAAATTGATCTAACGGAGGGGGCACTTTATTTCGTAACCTTTTTTTCCAATTTTTAATTTTTTTTCGATTATCTCAAAAACTGCTTTAATGATTTTGATCAAAGTCGTCAAGTTTAATGAAAATTAGGTGTTCTTTAATATCAGGTTTTATCATTATTAAAATGTTCTGAGGGGGCTTAAATGGGGAAGGGGCCTATTTTGTTTTTCCTATAAAGTGCCTTTGTTTTCGTTTATATGGAAAAATTATCCGTCTCCCGTTTCGCCCAAAAAAAAAAAAAAAAAAAAAAAAATGTCTAAATCTGAAATATGAAAAAAATCAAGTAAACCCATAGAGGAGAAAAAAAGAAAAATATTCCGTCAACTCATGCGGAGTACGTCTTTAATGACAGATCATTGTTTATAACTAAAGCCGTTCTGTTAATTTAATGGAAATTATTTGTTTCATGGTAACTAAATGAAGTTTTCAACAGCCACATAGAGAATTATAAAATCGGACGACTTGGAGTATTATGCTTGCATTGCCGAATTATCACAAGTAAAAACTTTTATTTAATAATAAAAAAATAGTATTTTTATATTATATTAAAAATGTGGAAAAATATATGACTTTGAGAAGTGGCAATTAACAAAACGCATCAATTTCTAATTGAAGTAAGTTGGTAAGTGAAAGTTGTGTGTTGCGCGCAAGCACCAGATTTTTAAATGTAAAATAGAAGACATGTTTTAACGCTAAAAAAATGTGTGATGGTATGTGACGAATACCTTTTTCTGTTACATAATGTAAAAGGCACCGCTACCTTTCCTAATCATGTGGTTCTAATATTCAACTATTAAGTATTAAAAATATTAACTTCAATTGTTTTTTCTATAATGTCAAAATATTGATTTTTTTTTTTTTTCGCTTCGTAGACCATTGTGAGGCGTGTAGAAGTTAAAAGGTTAGCGTTTATATTCGCTTCTGTGAGGTGAGCGACCCAGCACTGGCTAGTACAATGGGCAAAGAGGAGGAGCCCGGAGCTCTAGCAGTTAACTGTTGAATATGATTAATCTGAAGCGGGGCTACTTTTTCAGAGCGAAGAGCTTTGTGGTGCCGAAGGGTAGCCATCAGTCAGCCTTCACAAGGGGCCACAATTACCTTTGTTTGACCGAGCATTATATCGACAAAGATCTGTCTCTCGGATTAGACGCCATTCATTCCCTTTGTATGAATCGGTAAAAAATGGTTTGTCTCTCCCTCGTTTCAGACTAGCAAATCAACAACCATTTTTCTCGCTCTTATTATTTTTTTTTTATGTTCTTTTTATTTTTGTTTGTTTGCTTTTTTGGTCTTTCCTCTGATTCCACGATGGTCAAATACAGAATAAAAAATCTGGTGCGTGCGCGCAACACACAACTTTCACTTACCAACATACTTAGATTAGAAATTAATGCGTTTTGTTAATTGCCACTTCTCAAATGAACAGAACAGTTTAATTATAACGCATTGGTTTGTCATTAAAGGCGTACGGCGCATGCGTGAGCTCGAGGTGTTTTATGAGTTGACGGAATATTTTTCTTTTTTTCTCCTGTATATGTTTACTTGATTTTCTTCATATATGATATTTAGCCATTTCCTATTTTTAAGCGTGATGAGAGACAGTAATTTCTCAATATAAACTAAAACAAAGGTACTTTATAGAAAAACAAAAAAAGCCCCTTCCCTATTTAAGCCCCCTCAGAACATTTTAATAATGATAAAGCTTACCTGATATTAAATAACAACTAATTTTCATTAAACATAACGAATTTGATAAAAATCGGTAAAGCCGTTTTTGAGATAATCGATCAAAAAGGTAAAAATTGGACAAAATTTATTAAGTAAAGTCCCCCCTCCTGTTGATCAACTTTGATGAAATTTTTACAGTCATATCTCGGGCATATAAATACATCAAATACCAAGTTTGATCAAAATCGTTAGAGCCGTTTTTGAGAAAATCGAAAAAAACTTAAAAAGTTATTAAATAAAGTACCCCCTCCCTTTGAGCAAATTTGATGAAATTTTTACAGTCATATCTCGGGCATATCAATAGATTAAATACTCAGTTTAATCAAAATCGTTAGAGCCGTTTTTGAGAAAATCGAAAAAAACTTAAAAAGTTATTAAATAAAGTACCCCCTCCCTTTGAGCAAATTTGATGAAATTTTTGCTGTCACATCGCGGGCATATACATACTCTAAATACCCAATTTCAGGTTCGCACGGTTTATAGTTTTTGAGCTAGTCTGTTCACACAGACACACAGACACACACACACACACACAGACCATTTCGCGGGACTTGGTTATTTTGACTCAGGGGACCCTAAAACGTGTATTTCCGTTGAAAACCGGAAGTCGAAAATTTTCACGATCGCAATACTTCCACTTACTATATATTTCATATATAGGTAAGTGAAAGTAAAAATTAATATTTCTTATATAATATATTTTATGTAGGCGAATTTCTCACCTAGTCAACACTGTGATGAGGCTTAGAGAGAAGCACTGGGATCTCCCAAAGTCTTGCTTTGCCTTCCTAAAGTGGGTACAGTGGCTTGATAGATATCAAGCCCTGTAAGCTCTATCAAGCCACTGTAAAGTGGGTGGCAAAGCACGAATCGGAGCTCCCCTGGCTGAATGTATATATAATGTAAATAGGTTAAAGATGTTAAAAATGAAATAAAGTTAACAGGTTACATAGATTTATTGAGAAAAAAAAAACCAAACAAAATATTGTGTGTTAGTAGGTATTTAATATATTTAAATGACATGACCATACTGACTCACTACTGAGTTGTCTAATATGCCTTATCTTCTCCATATAGTCCATATATGAATAGTCAGACACGTTTTTGTTTTTCCAGTTTATTGCATAATTATAGACCAATAATGATATAATACATTTAAAATTAAGAAAATATAAACTGGTTACTATGGTGAACCAGAGAAATATCCCAATAAGCCATTAAAATTAAATATTTCTTTAGTAATATTTTTTTTTATGAAAATAATGTAATAATAAAAATAAGTGCGAAAAATAATGTCTCACCATTAACAACATATCAGTTCTTACATATTGATATGACCTTTAATTTATTTTCAGTTTTTACCTGGATACACCATTGCACAATCGTTGCTTTTACCAAATGATCAATAATTAGGTGCCCTAATATTGGAAACTTCGTAGAGAAATTTGGATAAAAATTAAAATTGATGAACAGCTTAAAATTTATTTATTTAATCTACAAAATAGTTACCACCGTTAGCCATTACTATTTCCCAACGGCTTGGAAGGTCCTTTATCCCTTTTTTCCAAAAATCACTGTCCTCACTCCTGAAGCACAATAAAAGCTCCGTTTTGACGTTATCTTCTGAAGAGTAGGATTTCCCTTGTAGAAAATTTTCGAGGGAACGAAAAAGATGGATATCGGAAGGAGCAATGTGAGGAGAGTACGGCGGGTGAGGTAAAACCTCCCATCTGAAGCTTAATAACTTTTGCCGAGTCCTTAAAGACACATGGGGCCTAGCGTTGTCTTGGTGGAATAGCACTCCTTTCCGATTTGCCTTCTTTAGATGATCAAAAACGGTCGATTTGCAGGCTCTTTACTCCGCAGCTATCTTACGGACAGTAATTCGTGGATTGTTTGCGATGACCGTCATAATATCCTCGGTGTTGAAGAGTTGAACTCTTCCAAATTGAAATCTCCTGATCTAAACCGCGAAAACCATTTCTGAACCGTACTATCAGCAATAGAATCGCTGCCATACACGGCACGAATCTTTCTTGCAGTTTGGGCTGCGTTTTTCCCTTTTTTAAAAAAGAACAGCATAATATGACAAAAATGAACTGAATCGTCACTCATGTTGGTTTGCAATGAACTACACTCCTGAGCCTTAATAAAGTCGAATTCAGTGTGTAAACATAGTTAATTCCATGAGGATTAAAGGCATATAAATAAACATTAGCTTTGTGATTCGTTTTAGTAGAAAAAATAAAAGGTAAATTTTATTTTAAAAATCTCTACGAACATTTCGGACAACCCAATATTAGTTATAAACCTTTTAGTATGAAATTCCTGTGGATGAACCGGATTTAAGTTTCGAAAAGTCCCAATTGTTATGACTGTGATTAAATAATAAATCTTTTGAGGGAATCAACAGCTGTTTTTCAGTCTATCGTCTGTAGACTTTTTCCACATTTCCTCATCCAAAAAAAAAACCTAATGTAAAAACATCTACAAGGAAAATTGAGTCACTGATGAACACATTGTATTTTTTTAATAAAAGTTCCTGAGGAAAGTTTAATAATTCATTGGATATTAATTCAATATTTTTTTATTTTATGTTTTTCATTCAAATATATTCTTCAATTGTTTTTAGCAATAAATCTTTTTTTTTATAAAAAGTTTTATTATTTTCATGTTTTAATTATTCATATAACATGTTCTTACCTATCCTTCGACATATTCTTTTTACTCATAAACAGGGGTCGAATATATATATATATAAATATATATATATATATATATATATATATATATATATATATATATATATATATATATATAGTATTTAACGAATTTATATATAAAATGTTTATATGTATATATAAATATGACCCCTTATAAATTTAAATTTTTATACATGAATAAGTTATATACAATAAACAGCGTTATAAAACATTCTGAAACTGCCCCCACTCCTCATCATCAAGGACTTTGGAACTCCAGAATGACATATAAATCATTTTTTTTTATTTTTATTTTTTTTACTGATAACTTTTATTCACACCTGTCAATTATAACATTAACAATCAGTGAATATATAAATAATCTTAAAATTAAATAAAGAAATTTCAAAACAAAGAACCACCAACGAAGATATCCAAATCTTCAAAATGTTTTAAGTGTAGCAGGAATTAAGAAAAAATAAAAATAAATCTGTAAATAAATGGACATAAAAGTTTAAATTGTAATAAATAATAGTAATATAAATTTAGAAATGTACGATGTATAATAAAAGTAAATCAAAATATAGCTTTAATAGTTAAAGAGGTTTTTTGAGTCATCCCCCATGTACCTAGATGTGTGTTAAGTTTATGTATCCATTGGAGGGTTATTATTTTTTAATAGTAAAATTTTTACTTAAAACGTTAGGTGCAGCATCGGTCCCCGGGGTCCGATTTCTTAACAGACGATTATCACATGAAAATGTCCGAAAGGCCGAACACCTCAAAGACTCAATTTAGTCGATATTTAATGAGATTATTGCATTTTAGTGCAGCAAAAGTTGCTAACAGATGAAATTCTAACGTGTTAACGAACGTGATTAATAGAATTATTCTTGATAAAAATCCTTAAATGTTATTTCTTAGTGGTTTTATAAGTAGAAGAAATAATGAGATTAATAAAAAAATATATACGATATGATTTTTATTTTTTATCCTTTAACTATCGATTTCAAAACCTATTACATATTTATCTAAAAACAGCTAATTGTATCAACTGTTACTTGACATAGTTTATGTCGATGTTAGACCCTTCCTTGGTCTTTGAGGATGTACAGTCTATGTGGGAGAATGATGTCGCAGAATCGAAACCACAGAAGAGTGCGTCGTCCAATGGAGCTCTGTGCCCGGAGAACAAACAAGACAAGGGCCAACCTGTTCATTGTTCGCTTTCCCATTGTCTGACCTTTATTCCCACGATCTGTCCCTCACCGCTTACTTCATCCCTGTCATAATAGATTTATATATATTTAATACCGATACATTATATTATAAGTATTATATTATATATGCCGTACATCATATCACTCCTACAGTGCAAGACAGGAATAACTTAAAAAAAAAAAATCGATTTCTCAGGAGAGCCAATTAAACTTAATTCATTTCCTTTACCCTCCTTTAATACCGTGTCCTGGTTCAATGGCGAAAATTTCCATGTTAAATTTATTTATATAAGTTTAGTTAATTTTAAACGATGTTATAATTAATTCTAAATAAATTGAACATTAATTCTTATAAGAAAATTATTACAAAAAGAATTAATTTGATTCACTTGAATATTAGCTCCTTAGATTATCTTCTAAGTTCATATCGGTGGACGAATCTAAACTTGTTTCTGTCAGCTTATTTATAGTTTGTTCACATATTAAATATTGTTCAATTGGAACATCATTTTGTTTTGATTTTCTCTCTAATGTATTTCTTTTAATGAATATTTTATATCACAATCCTTAATATCAGACTCGAGTTCTATGCTTTTCTCTAATAATGAGACAAAACGGCATTTTTTTTATAGCTGAGAGGCGCAGAAATCCACTTTTTAAAGAGTTCTCGATTTTTAAGACTTAAAAATATACTTATGACTATTGGGCCAATTTCATAAATATTCAGTTCCAAAATTAGATGAGAGTTGTTTTTAATTGAAAAGTCAAATATTACATTTATAGTGTAATGCAATAAACACAACTTCCAAACACAAATTAAATAAATATAAATAAAAAGTAGGAGCTAAATTGATTTTTTAAAATTAGATCATAATTTCAGACACTGCTTAATATTATTGATAATGGTCAATTTTCTTACAGTAAAAATTAACATTTTCTATGGATTTAAGTGTAAAAATGTATCTAATTAGAACGACTAATCTAAATGTTGTAGATGCGACGGTCTCAATTGTATACAGTCTACAGTTTTATTTTATAATACGATAAAAAGTTATATACTTACTCGTATATAAAAGTTATTTATTGACATTGCGATACATTATTTAAAAATGCTTTATCGTGTCTTATTGTTTTGATTTTTTAAATTATATTTTGTTATCGTTCATTATAAAGAAATTTAAAAAAATATGCAGAGGTTCTTCATACGTAATAGGTACCAACGTTAGTTGTGATTTTTTTTTTTTTTTTTCTAAAGTCGGAGATCTTTTTTGAACGGTCTTTCAAAGAGATAAGCCATTACGCCCTAGACCAATCGTTCGAAAACTAATCGTCCTTTCAGAGGCAGGGCGCCGAAAATAGAGCATCGTTGGGGTTTGTTTGCCTAAAATATCTATTGGCCGAACTGTATATAATCTAGGTGCAAACATTGTCTAGTCCCCTTTGATCGGGTCTAGGTTTACAAACAGTATCTTCTTCCCTTTTTCTTTTTCCTTTTTTTTTTTTCCCCTCAAGCAGCACCTTCTCTCCTCAGGCTCCGTCATTGTCAGCTACTTTATGGGCTCGGTCTGTTCCCCACGGTCGTAGCTCGTGGGATATTTATTTCAACCACGTGTGACCACTTGCCCTCCTAAACTGTCCATTAGTAGAAATCGTAAACCACTCAAATTTGGGCAGATTTACTAAGAGCGGTACAGAAAACAAATAAACCCAAGGCACCTCGATGTGTGTCCTATCCACTTGACTCTGGTGATAGTCCCAAATGATATGCGATGGCACTTTTTTTTTTTTTTTTTTTACTGCTTGAAACCGCAACGTACATTTCTAGGAACGTCAATACATAACCGTATTTTTTATTTTCCTTACATCGCAGAGAATCTATGCTTGTCAAATCAAATCGTCAAGAATCGTTTATTTAGTCTGTTTAGTAGTTAGTATTAGTTAGTCGTATTAGTTAGTTCGAGTTCAACTAATCAAAATTAATAAAATCTATATAAATAAAAATGAAATTCTGTTTGTTTGTTTGTTTGTTCTTTATAGAAATCCATACCGTTTGTCCTACATTCTCCAAATTTTCTTTCATACCAGGTGCGAACACCTGTCCATATTAAAATTTCGTAGCTTCAGCCAATCTCTGGGTATATTCTTTATTGTTATAAAAATCGCTATGATCTTGATTTTGTTATAAAATCTTTACATTGGTTTTTGGGTCTTGTTTAGAACAGGCCCGCCAGTGATTTTATAATGATATTTAGTAACTGTTACTATGTAATTTGATACCATCGATACAGAAATAAAAACACATGTTTAAATACTATTTAATTTAGTATAAATGAATGATTAAATGAAGTTTACTAAATTTCAGTTGAGATTGACGAGTCCTGTTTTTCTCGTCGAAAGTATAATAGAGGATGAACCTATCCACAGCAATGGGTGTTTGGCGGGATCTGTCGTGAGAGTGTTTTTTGTACACAGTACCCGATAGGACAAGAGCAACCTTGGAGGAGTGCATAAAAACATCAATTAGACCGGGTTCCATTATAATGTCTGACATGTGGAAGTCATATAGTGGGATAGAAGAAATGATTGGAAAGGATTACAGGCATTTTACTGTAAATCACTGCAAAAATTTCGTTGACCAAGAGACCCGTGCTCACACTCAAAGAGTTGAGTCTATGTGGGCGAAGGCCAAAAGGAGAAACAAAAAGGAATGTGGGACACATCGCTCTATGATAGACTCGTATTTATGTGAGTACATGTGGAGGCAGAGAAACTCAAATGAAGATGTTTTTGATAAAATCCTTAAGGACATAGTAGAATTTTGGCCTCCAGATGTACCTGGAGGAACTGATTAAAAGTATGATAATGTTTTTGGTTATGTGTAAAAAGTTTTTATTAAATAAATCATATGTTCCTTTAACCCATATTTTTTTATTTATCAATAAGTAACTGTAACTAGATAAAATCAATGGCGGGCCTATTCTAAACAAGACCCTGTTTTTTTTTACGAAATCGACCATTTGAGTCGAAAAAAGTCTCATTTTATAGATTTTGAAGAGGCCAACAAGGCCCGGTAAGGCCGTTCCTCCAGATTACTTAGTTTTTAACACTTTTCTTTTTTTTAAATGCTTTCCAAGAAGCGAGCTTCAGGAGGAGTATTGAGCTCAAAAGCTAAAAAACAACGTCAAATACGAGCAGCTGAAACTCCTGACGGACATCAAACATACCTCGAATCCCCATTGTCCACAGTGATATGCCCTTTGATTTCAAAAGGGTACAATTCCCAGTTCGGGTCGCATTTGCGATGACTATATATAAAGCTCAAGAGCAATCACTGAGGGTAGCTGGTATCAATCTGGAATCCCCATGTTTTCTCATGATCAGCTTTACGCTGCATCCTCTAGAGTAGGTTCACCTAAAGACCTAATTATATATGCCCCAGAGGGTAAAACTAAAAATATAGTATATCCGAAAGCTTTATAATAATAATCTATTATTGCTATTTTTGTTGTATTTTTTGTTTACAGAACTGTTCACGTTTATAAGAAAAATTAAATTACCCGGGTGAAACCGGGATATACAGCTAGCATTAATATAAAATATTGGGTAATTGCAGCATACTCTGTTGATTGATTATACCCAATCTGATACTTAATATTTAATATGTTCTCCAATATTCGCTATCTGATAATCGGCGCCGCGTCGCATTTTTAAAAGCATTGTCATGCATATTGTGGTGTATATTTAATGAATTATCTAATTTATATTCCTTTTTATTGTTTTTTATTTTTATGTTGCCTATACACAGCTGGTTCATTGGCAACAGCTATATCTAAGACATTGTGGTAGTACTTCGATAGTTTTAAATATATAATAACAAATCGTTATTCCGAAATTTCATTTTTTTTTCTTTATCGTCATCTTATTAGTTTTTATCTCGTATTATATTTTAGCCCTGTTGAACAAGACCTGAAACTTGGATCGAAACGTCCAACACATACCATATAAACATTTATATACATAAAAGTATATGTAACATCACATATAAGATTTATTCTTTATGAATGCACCCCCCAACCATTTCAGATACATTAAAAATTCATAGAACTTTCATAGTTTTCATTTGACCGAATCACGGTTAATGTGAATTAAAATTTGTGTTAATCGTTGCTTTTATTTACTTGTTTGTTTTTATTTATTTTATTTTAAGTTCATCTTTTCTTTTACACTTGATGGTCTCATTTTAGGGATAATTTTCATAAAAAAGAAATCAGGATTAAACTTACTTTATAATTTATGTAATTACAATCTTATGTGAGATTTATCATAAGAAATGACACAGATACGACATGAGAGGATGTCACTCATGAGGGTAACATAAACTTTTAAAAAGAAAAGAATATTATCGATTCATGGAAGTGTGGTGGTGTAAGCGATGTAGGTTTGGCTTTCGATTGAATGAGGCGTTCTAGAAGTAAGCTTCTCACCTTTTCGTGCAATAATTGAAGTCTTATCGTTTCTTTTATAGTTTTTAATAGCCTCTATATTTTCTGGATTGCTGCTGGAAGCGTGATCAAGATGGGAGAAGGATGTGTTCAATGCAATAAATAAAAAATAAAAAAAAAATAAAAAAAAAGGAGACTAGAGAAGCGGATAGGCTAAAAGGAGAAAGCGCTAATTATAACGACTTCCCGTTTCTCGATGATTTATCAGCCGCCCCCTCATGTCCAGTCCGACCCAATATCTGAGAGCTCTGACTTCCGCTCGTCCCAAGTAAGTTGAGCCATGCACACAATTTTTTTTTCGAATCTCCTACGACAAGAACAAAAAAAAAAAAAAAAAAATGCTGAAGAAATTAATCTAATTTTTCTTTAAACTTTCTATTATTTTTTTCGTTTTTAATCGTTGAACAAGAGCACGTCAATTCATGTGCAAAATTATGATACGCATATGAGCGGCACAGATTACTCAATGATTTTCTTAATTAGAAAAAAAAAAAAAATAAAAAAGGAAATGATAAAAAATACAGTCAATATTGTTAAATTGATTTTCTTGGATTATTATATTATTTATTTATATTTACTTACTTACTTACTATTTGATAAATATTTATTTTATTAAAATTAGTTGTGACATTACAAAATTATCTTCAATAAAGAAATAAATATTTATTTTATTCTTATAAAACAAATATTTTATTTCTTTATTGAAGATAATTTTGTAATGTCACAACTTTACCTAGCCAACCCTTCTGGCCCACTCAATGTCTCATATTTACAATCAGATACATATTAATAACGCCGGCTTGCGTATAGACTAAGTTCTTTTCCGAATTCGATTGGTATTTTGATAAGTCAAACAAGTGGACAAGGTTTGCGCAATGTAAAGCTACATTTAGAGAAAAATATAAAAAAATATATTCTATTAGTTCGATTCTATGTTTTAGTAGATCTGAACTAGTAGTAAGGAACAATCACCTGGACATATTATTTTTTCATAGTTTCATTTATTTAAATCTTCTAGTTGCAATCTGCCTGCTTATTTGTTATTCTTATCCTTACAGTAATATTCAGCAGTGTTATGTACTATTGCTTCGAACAAATTAAAAGGGATTTCACCATTTTATGGTAGGTATAGTCGAAAAGTTTTGTTTTTCATTTTAAAACAACTCAACTTGAAGAGTCCAGCATTTAACTTCTGCAAACATTCACTGGCCACTGAAATCCCATTATATATATATATATATATATATATATATATATATATATATATATACACGCATTCCCCTTCGCGGCTTTGCCCGCGAGCCTTTAAAATCAATTCTGTGATCATTATCTTGCTATTGATTTAATATAATACGTTAACTGATGTTAGGGAGATTTAGTAGAATCGGAGCTTCCGCTAGGTGGAATGTTTGAGGGGGAAGCTGCCGGCTCGGTAGAAGAGAGGGAGACGCGCAATGGAGAGAGTTCACTAAAACTGCCGAAACAAAAAATTGCTTACTCGTCGTAAACGCTTCATTCGGCTTTAAAACATTGTTTTCGACGCCCCGTAGGTGCCTTCCAGTTAAACTCGTCCTATCAAGATCTTTAAAATGAGTCCAAATTAGATATCTTTTCTCGAAGTGCAAAAATAGGTGTCCGTTAGAGTTAAACGACAATTTCGCCATTTAAACCTCTTAGGGGTTACATTTTTGAAATTCCTTTCCTAGTGGTTACCTACATAGCTTTTAAAATCTAAATTCCGAACTTCAAGTTTTTATCATTAGTAGTTTTTCTCCTGCGTTGAATCTGTCAGTCAGGACAAAGCCTCTTATGTATATAGAGATTTATTTATATTTACTTACTTACTATATTATATTTTATTATATTATATTTATATTTATATTTATTATATTTTAGTCTATTATAATTGCTTTTGTATTCAGCAACTAATTAGTTTTACAAATAAAACTAATTAACTAACTATGGCAAGGACGGCATAGCCAAGGATTTATTACTCCTTTTAAAAAATCGTAAGACAAGCTTGCGGGAGGCGGAATTGTAGTGATTGTAAGCTAGCCACAACACCACAGGTGAACACGTACACCTGTTCTTCACTCTCAATATTGGGTGGCGCATGTCAAACAGAGTGTTTAGTCAATGCTCAAACCTCGTCCTCATGGTGATTTTAGGATGCTAATTAATATTTCGCACAATAGCCTGCCGGGCCAAAAGGCATTTGATACGGGAGCAGGAAGCGATGCGTAGAAGGCTGTGTTAATAATATATTTGAGACGTCAGAAAGCTCTGTTTGCGGTGGTTGCGATCAAGTGTGAAGAGAGGATAGAGGTATCGGGGGATTGAGCCTGCCTTGATTGCACAGCTCTCAGAGATGAAGGCTCAGCTACACACATCATCATATTAAATGAGAGCTGGGGGGGGGGGTATGGGGGGGCTAGACAGTGCCTCTGGATTCCCTTTGTATCCTCGCCCCCCCTACCCCCCCTCATCGCCCCTCGCCCTAGCCTATTCCATACCATTAGCCACTCTTCCCGTACCTGTTCTCAATAATATATGGACCAGCTCGTACAAACACCACACACCGCCTTTTGTCACATTTTAGGCGCATATTGACACGATATCAACAATAGTTCGCCTATATTAGTTATCTTAATGCATTATTTATTTTTAAAGCAATAATAAAAATGTTAATTACATATTTAAGAGGGCTGCAAACCGGAGATGGGAATGATAAAAAAAAATTGGTTGTTGTGTATTGGGATATATGGTTCAATAATTTTCAATAAACCCAAGAATAAAGAATAAAAACGATTTTTATTTTTTATTAGCTACTTATGATTATAAAAAATATTTGATATTTTTTTTCATACCTTAGAGGGCTAGATACGGATGTCCGGAACTTATACGTCTTAAAAAAAAACAAAAACAAAAAAACATCAACTTTGATACGTCAAATCTTGAACTTAAAGAATGGGGGTTCGCAGGGGGGGGGGGCGGTCATTGTAGAGCAGCTGCCCACCCATAGAAAATATGAGAAATCAAACCTACAAATTAAATAAATTCCAATTAATTTACTATAGTTATTTAGTATTATATGAACAAATATTTTAATTTTCAACTTTAAAAAAGTTGTATTTGAAATATTAATCGAACTTTACATAGTCAGAACACCGAGAGCCCCCCCCCCCTCCGGTCACAAAAATTTTACCTGCTTGCCCCCCTCCTAGACTAAATCCTGCGGACATGAATTTTGAAACTTGGCGATCTGTGGAGGGTCCGCTATTCTCATGTAAACAAAAAAATGCCATGTGTGGTTAGGATACCTTCACACTCCAGAACTTGAGGGTCCAACCATTTTTTTTTTTTTTTTTTTTTTTTTTTTTTTTTTTTTTTTTTTTTTTTGTGTCATTATTATTTTGTTCAAATACATACCATTTTTATATTTATTTAGGTATTTTACTTTTATATTTGTTAGTTTAATATTTATTGATATTTTCCCAGTAAATTAGGCATTAACGTCTATATTAATGGCTATTATTGAATATATTTTTAAGTGACTTTTTTTTATATTATAATAATGAACTAACAGCATCCCATTGCAGTCTCATGTTATATATGTTTATATTTTTTCAATCTGGTGTACGTTTCGGACCAGTGTGTCCATATTCATCACATGTGTGTATAGTGCTCAATTAATTATAGTAATTTACTTGTACAATTAACAATAAACAATAAAAACTTAACAACCATTGTACATACAAACATAGAATTTAATTAGGTATAAATATGACATATAGGTATGTCAAGCTTTTCAATTTTAAAAGGTTACATAAATAAAAATCAATAAATAACAATAAAAATAAAATTAAAAGTAAAACGGTAAGAACACTCACCAACCTTCTGAATATTAAATAATTGTTCATTCTAATGGAGAATTTGTCAAATATTGCTTAAATTGGTGTTTTAATATATATATATATATATATATATATATATACATGTTTTATGGTGTTGCATGCTGCTTGGTGTCTGACCTGTGGGGAGTCTGCTATCTTTTTAATCCTGATGGTGCTATATTTTATTTATTATTGCTAAGTAATGTTTGCTGACTATTTCAGAATCTTTTTATGGTTTACTAGTTTTATTTCGATCTTTTTGATATATATGGATTCAATAATGTTTCTTTTTATTGCATTGCTTTCCCTATGTAGAATCTGTGCATTTTCAAAATTAATTTTGTATTTATTGTTTTTAGAGTGTATAGGTAGGGCTGTATTGGTTTTGGATGATTCTTTAAGGTTATTTTTATGGTTGTATATTCTTGTTTTGAGATTTTTTGAAGTGTTGCCTATGTATGATTTTTCACAGTCTTTGCATCGTGTTTTGTAACTTTTTTTTTTTAAATATCAATACATCACTGAATAAATTGGAGTATCGGAGACTTTTTCACTTCAATTTACCAAGGAGAGGAACTTTAATTTAAAGAGAGTAAAAAATCCTGGGCTATGCCGTCCTTCAGATAGGACGTAAAAATTTGGAGGTCTGGAGCTTGGGCGATATCAGGCACTGGTTAAAAATCCCTATCCTAATTACACCTGGATAGGCAAAATTTATTATTTCCTTCGTGGCTTCGCTGGATTAGCCATTACAGCATAAAGTGACGTTAAATGAACTTTAATTTAAATTTATTTATTTATTTTTATTTTTTTAGCATTCATATTTCACTTAAATGGTGAGCGATCGGGATAGATAATTCAAGACATGTTATTCGGTTTCAGTAAACTAAGTAATATTTCTTAAATTTCAATTCCTCAAAATAAAAAATTATGCTATTTTTATATAATATATATTTATGTACATATTTTCGAAAACTAAATCCATTTTTTTAATGACTACCCTAAACATCTCCATTATGAACTGAGATACAAAAAAAAAAAAAAAAAACTAAAATGAGTCCTAGGTATTATTTATTTTTCGCATTATTTGATGGAATACTTGTCCCTTATGATTTTTTTTTAATCAGGCTCTTAGTTTCTAGAAATAATAAGAACTATTAATCCGATATTGTTTTTTTGAAAATTGAAACAACAGTTTTTGTGTAAAATATGTCATATTTAGAGACTATTAAGTGAGTGGTCAGAGATCTCCTGCTTTTCCCTTGGCAATTTTGAAATAACTTACTATGGATGGTCAACCGAGGTACCGATTAACCGAGGTACCAAGTCTGAATGGGGGGAGGGGGGGGGGGTATGTGTATGTATTTGAGTTCATTTAAACAAACTACAATAAAACATTTCTTTAAAAAAAAAATAGTTGCATATTTTCTGTTATTTTTATTGTTATTATGCATTATTATTGTTAAATATTTATTATGTTTTTAAGCATATATGTAGTTTTTATTTAAAAATAACCTACACTTTCAGTTGGTATTGTTATGGTTCCGATTAACCGAGGTAACCTTGGTCCCCATCGACTCGGTTAATCGGAACCTAACTGTAATAAATATTTAGTTGTTAGAAAGTAGTTCATTGAACGTTTGAAAGATAGCATGGGTGTAAGCGCAGAACGTACATAGTTCACTAAGTCGGTATAAGTCATATCATATCTGGAAAATTTTCTCAAAGGCATTTATACCCTTTTGCATTTCCATACTTCAATTATTTTCCTTATGAGAGAAAAAAAATTGAATCAGGACTAGATTTTTTAGTTATGATTTAATTTTTACTTATATAATTACTTTGGATGATGAGGCAAAATACTAAAAACGATTTCATATTAATTTAATCTTAATCTGTAGGTGACCAACTTTTTAAATTATTTTTAAATAATTTATTTTTTGAAGAGAAAAGATTTGGCTCCGCCCGGAGTCGAACCCGGGTCTCCCGCGTGACATGCGCGGATGCCAACCACTACACCGCAGAACTCGGCTCCAAGTAGAGCCAATCCTTCCTCTTCACTGATACCTACTCAGCGTAGAGGAAGGATTGGCTCTACTTGGGAGACCCGGGATCGACTCCCGGCGGAGCCAAACCTTTTCTCTTCAAAAAATAAATTATTTAAAAACGATTTCATGATAAACATAATTCATATTTTTGAGCTATTTTTTTTTTTTTTTTTTCAGTTTTATATATAAATAGTAATGCTACATTAATGATAATTAAGAGCTCTGAAATTTTGGGCTTTAAACATTAAATCATACAAAATTTATTGCTAACCCGTCCAGGGGTCGGACCTTCTATGTTTTCTAATCGGTTCCGAAACTGTTTCCATACCCATCTTTCGGCTGTATATAAAGTTCCCAAATCCACCATACACTTTTCCACTTTAAGGATAAGTAGATGTGATCACAAGTAAGCGCGTATAAGTCCCCTGCTTTTAACACCAGCCGTAAAAGTCTTTCTAACCTTTAACTTTTGCAAGCTTCTTTACTCTTCTTTATTAATTTTTTATTATTATTTCACACATTACATTAAGTAAGTAAATGCTTAAAATTGGAAAATTGTGAGAAAAGCTTGCAATGAAATGTACCTTAAAAGCTAGTAAGTAGTCAATCATATTGAATGACCCTCTTATCATTAAAAAATTCAAATGTTATCTTAGTGCCGTTATATATATTTATATAACTGCAAAACATTTGTGTGTGGGAGAGAGAGAGAGAGGGAGAGGGAGAGAAAGAGAGAGAGAGAGAAAGTTTTGGGATTGAAAATTGTGGAATTTTGTTACTGTTTTTTTAAACGGACATAGCTTAATACCTTAAAGAAGAGCTTTTGCAGTCAATTATCGTTTTTCTTAATGAAACAAAAATTGTTCATAAAATTATTTTCATTATTTTTTCATCAACAGTTTTATATTTATTTTATTATTTTTTTATATTATAAGTTCTTGCAACCTGACAGATAATATTTTTCTGCCTGAGAGAAATATATTCGATATTAAATTTATATTTACTACAACAACCTATTACTTTATTCACATTAAATTTATGAATTTGGTATTGTATTTATTTAATTCCTAAGGTATAGAAAATATTATTGGAGATATCAACTTTTGCCCTACTGTAATATTCATACTAAATTGAACAATTAGGATAAATAACTCTTGTATTGAATGATTTAACTTTAAATCGGGAATAACTCTTCCAACTTAAAATAATAGATTTACGAAGCTATTTAAGAAAAATAAATACATTGCTAGAAAATTTATGGTGATGTAACATAATGCACTAAGTGTTATATTAGTAATAATAACAATAATATAAAAGACTTCATAAAAGACTGGGGAAAAAGTGATTTATTTTGGAATATTTAGCAGAAAAATGGGTCTAAAATAAACCATTTGCGTCAGGGTTCTTTAAAAAAACTGTGGAAATAAGTTTATTATATAGTTTTTGTTGCAAAGGCCTACGATTAAATTTAGATAATTACCAAACCGATTTCTACAATTTTATTATTTAAAATATTATAATTGCATTGTTATTAGCAATAGTCACACTTATTTTGAGGTGTAATTTTTTTTCTTTTATTTAAAAAGAAAAAATGAAATAAAAAATCGCTAGAGTCAATAATATTCGATTCTTAACGGTTTGAAATGAAATAATAGACAGAATCAAATTCTGTTTAACAATCAATGTTCAAATCGTGGAAATAGCTTGAATGAAGCGACAGTGGATTTCTTTCCAGAAGCTCCCTGCGTACCTATAAGGATTTCTTTTAATTGGACAAAGGGGTACACTCAGGCATTTCGAGGAACGATTTGGACGAAGAAACGATGGCGAGGAAGCGGCACTTCCTTAGGAACCGATGGCACGCCTTTGGTATTCATTAGGACACTCTTGAGTACGGATGGGCATTACCTACCCACTAACAAGGTAGATTTGCTTGGCACATCCTTCATTACAACTGAGTACAGATATAAAAAATAAAATGAAAAAATAATTTCTAAGAGTTTTTTCTTTTTTTAGGTGTTTTTTTTTTCAATTTTTTTATTCGTTTTACTGGAATTATCCATATGCAGATTTAGATTAAAAAAATGTGTACACGTTACAATACTAAAAATTGCGATGCGCGCAACACAAACTTTCAATTACCAACTTACTTTGATTGGAAATCACTTCTACTAACACGCGCATTATATTTATTTAGATTATATATAATATTTAATTTTATACACTCTCTGCTTATATTAGGTTATAAATGTTTATTTAGATTATAGATAGTGTGATATTATATTTATAGTGATGGATAGGGATATTTATGTATACAGTATTTATATTTGTATAATTACCTATCAATTATATTTTAAGCTCATGGCATTTATTAAAACATTTTATGTTTTGGATAACTACCTGGTGTGTTCTTTATTATCGTTTTAATACTGTTGTAAGTTGAATAAGTATTTACCAAATCTATTTGTATAGGGTATTCCCCGAAAACAAATAAAATTCATTCATTCATACTAAAACGTCTATATATTAACAAATATATGTATACTCAAACCTACAACCATTTCTTACTATACTTTTTTAAATTTAAGTGAGTTTTCTTTAAATGAAGTATGGAATATACTAAATAAATTTATTTTTTACAGGTGAATCCTGATAACTAAGCTGGCCTTTCTAAAGGTAAGATATAAATATTTCATTTATTATTTTTTTTTTCCCCGATATTACTATTTAAATATCATCTTTCATTAGATGAAGAATGTATAAAAACATGAGAAACCTCAGTGTTTTATTTTATTCCGTGTATTTTATTTCGGATTATTATACATCCAAATTTATTATTATTATATTCTTTTTATTATTCACTCGTACAAGTGGATTCGGACGATTGTCCATTACCAAGTACCTAAAATTTTTTTATACAGTATTAATTAATTTATAAATACATCTAAATTAATATTCTCTACATATTTATACAAACAAATTTAAAATCATAAAAACTAAATAATAACAATTATGTAAACTTTCTTATATCTAATAGCACTATTCTATATTATTTTTATAAATCGTTATATATCTTACAATTTGTTAATTCAACACTTTTTTAAAAATGTTATGTTACTTTTTTATATTGTATTATGCTATTCACTATCTATCAGTATCACTGGTTTCCAGTGGACTAGTCTTCATTTTCCCCTTCTCTTCATCTTCTATTAAAGTATTACAGAACCCAGTTTTATTATTTTTAATTAAAAATTCATTTATATATAATTCATCTTTTTTTTAATAGTATAGCATATAGGGTAAACCGTACAGTTAATGGCACTCAGTACAGTTATTGGCACCCCAAATTTAAATTAAAGAAATAGGTAAACAAGTCCTAATTTTATTACAAGATATACATGAGTCTAATGTTTGAAGGGTCCTCTAAGTCATCTATGAAGCAAGACTTTAACAAACTAATCATAGGGAAGATTTCACAATTAAATCCACAGGGTGCCAATAACTAGATTTGGCACTTTTAACAACAAATGTTGCCATATTGTAAAACTATTGAACTTTTGACCCAAAAAACCCTCTTGAGTCTTTATGAGGATAGATAATGAGGAGCTATAGGAAGTTTCTATTTGATTCCTTTATTAAAAAGTATTCTTTTAGTAACCACAGAAATGTAGTCTCAAGGGTGCCAATAACTGTACGGTTTACCCTAGCATATATGTTTAGGAAATCAGTTTTTTATTTTATGTAATATCTTTCGGATTGATGGATTGTGCAGGTAAATGACAAATCAACTCACGTGAGCAATAGTAAAATTTTATTTTTGCTCTCTCAGTATATTTTTGTAAAAAATAATTTTTGAGTTTATAAAAATATTGTTCCGTGGTTAAAATATCGTTTCAAAACTACCTTTTGACTAGATTGTCGCTATTAATTATAGTTCTTTATTTTTTTTTTTAATTTAGTCAAAGAAATAATAAATGTGTCACAATGAATGGCATCTCCTGAACTTTGAAGAAACTTCAAAATTTAAAATTCAAAAACAGTCAGAATTTTATTTCAAAATGTATATGTATGTATATATATATAATTTTATGATAGGATTCTTGAAGTTCAATCAATAATAAAGAACTCCGTATATTATGGCGAAGTTTCGAGACTATATTGTTCTCATAGAGGTTGGAATACAATTATTGAGTCATATAGGTAAAATTACACTAAAGTTAACAGTAAAATAAATATATAAAATACATAGGTTGTACGACTGTATATGTATATTGACAATTGATAAAAGTGTATGAATATATTTACAATGTTGCTGATTGACATTCCTACATAAACCACATAGATATATAGAAACTAACTAACTTAATTACAACGGCAAGTTCAGAACTGTAAAGGAAATATCCATTAGCATTTATATTCGTACACTTTTATAAATTGAATTATATACAGTCATACAACCTATGTATTTTATATATTTATATTACTCTTAACTTAATTGTAATTTTACCTATATGTCTCAAATAATTTTATTCCAACCTGTTTGTTCGTTTTAGGGCATGATTATGAGAACAATATGCAGTAGGACCTCCATTATCCGGGCCTCGATTAACCGGGGATCCAATTAACCGGGGTGCCGAGGTACGTAATATACGTAAATATTTAACAATTACACAATGGTTAACTATTATATTATGAAATAAAACAATAAATGGAAAAAGATGTTTCCAGTATCTGATACTCTAATTCATAATCTAGGAACGGTATTGTTTTCAAGTCTTTCGAGGAAACTCCTACTCTGTCCTGTTTTGCTACAAAACAAAATATTGTCAGTTGTGATTTAGTCTCGATTTAAATACATACGAAGTAGCAAAATGTCGGACAAAAGAAAACGTGTCGTTTTAACGCTTGAAGAGAAATTAACTATTATAAACAGATTAGAAAAGGGTGAAAGTGTTAAAAAATTGTCCGCTGAACTAGGAATCGGCGAACAAACTGTACGGGATATTTTGAAGAAGAAAAGACATTTTCGACCCATAATATATAAAAAACATAAATTTACTTTTTTTGTCATTTTTTTATATTATAATTTAATGTATTTAAAACGTTCATTTGTTAATAAGTTTAGTGATTATACTTTAAAAGTGGTTTTTTAACCTTCTTTTCTATCACATTAAGTCAATAAAATGTTTTAATTCGATTATCCGGGGTTTTCGATTATCCGTGGACCCCCATGTGAGTAAAACCCTCATTACCTTCTCCATAAGAAGAATGGAGAGACTTCGCCATAATATAGTTGTTTATTATTGATTGAACCTCAAGATCCCTATTATAACATAATATATATATATATATATATATATATATATATATATATATATATATATATATATATATATATATATATATATATATATATGTATATATATATATATTAACCCTCTGACTGGATCTTTATGGTTAGTTTGTTCTCCCCCTCCATTAGAAGAAAATATAACACAAAGCCACTAATAGTCCAGTCAATAGAGGCTCAAAAAGGGGGTTCAGCTTACATCAAATGCGGGATCGTTTTTTATTTTTTGATGTTGTTTGGGACCATTAGGTAGTAATTAATCCAAGTTTCCGTCATCCCCCCCTCCTTGCTTCGTCCGCCATCTTGAAAAAACTGTCAGAAATCGGCACTTTTTTCAGTTTTCGGTCTCTAGCTCATTCCCAGTTCATTTTTTTGAAGATATGTCTATATAAGAAAATGTAGATTACTAAACTTCCAACACATTTGATTTGGAAGTTTTTTTTTGTAGGTCCAAGTGTATCCGAGCTATGAGAAGGCGAAAAAGGTCGAAAATTGGAGATTCGGCAAATTTTTCACTTTCGCTCCACTTACCATCGCAAAAACAGGGGGAAGACTTGATCCCAGCAAAAAGTTTATGGAATCAAAGTTGTAGAGAATTTAATTTCCTTTAAAATCATGTATTGAAAAAAAATTGACAAGCAATGGGTAGGAGTGGGGGTAAATTTAAGAAAACTAGAAGAAATGCGTTTTTGTGATTCAGCCCTGGGGCGCCGTGTTGATGAAAGTTTTTCGTTTTCATTATATTACAATCATTTTTTGAGCACAGCAGTGCATCTATCTACATCGATTTATTAGTCATCCTCATTGGAACAGCAAATATGACGAACAACATATATTTTAAAAAACCAGGAAGAGGCAATTCACCTGACGTCATGTACTCAACCTCATCATTTATATATGACTTCGCCGAGAACCTGCTGCTTATCCACGCCATCAGTGGGTGTGACACGAAGTCAAACATTTATGGGTTCGGAAAAACAAAATTTTGTTCCCTGTTCCGGAGGAATCCATTATTGTTGGAAATAGGTGATGTCTTCATGGACCCAGAAGCCACATTAGAGGACATATCCAAAGCAGGAGAGCAAATATTGGTCGTCCTCTATGGTGGGGTAATCGACCAATCACTTTCTGACCTAAGACACACAAAATTTGTTGCCACGGCGACAAACGTAAACCTAGAAAAGCTGCCCCCAACCTCTGATGCAGCACGATACCACTCCTTGAGGGTATACCACCAAGTGATGGCCTGGATGAGCAGGAAAAAAGACCCGTTCATCTTTGGCTGCACAAAAGGAAGCAGGGGCTTGATTCCAACTACAACCACCAGAGATGCTGCTCCTCATACACTGCTGGAGACGGAATCATGCAGGTGTGTCACCGGCTGTTCCACAGCATGTGGATGCAGAAAAGCCGGTCTACATTGCTCCATTTCTGCAAGTTCTGCTCCGGCGGAAAGTCCTGCGACAACCATCCCTTGATAGTCGCTGACGAGGAAGAGGAAAACATCGACGACCTGTCCATACCATTCGACGAAAATCCTGCAGAAGAAGAGTCAGCCCTCCCAACCCCCCTTGGAAACGTCCCCGGTTACTGTAACAACCCCCCCCCCCTTCTTTTTTAAAGTTTTTATTTTAGTGCTTAGTGTGTTCATTATTTAATATGTAAATAATTAATATATAAAACGCATTGTATTGTAATCTATATTTTGTAAATATACACCAATTTTTTTAAATGGATGTGTTACGAATTTGTTCTCTCCCATCTATTCATATTTATACAAAAAATGGTTCGAATATTATTTAGATTCACTGCTGTGCTCAAAAAATGGTTGTAATATAATAAAAACGAAAAACATTCATCAACAAGGCCTGAATCACAAAAAACGCATTTCTTCTAGTTTTCTTAAATATACCCCCACTCCTACCCATTGCTTGTCAAATTTTTTTCAATACATGATTTTAAAGGAAATTAAATTCTCTACAACTTTGATTCCATAAACTTTTTGCTGAGATCAAGTCTTCCCCCTGTTATTGCGATGGTAAGTGGAGCAAAAGTGAAAAATTTGCCGAATCTCCAATTTTCGACCTTTTTCGCCTTCTCATAGCTCGGATACACTTGGACCTACAAAAAAAACTTCCAAATCAAATGTGTTGGAAGTTTAGTAATCTACATTTTCTTATATAGACATATCTTCAAAAAAATGAACTGGGAATGAGCTAGAGGCCGAAAACTGAAAAAAGTGCCGATTTCTGACAGTTTTTTCAAGATGGCGGACGAAGCAAGGAGGGGGGGATGACGGAAACTTGGATTAATTACTACCTAATGGTCCCAAATAACATCAAAAAATAAAAAACGATCCCGCATTTGATGTAAGCTGAAGTTCGTTTATTGACTGGACTATAAAATCAGTTGCCTGTATCAGATTTTCATTCTAATTGGTATAGTAGATAAAATGCTTGGGACTTAGAGAATAATTGAGTAGCCTATTGTGTGAGCTACCCTTTTATCTCCCCACCCCCACCCAATGCTAAAAGCCCCCCCCGCCTCATGAATTCGTAAATTTTGACGTATGTTTATCTGTTTCCTATTCTTGGCGAGTTCTGTATGCGTTTAAGAACATTTTGTGATAAATTAGCTGATTTAGGAATACAATTCTGATCTGAATAGAATATCAAGTGATTAAAAAAAAAAAAAATTTAGTATTAGGTTCAAGAAAATTATGTAATGAAGATGTACATGTATTGAAGAGGAAATGGTTTGTCAAAATAAGTAGCACTAATATTTGAGAATTACATATACTATTATGGCCAACGTTTTGACCCAAATTTTAGGTCGTCATCAGTGCTAAATGAGAAAAACCAGACAACAACTAATCAGAGAAATTATATAAACAAATATCAAATGTATGTGAAACATTAAAAAAAATGAAATTCGTATATTAGATAAAAATAAACATTAATTTTTTTTATAGAATTTTAAAAAATTGTAATATAATAGTTATTGAAGTAAGACCATGTTAAAAGTAAAAAATGAAAATGAGATAAAACTCTAAATAGCTTATCTGAGGGAGGTAATGTGAAGTAATATTGAACTTTAGGTGAACATATAATAATGTTACAATGGTATTAAAATTGTTATTATATAATTGTATAATTATATACAGTACCAGTCAAAAGTTCAATACTGTAAAATAAATAAATGATAATTTAATTTTTTAATTTTATTTAATTAATAATACAATGAACATAATCAATGTGTGGCTTCAAGCTTTGCGCTTATGTCCACATTTCATATGGTTTCAAAGAAAATCATGAAGTTAGAGTTAACAATAATTATTTTACATTAATGAGGAAAAAAAGAAAACAAAAAAAAAACCTCATACATAGTATAAATAAATAAATAAATAAATAAATTAAAGAAAGACAAAACGTATAAAAAAAAGATATCTGTACATTAAGCTATTATCTGATTTATAGTACTATATGTTTTAATCTTTTGTGTTTGTACCTCTTATAAGGCAAATCTGATTTGGTGTAGTTGACAATTTCCCTTATATGAACGTGAGGACTAGCCTCACATGAATTAAAAAAATCTATCGATAATTTATAAATATAAGTAGAGATGCTGGGCACATCTAAACTGTAGTGAATCAAGTCTATCGGGGTCCATTTAGGGAAGTTGCCAACTAACCGCAAACATTTATTTTGTAATATTTGTAATTTTCTGTAGTTAGTTGTGCATGTATTAGACCATACAGGGCAACCATAACATACTATAGGCCGTATGTAAGAATAATACAATAATTTTTTATTTATAATATTTAAATGGGAATATTTTGAAAGCAATGGAAATAATTTATGTAAGACGCCTATGGCTTTATTTATTTGAGTGGTAATGTGATAGGAATATGTTAGTCGCGAATCTATATTAAGTCCCAAGTAAGTAATATTTTTGGACCAAGGTAAGGCATTTCCATCTATAACTACGAAACTGTCAATTTTAGGCCTGCGCTTAGTGAAAATAATGGCTTTTGTTTTATTTTGATTAGGTCGGATTTTCCATTTATTAAAATATTTAAAACATTTTGATAAAGCTAAATTCAGATGGTTTGCTATTGTGTCTATTCTGTATGAAGAAATGAAGAAACATGTATCGTCGGCAAAAAGAGCTATTTCAGCTTTACCTTTCATTGCTGTGATATCATTTATATAAAGATTGAACAAAATAGGACCAAGCACAGAGCCTTGTGGAACACCGGCCTTTAGAATGCCGGTGTTCCAGTACAGTATTGCTGCTTACTACAGTATTGCCACAGGCATTCCGTCAGAACCGGGAGATTTTTTGGTAGTTAGCTTAGAGATAGTATTTTTTAGTTCTTTAGGAGAAACGATTTTACAGTTGTCGAACTTTTTGTTTACAGGAGTTTGATATATTTTTGTTTGCCTGAGAACCTATCGAGTAAAGGATGGTATTCCCAGATCTAAGTTCATTTTGTGAACGTTTTCAAAATAATCAGCAAGCAGATTTGCTTTGTCGTGATTACTGAAAGCATAGCTCGCAGGCGAGTTCCTTATTCTAAGTTGCTGGGTGACAGATAATTTTACTAGTGGGGGAACGCTTGTAGTCGGATAACGGAAACGGTTAGCTAATTTAAACATTTTATTATTACTCGTAGGGGATATAGTTGATAAAAATTTGTTCCACTCGATGTTTTTTAATTTAGTTACAAGCTTGGAAATAAATTTGTTGAGTTTATTTAAAGTTTTCTTTATCCAGCGATAACGATGTCTGCAGTAAGCTTTTTTAACTTTGTTCCTGATTTTAATTAAGTATGGTAGGAATGGATTCATTTTTAATCTATCTGTTTTCTGTGTAAAAAGGGGTATTGATTCATTAGCTGCATATGTTATGGTATTATGAAAATTATTGACAAGGGTGTCTATATCTGAAGGCTTAGTAATGATTGGATTAATTTGAATGTTTTTGTCAATATTCGCGCGAAATTTGGCCCAGTTGGCGAGTTTAAAGTCAAAAAAAATTTTCTTTGGTTTATTTTTTAAATGTTGGTCTATGGAAAAAAATGACAGGGTTGTGATCCGAAGGAAGAGCTGATAAGGACTTGGGTGTTATAGTGAAAGGTATGTTTTTAGTTAGGGCGATGTCTATAATACTAGGGGAGCAATACGTTCTATCAGGATAATATGTCGGTTCTTCAGGAGCAACAATTCTAAAATTAATTTTAAAAGATAATTCACTTAACAATTTGCCGTTTCTGTTGTTTACATTACAATTCCAACCTATGTGTTTAGAATTCAGATCACCAAGCATGATTACATGATTATGCATAGAAAATATTTTTTGAAAGTCGCTAGGTAAAATAGTTTTAGATGGTGATTGATAAGCAGATATTACCAGGATTTCAATAGAACCAAGCACAATTTTAATTCCTGTGGCAACTAGATTTATTAATTTGGGCAATAAAATAGGATAATGAGAAATCGATGTTTTAATTAACAGAGCTACACCTCTACCCTCATCGCATCTGTAAACATTATAACCAGGGGTTTTAAGATTGTGCTTGGTTTTTAGATTAGTTTCGCTGAGGGCGATTATATCAATATTATTATTATTAACGAAATATGAAAACTCAGCAACTTTGTTTAAAACTGATCTACAATTCCATGACATTAGTTTACAATTTCTAAAAAAATTTAACATAAAATATCACAAAAAAACTCAGCCACTACGCTTATTTTAGTCAAAGTGTCGGGGGCGGTTTTAAGTTTACTAACGAGCTGTTTGAAATTGTTAATCAATTTTGAAATATTGAAGGTTGAAAACAAAGTTTTTATTTCTTTTAAAATGTCACTAAAAGATAATTCCACATTGTAACATTGTGTAATACCTGATACATTCTTGTAGCGCTCCCATGAAACGATACACTGACAAACCTTTTTTACAGACATTATTTTCTTAATTTCAACAGTATTTTTAAATGTAACAATAAAAACTGGTAGTTTTGCTGATTCGAAATAAATGATAACATTTTATTTATTAAACAACATAACAACTATAATTTTATTTTTAATTTATTTACAACTAGCTCTAAATCCCGGTTTCACCCAGGGAACTTGGAAAACAATGAGAAAAGCCGTGGGTCAAGAAAAGTTCATTAGGACAGAAATGAGATTTTTTTCGATTCCAACGGTTGATTTCGTAAAGATCTAATGTAAAGCGAGATCACAAAGATTTTCATAAAAATAAAGAATGTACTCAGAGATTGGCTTTAGTTATGAAATTTTAATATGGACAGGTGTTTGCACCTGGTATGAAAAGCGAAATTTGGAGAATTTAGGACATACGGTATGGATTTCTATAAAGAACAAAAAAAAAAAAAAACAGAATTTCATTTTTATTTATATAGATTGTATTCGAAACAATCATATAATTTTTGAAATCTTATCTCTTGAGTTAAATTTTTTTTTTTTTTTTTTTGTGAATTAAATACAAGGGAGTCTAAACTTTTGACTGGTACTGTAAATTAAAATTAAAAGCCTAACTTAAAATAAAATAAAGTAAATAAGTATAGTAGTGTACATATCGAAAAATGTAAAAAAGATGGATAATTGAATAATGATGGTGGATTTCGACGGCACCTCTAACCATTTACTTTTCATTAAATAAAGTTTTTATACAAAATAAAATATAAATATATATACTTTAATGAGTTTTAAAAACAAAAGCGAAATCCCCTAACTTGATTTTTTGATATGGCATTGTTTTGTCACCATTAAGTTAATTATTGCCTCCTCATCAAACGATAAAATAATTTTTTTTGTTTTGCTAATGTCATACTAATTTGGTCATTTAGATCCCGTCCAGAGAGATTGCCTTAGCGTTTTTACCCCTATTTAAATGAGTATTTTTTTGCTATTTCGTTTGAGGAAAATCCAGGAAAATTAGCTCGTTATTAATATTGGCCTTTGAGATGATTAAGGATATGTAATTGTATCTTGCATCGTAATTTTTTAATAAATTATTGTTGATACAAATACATACATAAATATATGTGTGTATATATATATATATATATATATATATATATATATATATATATATATATACGGAAATAAAGACATGTGATATTTAAGAGAAGTCCCACAATCCATTTATACGAGGAGCAATATGAAAGGAGTTCTTAGAGCTTAGGACCATGGAGGACCAATATTCTTCTAATCCTCGTCCCTCGACCAAACTACCACCGAAGGCTGGCTGACCTATTCTTCACCTAAGAAGCAGCAGGGTAAAGATTGATAATAATTTTATTTTGTATTATTTCCTGTTTTTTTTAAACGAATTTTGATAGTTCCATAACATGCATTAAATTATTTATTTATTTTTTCTTTTTACATGAAACATATTTTCACAAAGAAAAAATATTATTTTTTATCAACTTGTATAAATATATATGAAAATGTAAGAAATACATATGTATATGACGACATAATGTTAATAGATACATTTTCACATATTATTAAGTTGGTTTCGGGTTGTATTTGAATTTAAGTGGTATTTAGTGGTACCAATCAACTAATCAACAAATCAACTAAAGAGAGCACATTATTCCAAGTCATTTGAACACCTACCTGTAATATATGTACGTACATTTTAGTATATTTTCGCATTATAGAAAGTATAGTATACTGCAAAAATTGTGATCTATTGTACTAGTGTGAGAAACTTGGAATTCGTTCACAGTCCATAGATAAAAATATACAATTCATTTGATTTAAGAATAAATTAAAAATACAAAAATTACAATTTTTTCGGAATATGCTTTTCTAGCATAACCTTTTTGGGAATGATTCCTGTGGTAATTTTTAAGGTTTCTAAAATTTACGTAAACCAGAATAGCTGCTGAATGAATGAATGAATTAGGCCTTCATTGTAAAGAGTAAAATATAAAACAAAGTAATGGATTACAAAGAATTATATTTACATATTTACGAAGTGTACTAATATTTTAACTACAATAACAGTAAGAAACAATAAGTAATAAAGTTCTTCTAATGAAAACATTATTAACTAATTTAATAGTAACGTTTTTTCTCTGTATAGGCCTTCCCTTTAAAGATGCCTTTACACTCTACGAACTTTCCTTCGAACACCACTCTCGAACAGCCTTCACGTCGACTGCTCGGGTGTTCCAGGTACTTCATCTGTTCGCCTGTGTTCGGGGGTAGCGCTAGTGTCACTTTTGATTTGGGTTTTTCCCAAGTGACAGGAGTTGTTTTTGATATTAGTGCGCCGTTCTAATTCGTCTCCTATTTTTTTTTATTTTTCAGATAATATAAAATATATTGATAATTTGGGATGTTTTCTTGTTATGTCTTCATCATAAGCTAGCGTTGGGTGCGTCAACCATATTGGTTCGCTTAACGTCACGTTAAGTATAAATGGCTGTTCGTTTAACGCCGGTACGGCAAGGTTCGAGGGGAAAACCTGTTCGAGGTGTGGTTCGTAGAGTGTAAAGACATATTATGTGAGTATGATCTGACCCTCTCTGTCAAGGATATCTGTTAATCGTGGCTAATTTTTAAATTTAGTGTTCTAATGTTAGTTATTTATGAATAAAGCATGAGCCATGCGAACCATGAATGCTTTTGTTGGCCTAGGCTGAAATACTTTGAAATGGCGGTGGTGGGAACCGGGCTTTGCTGGAAATCGCAGCAATTCAACAAAGGAAATAGGTCAGTAGAATCGATAAGTGTTGCCGCTGGTAACAGATACAATCAACTATCGATTATAGTCGATTCAGCGAATTGACAATTCATTTCTCTAGGCTGTGTGTTTGTAAGAGTGTTACTTTTACCCCACTCAGCGAATCCAGTTAGCAAATGCAAAATTATTTAATTAGCTATAAAATATATATTAACCCTTTGCGCTCGACACCGTTTCGGACGTTACCTACCGGCAAATCGACGCAACTTATTCGCAAAAACGTACACCCTGAAAACGTAATATTGTACAGTAAAATTTTAGAACCAAGTAAGGAATTTTAATGAAATTTAGGTTATACCATTTATCAAGCTTCAAGAACACATTGTTACAAAAAAAAATTATTTTTTTAAATCTTATATTTTTTTATAATTTTATTATAATATCTATTTATAGTGTAAAATTTTTGATTTAAGAGAACCGGAGCGGATGTCGATTGAAATCCATTAGATTTCACAAAGGTTTCGCCGTTCCTTATATATAAAACAATAAAAATCACGAGATGGGACCCTTTTAGTTGAAGTTTTCTCAGATATCCAATCAAAAAACCTCCTAAAATGTAAAAAATCTACTTAATAACTTTGCGGTTAATGTAGTAGCACATGGGAAACTAAATCAAAGTAAAAGGATTATTTGGTGCCCCGAACTAAATTATTGTACAATTAAAACCATAAAATATAGCCGATGTTAAAATATTAACGTACTATAGAAATAATGTAAAACACCATTAGCCGCGACCGTCATTTATCACCAAAAGCGATATATCCTATAAATAGTTTTAACGATTTGGTTATGTCCTTATATGTTAAAAACTGAAAATTATTTGCATTGTCTCCGAAGCGGAGCCCTCGAGTTTTAAGACGAATTTTAAATGGCTCCGCTCCGTAGAGCTTGAGTGCAAAGGGTTAATTTAAAATAAACAGAATAAATGTGAAGGAATAAGCAAAAAAAAAAAAAAAGAAGAGAGAACGTGACTCTCAGTTATTCTTTTTCGGCAGTCAACGTGTTAAAGACCTAATTATTTGGCAAAGGCGGCATTCTAGTGTGAGCCACCGGTGGTACACGCCGCCCGATGAGGCAGTCAAGTGTGCACCACCGGTGGTACACGCCGGCGTGAACGTGTTAATCGTCATAGTTTTGTTTTCATTTTATTTCAAAATAATACGTTACCTTAACATTACTTTAGTAACTTGGGGTTTTAAGTATATAGTATAAAATACAATAATATATATATATATATATATATATATATATATATATATATATATATATATGTATAAAGATAAAGATAAAAAATCCGCTTTTAAATGCTTGTTTACCGGACCTAAAAGACGGGAAGAAGGAATGAGATGTGAAGTGTGGCATGAAATATATACAGGAGAAACATAGGGCGTATTAGGAGAATGTACCGTGAACTATTGATAGCTTTGCTGTTTACTTCTCACTCTATCCGCCCCTCGTAAATCTCATCCACAATGCTTGATGAAATATTTAGCAGCTTTGCTGCTTGTCGATGGTCCAATAATGATATCACAACAGCTCAAATCTTTCTCGATAAAAGCTCATCTCTTACAGCTCACCAGTAAAAAAAAAAACCTTGAGGAAAAAGCGTCAATATCACCAAAAAAGACGCCATATGCTTCATTTTTTCAGAAACAAATATATTTTCTGCTAGCAATATTAACATATTCATATTTTTTTTTCTTTCCAAATCAGTTTTAATTTCAGGCATTTACAACATAGATTCTCTCCAAGACAGATCTCATAGATTATTTTGTAGTTCTAGAAAAAGTCTTTTATTTCCAGTTTATGTAACTAAATATCATCTTTAAAAAATGAGCCACAGACGATATCGGGCGTCGGGGTCCGAAGGGAATGCTCTGACGAAAGCGTTATTTTTTGACTGGAAAGCGTATCAAATGAGCGTCTCAAGGGCGTTATCTCTTGGTAAGGATTAGAACTAGACATAATACGCGGAAGGGCTATGCCTTCCTCGGAGGTATCGCACCTCGGAGTCCAATTCTAAAAAAAAACACAGAATTTCAGCTGTTACCAACAGTTTCTGCACTAAAATGCAATAATGTTCTAAATACCGCTGATTTTGCCCGATCTAGATACCAGTCCTTTCATAATAAACTGCCGACCCACCCGAATCCTCTTGTTTCCAGCCTTTCAGACCATCCTCCTAGGCGTCTGAAAAGAAGATGGCCTCGGGACCTTCTATCTTTAGTGTACTAGCTGAGTGCTGCCAATGGGTAACTTCTCATCATGCTTGTTCATGACACATTCTTTTCTTATTATTAGCTCATTTAATAGATGTATTAATTATCTATATTATGTTGTAAATTTCAATAAAAAAAGAAAAAACATTTTTAACCAATTGCAGAGGTGAGAGATAGTCAAGTGTTATTCTATACGATAGGTTAAATGATTATCAGGATTTTCAGTTAAAACTTTTTTATTTTGGAAAGCCAACCTTTCGATCCAACTTGTGGATCTTCATCAGTGCTAAAAGAAAACAAATATATGAGTATCTATGCTAGGGGTACTTGAGGAGTATCTATGCTAGGCTCCTCTCGCATAGATAATCATCAGAGTTGGGCAAATTGTAAACTGAATAGTGATTAATGAATATGAATAACTGTAATCATAAAACAAATGAATAATGAATAACTATTATTCACAATCAGTGCGGAGTATTTTTAATGATTATTGAGTGTTTATGGTATTCTAATGAATAATAAATAACTGGTATTCAGTTATTTATGATTAACGAATACTGATAAATTCAGTTAGTCATAATAAAATATATTCATGAGCTAGGATTAATATAATATTTGTAATTCTGTTTATTCTTCTTAAGAAGTAGAAGGAATAAATCGTGTTCCACTGTAAGCAATGAATTTATTAAAATATTGTATTACAATGAAATAACTATTTAATAACTTAACCGATTAGCTCACCTGTAAGCAATGAAAACGATTTTAAAGTCCTTATATAACTGATGCTCAAATCACAATAGAATCAACCAACCTGAATACTGAAGTTTATATGAATTGAAACACATGATATAAATCACAGATTTATACCACCCCTCCTCAAGTCACGAACAAGGATAGGATAGATCATTACAGAAGAAATTATGAATTTGCAGAAGGCGAGCTGGTCTACGTTGAAAATGGGAATAAATTGAACAGAAATAAACTAGATAAGGTCAGAAGCGGTCCATTCAGAATTATCAGGAGGGTTTCGAATTCGATATATGAAGTAAATTGTGGTAGAAGACGTAAAGAAGCAAACTTCTTTCACATCAGAAAGTTAATAAAGTTTAGTAATTAGCTCCCTGTTTATTCGATTCATTTTAAATCCGTCATAAATTCTAAATTTTAATGTTTTTCAAGAATAGGCCAAATTCTATAACTGATGCTCAAATCACAATAGAATCAACCAACCTGAATACTGAAGTTTATATGAATTGAAACACATGATATAAATCACAGATTTATATATTCTTCAATCATGAATACCTAACATTCATCAACCATGAATAACAAATATTAACCAATCATCAATCATGAATATGATATATTCATAATCATTATTCATTAAAACTTAAAAGACGAGGATGCATTTCTGAATAAAAAGTTGTCTTAATGAGCAATGACAAGTCCTGAGAGTGTGTGTTGTCAACAGAACAGCATTTGAAGTCACACATACAGAATTAGCCCCTATTCCAACGGGTATTAGTAAAAGTCTATTCACAAGAATGGAAAGAGCAAACAAATTTTCAATCATCATTCATGATTAGTCAGACTCAGAATTGTGATTCTTTTTGTAATCATGATCAATGAATTTATATTATTCATGATTAATGAATGATCTGTAATCATGAGTAGTGAATTCCTATTAGTCATGATTAATGAGTAATCATGAATAATGAGATCTTCTTAATCATGATTACTGACTAACATTTAATAATGAATAATGGTTATTCATGATTGTTGAATATATTATATTCATGAATACTCCACGACCAGTGATTAATACAATTCATGATTAATGATTCCGCGCTAAAGAGTGATTTGTGAATGATGATTACAATCATAATCATAATCATATTTACATTTTTATTTAAATATGCCCAACTCTGATACTCATATATCTGTTTTCTTTTAGCCCTGATGAAGATCCACAAGTTGGATTGAATCGTTGGCTTTACAAAATAAAAAAGTTTTAACTTAAAAATCCTGATAATCATTTAACCTTTTTTTAACCCATCTTCATTTTGTAAAATAATCCATTTTCATCCCTCGCTTTTCTCCGAATACTCGCAGCAGTGCTCTTAATCTCCCTCAAATGGAAGAAAGCGATGAGACTCTCAATATTCCCATCGTAGGGGAAGGAATCGTTAGCCCTAGATTGCAGATAAGTGCGGTGAAGATAAACGGGATGAAATATTTCATGAGGCCTAGAGAAAAACCATCCTCCTCTCAGAGATCCGGAAGTAGAACCCTTATGGATGAGCGTCGGTGAACTTTGTAAGACGTTAAAAGTTTGCCGGGAGATGGGTCCAGCAAGGCGGTAATATGTGAAGGGTAGTTTTTACGATGACAGAGAGAGCAGGATTAGGGACTCATCTACCAGCCCTGGATTAGCCGAAATTAGCCGTGTCAGGGGATCTCATCCCTCCTCGAGGATCCGATTATTTAACCCCCCTACACACATATGCCCCCCTCAAACCCCCCTCCCCCCCCACATCTCGCTCACTGTTCCTACACATCAAATCATCACTTGTCCTCCTCCTTAATGTGTTCCATTTCCAACTTATGTCATCTCACTGTCTCTCTTAATACAACTTCCTATTTAATAGATGTTCCTCTTCTTCTGGTTGAACGGCTCTCCTTGCAACCGCCTCTACTATACGCCTTCCCATCCCCCTTTGAAGTTAAGGAATCCCCTGAATGTGGGAGTTCCCTTTGATCTAGCTATATTGATGAGCGCATTTCCCTCTAAATTTGTATTTTAGTTAATCCCAGCTAGCTGATTAATGGGATGTTGACTCCTCCTGGTCTATGAAGCGGACAGCCAGATGGCCACCTTCAGTCACCCTTAGTTTTGAGGATTCCACGTCCCAACCAGCAAGAGCTACTTAACGATTAAATGATGATAATATATGATGTAAACGATGATATAAGAAAATAATAAATATAAATTGTGTTCAAATAATTTACAATAGCTACTTAATGCCTCTGGTTTACATTGATAATAAAATACAACTTCAGCTGACGTAATTAGTACTACCAAGGAATATTTAATACAATTATGATGTAAAAATTAAAACTGTTGATATATTTGTATTAAATTCCCTTCTCTTTTCTCTGCGTCTCTTTGGATGATTTATTATCTTTTTTTTTTTTTTTTAGGTTTTGAAATTATTTTTATACATTCCGTTGTTATTTCATGTTATTAATATTTTACCTAATTTTTAATTTTTAATTTTTAATTATTACATATCTACATTAATTCTTTGATGCGCGGTTATAAGGGCTTAAGTCAAAATTTTGAATTTTTCAGGAGAGCAAGAGAAAAGATCGAAACATTGTGTAAAATCTAATTATTGATATTATTTGTAATTGTTATTTTTATAAAACAATATAGTTTGACGTGTAAGACCTTAGTACCAAGCGGTAGCTCTCATTTCGTGATATAATATTACGTCATAATCTCCAAATGCTCAAAAAGTGACTTAAGCCCTTATGGCCGCTCATCAAAGAATTAATCTCGAGTGGCCAGTTAAGCCAATCGTGAGAAAATGTTATAAAAGTTAAACAAAAAAAAAGAGGAACAAGAAAAGTAATGTACAAGTATTCAAATAATTTACAATAGCTGCTTAATTCCTCTGGTTTACATTGATAATAAAATACAACTTCAGCGGACGTAATTAGCACTACCATGGAATATTTAAAACAATTGTGATGTCAAAATTAAAACTGTCGATATTTTTTGTATTAAATTCCCTTCTCTTTTCTCTGCGTCTCTTTGGATGATATATATTTATTATCTTTTTTTTTTTTGTATTGTTTCTGAAATCATTTTTATACATTCCGTTGTTATTTCATGATATTAATATTTTACCTAATTTTTAATTTTTAATTATTACATATCTACATTAATTAATCTCTAGTGGCCAATCGTGAGAAAATGTTATACAAGTTAAAAAAAAACATAGGAACAAGAAAAAAAATATATAAGGTTCTTTGTACATGCAGAAATTATTTTTATTAGTATTAGCAGCATCACTTTCTTCAATAAAGTGTTCCTCTCTCTCTTCTGATATTGTATTGATGATGCAGAATGATTTTGTTTTTTCATGGTTCTTCAATTCGCTTTTATATATACTAAAAAAATTATATGTTGATTTTTGTGTTAATTAAATCTTGATTTAGAGGTGTCAACTAAGAACATAGGCAATGTTTTTTTAACACTATTAAAAAAATTAAATTTAAATAGGGTAAACCATACAGTTATTGGCACCACAACTTTAACTTAAAGAAATAGATCAACAAGTCCTAATTTTATTACAAGATATACATGAGTCTAATGTTTGAAGGGTCCTCTAAGTCATCTGTGAAGTAAGACTTCAACAAACTTACCATAGGGAAGATTTCACAATTAAATCCACAGGCACTAGATAACGAGATAACTAGATTTGGCACTATTGTAAAACTATTGAACTTTTGACCCAAAAAAACCTCTTGAGTCTTTATAAGGATAGATAAAGAGGAGTTATAGGAAGTTTCAATTAGATCCCTTCATAAGAAGTATTTTTGTTTAATGTCACCACTGAAATTTAGTCTTAAGGGTGCCAATAAATGTACGGTTTACCCTATATATATTTTTTTATGAATTTGAAATAGCAGACCTTTTCCAGCTGTTCATGTTATTAAGAATCAATTTAATTTACATGGGAATATTTCTGACTGAAGAGGAGTCTGACGCGAATGCGCCTTGAAGCGACATCGATAGAAACGATTTCACCCCTAATTGTGCCTGCAAAATTAATAGTTAGTTACGTTTGCCATGTTGATGAAATATTTCCAGACAACAAAATCGCATCGTTTGGAGAAAGTTGAAAGGAACTAAAGTCGTTTTAATTGAGGCAAGAAACGCAAATATATTTCATTGGAGAAAGTAGACAGCGCTCATCATAATCTTCCATCTATTTTATTGAACAACTTATCATTAACTATGCACCTGCTTAATTCGTTTTGAATGGATATTCAGATGTTAACTGTTTTTCGCTTTCGAATAAAGCGAAAAATATTTTTCTATCGCAATTATAGACATTTTATGACAATAGAATTTTATTGATAGCTTATCGATAGTTTATAACTTACTGGAAGACTTGATCTACATACATTTTTCCAATCTTGTAAAAATGTGAAAATTCACATCTTCCATTTTGATATAAATATATTTTTCAATAAATATTCACAACGTTTCGAGGCTTTAATTCCTCATCTTCTGGTACTCCTTACTAATCCCAATTAACAATCTTTAAGTTAAACAATTGATCAATTCCTTGAAAATCTCGTCAATAGATAAATTTGTCAAATACACCTCTCTCCTGAATATGTTGTAACGAATTGAAAAAATATATTTATCAAAATGGAAGATGTGAATTGTCACTGTTTTACAAGATCATCATTTTTAGCACATTATTACGACAATAATCTATCTATATATGTACAGTACCAGTCAAAAGTTTAGACTCACTCTTAGATTTTGTAAAACAAATAAATAAAAACATTTTATTCATCTTACAACATAACAACTATAATTTTATTTTTTAATTTATTCATAATTTTACTCTAAACTTAATTATATAATGTTTAAAATGTAACCTTTTGAGTTAAACTTATTTTACTAAGCTTGAAGATTGTGAATTAAATACAAGTGGCTCCAAACTTTTGATTGGTACTGTATATATATATATTTAAGGGAAATAAACATGGAATATATTTTTATCATTTGTTTTTTGCGTAATATTTATTACCTATTACTTACAGAACTTTTTTTATTTTTTTACCTGTACCTGAACAAACCACGATTTACGACTATGGAACAAATATAACAAACGAATCAGAATGGCGGTGAATTCCATTCCTGATTTACAAAGATTGCAGGTATGGAGTTTTTTTCTGCAAACTGACGTTATGTTAACTTTCATGGTATAAATTTGCAATCAGTTTGTAAAACAATGAAGGGATACATAGGATATGAGCGGAGCTGTTACTATGAATCTAAAAGTTTTAAATTTTAAAAATTTTACTGTATCCACAAATGTTCTTTTATTTTTATGCCACTATGATACACCTCTTATCTGATGAATTAATCCCTAAGGTGGATTTTTTATCTTGTATGCAAAACCCGGATTGCATTCTGAAGAAGATAATGCTTTCCATTTGGTGGGATTTTTATGAATAAGGGTGTTATTTTCTATGAGCCAAAAAGACATTGATTCAACTCTATACTGCTCAAAATTATCAAAATTGGATCAATCAATTAAAAATAAACGCCCAGCACTGGCAAATCGGAAGTGTGTTGTGTTCCCCCAAGACAAAGTTAGGCCCCACACATCATTGGTCACTCGCAATAAATTATTGAGCCATGGATGGGATCTTTTGCCCCACCCTACCTATTCACTAGACCTAGCTCTAAGCGACTACCACTTATTCCGGTCTCTGCAGAACTTCATGAATGGGAAGAAATTCCTAAGGGAAGAGGACATCAAAAACCACTTGGATCAGTTTTTTAACAACAAACCTCAGACATTCTATGAACATGGTATTATGCAGTTAGTGGAAAGATGGAGAAAAAGTCATATTTAATAATATAGGTCAATATATTATATATTAAAATAAATTTTATGTCAATAGTACACTGAGTTTTATTTCACCCTGAAAAACCGAAAGGACTTATTTGCCTACCCAATATAAGATGCGAATATATAATAATTTAAATTACATTGGATTTGGGTCTCACTGTAGGTTTGAAGCAATATAACTCTTTATTATGCTTAACTTTCTTTATTTATCTAACGTTTCGGGCGATCTGCCATCTTCAACGGTCCTACTATGTATTAAAAAAAATCATTATCTTTAAACAAATACTTATCTCAATTTATACTTCTACACCTACACGTTATACGATAATGATTTAATACAGATTATTAAGTAAGATTAATTTGAATAAGCAAAAAAAAAAAAAAAAAAAAAAAAAACATGCTATTACCTCGCGAAAACAGAAATATCGCTGAAAAGAGACAAAATATTTGAACTTTATTTTCAAGGTAAATAATCAATTGTTAACCGCAAGTTATAATTTACAATACACTATACTGTAAATCTCTTATAGTCATTTAATGAAAATGAAAAAAAAAAATATTTTCTACTTGGTTATTTTTCATTTTAGCGAGGAAGAGAGGTTTGTTCTAGGATTTCTTTAATGAAGGAATCTGTTCCATTTGTTTATATTATATTTAATTATCCCAACCTTTCGGGCCACTGGCCCATCCTCTGGGGTTATATATTAGCTTTAGCAACTACAGTTTTAAAATATGACAATGAGATTGTTCCAGAGCCAAAAAAATGTTAAAATAAGGATATGACAATAATATGCGCATATATAATAACTTTAAATGATGACGATTGGCAATGGAACAATTTGTAAAATAGATAGCACCAGAGGTTGGGCCAGCAGCCCGAAACGTTGGGATAATTAAACATAATGTAAAAAACATAATGGAAGAGACTCCTTCATTAAAGAAATCCTAAAAAAAAATATATTTATATTTTAACTCTTAAAATATAAATTCATTTCAACTATTCAACTAATGAAAAATCTGAAATACATTTTGATTTTTAACTCGAGTTTAAAACCAGATTGGGTAACTGTACCATAAGTTGACAGTGCTCCAATAGTTGACATTTTGTACAAAAAGTGTAAATAATAAGATTCAGGGTTGATTATTTTGGTTCAAAATTTGGCGGTAATTTGTCAAGTTATACAATTTAGCTGTGCTGCCATCGGCATTAGTTTGATGAAAACTCAAGCTTATTTGTGAGAGGTTATAATGGCGAATTTTCTAGTGGCCTGAAAACTTGGTTTCTGCTACTCTGTTTCATTAAGGTGCAAGTCAAGTTGAATAAGCTTTTTAGTTTGTTTGATTGAGTTAAATTATGGTTTAATTACTTTTATGGAATTCATCAAGTTCATGAGAATTATTTGATATCTTTTTAATATATTTATATAATGGTTTAGGGCTTAAATATAGGTGTCAACTATTAGAACAGAAATTAATCCATAATTTCAATAGTTGACATCGATGTCAACTACTACCAGAATTAGCAAATAGTGTTTCATCTGAGGGTGGTTTATGGAAGTCTGAGTCTGGCTGGATGACAGGTGTCTTATTTTATGAATTTATAGCGATTGTGATGAATTTAGTATATCCATGGATCATTGAGAGCAAAATTGCATTGCCAATTTGCATATCCTATTCCTGAAGGGACACGCGTCTCAAAGAACATGTGATACTTGCTATTAGTCGAACTTTATCGAAATGCTACACATTTCATCCAACCAATGAATGTGGCCATCTTTAATTGTCTAAAAGAGTATTGGAAGAGTGAAAAACGAAACTTCTGACTGTTACTAAAATCTATTTATCATACTTACTTAACTGGATGATCTCATTTTTCGTTTAAATGTGTTTCTTTTGTTTTTTTCTCATTTAAGCTTTTTGTGTGTATAAAAATTATTAAATTGTGGAAATTTTATTTTATTTCCATTGTGAATTTACTAGTTTATAAATAAAAAAAAAAAGTTTAACTTTTATCTCAGTCCTAACTACCTATTAAAAATCATAGGAAATCAAAAATTAATGCATGTGTCAACTTCATAAATGGTTTCCAAACCTTTACATCTTGATTTGTCAACTATTGGTTCATTTTAGAAGCTTCTAAGAAATAATTTTTCAGAAAAACCGTGAATGTAGACCGTAGGGTATTGTATTCCTAATTTTCTAGAGGGTTTGGCCTAACTAAATTCATCACAAAGATTATACTAACATCAATATATTGGTAAATAGTGTCAATAATATAATTTTTTTTTCTTAAACTGTCAACTATTGGTAAAGTTATCCTAGTACGATGAAGACTTTTCAAGAAGGTGGTCACTCTCTATTTGATGGTGAATGGCATAAATATACATCCTTAATCTATTCATGGATAGTAAAAATATTTCTCTCAAATTCTTCTTCTTTTTAGATTATTTAAAAGTGGTTTTAACAAGGGACACGGAGAGGGGGCCTCAAGAACATTCTATATAAAAATTCTGCTAATACAGAAGGGAAGCCTGGGAGCGCTCCGTCACTGTTGACACTGGGATAATACCGACCAGCAATCCCTCTTCTACCCGACATATTAAAAGTTATAGAGGGGTTTCACACCTTCTAGTCTTCCTTTGTTACTCTAGTGCCATAGTCTCGGCTTCTATAGGCTCTAATACCTCGTATTATCCGGTATTATGGACCACAGCCCATCTTATCCGGATTAAATTAATATCAATCTTTAATAATGCGAAATACCAAGTGTAATTGACAAAAAAAAAAAAAAAAAAAAAATTCAGTATACTTGCTTATTATGGAAAGTTCATCGAAATATAACTATATCGGGAATGGTGTTTTTTTTTTGTTTTTTTTAACAAGTGTGTAGGAAGAGACTAATTACTACTTCTGTAACTATAAATTAGATTTATAGGTACAGAAGGACCAGGGACGTGACGGTTAAGCGAATAGACGGATAACAGAAATACCATAAGAAAAATACCTTAGCATATAAATACCTATAAAAATATACATACATACATACATATATATATATATATATATATATATATATATATATATATTTTTTTTTTTTTTTTTTTTTTTTTTTTTTTTTTTTTTTAAATGACTAAAAGAGATCTACAGTGGAATTTGACAGTAAAAAAAAAGAGCATGATGCCAACCAAATCTTCCTGATGAATGATTAATAATTTATAGGATATTTAATATATAAGTTGTAATTTAGTGTTTAAGATTTAATTTGATGCCAACAAAAAATAATAATAATAATAAAATCTAGAAAATATTTCATTTTTTTAGAAAAAAAAAAAAAAAAAAAAATATATATATATATATATATATATATATATATATATATACACAGTACCAGTGAAAAGATTAGACTCACCCTTAGTTTTGGAAAACAAATAATTAACAACATTTTATTTATTTAACAACATAAACACAATAATTTTATTTTTAATTTATTTATAATTTGTTTTTTTCTTTCATTAACGTTCCTTTATGCTACTAAGGCTAATCGGACGATGCCACATTGGGAATCCTAAATTTTTTTATCCAGGCATAATTAGGATAGGGATCTTTAACGCGTACCTGACATCGTACAGGCTCGGTATCACCATTTTACGTCCTCTCCGAGGGATTTGATGGTTACAGTAGGTAAGATCAGAAAAATCATGGTTTAAAAAAAAAAAAAAAAACAGATATTTGAAGTTTAGGCCTCAAACTCTCGTATTATTTCCAAAACTCACCTAATCATGCAGATAAAAGCCAAATTTTCGCCTATTTATGCATCTTCAGGGCTACAAACGTTCTACAAGCAAATAGAAACAGATTGAAACCTTCCCTTATGGAAGTAGAGCAAACATCTGAAGATGCCTGAATAGGCGAAAATTTGGCTTTTATCTGCATGATTAGGTGAGTTTTGAAAATAATAGTAATATAGAGTTGAGGCCTAGCCTTCAAATATCTGTTTGTTTTTTTTAAACCATGATTTTTCTAGTCTTACATACTGTAACCATCAAATATATATATATATATATATATATATATATATATATATATATATATATATATATTCTAAAAAATGAAATATTTTCTAGATTTTATTATTATTATTATTTATTTTTTTTTTGGCCTCAAACCAAATGTTAAACACTAAATTACTACTTACATATTAAATATCCTATAAATTATTAATCATTCATCAGGAACATTTGGTTGGGATCATGCTTTTTACTGTCGATTTTCAACTGTAGATCTCTTTTAGTCATTTAATAAAAATATATATATATATATATTTTTTTTTTTTTTTTATAGCTATTTATATGCTAAGGTATTTTTCTTATGGTATTTCTGTTATCCATCTATTCGCTTAACCGTTACGTCCCTGGTCCCGACAGTGTTGACTAATGGAAACCTTACTTTACGATGGATTAGCCTATAGACTACATGTTACTAGACCGTGAATTTTCTGAGCTTACCGTAATTTAACCTTTAAAAAATGAGTGAACTGTTTTGGACTAAAAAAAAAATATATAAATAATTTATCGTTAATCGTATAAGTATAGCCCTCAAAAAATGTCCCTTGCCTTATACCGACGGTTTTCCTGCTGCCAGCCTTAAATTAACAGCGCCATCAAATAAAGGGCTTGAATTGAATACGAATTTGAGGTCCATTTGAAAATTCTTTTACAGGCTGCGGAAACCCATGTTCCCGAAAATAGACATTTTTTTTTTCACTATCGAATTCTGTCGTTAACCAAGAACAATTTACTTCAACGATATATACGTGACGTTCAACGATATACACGTATGTCTCAATAAAAACACAAAAATGTAAGATGGTTTTGACATCCCCCATTTTTAAATTATCGAAACTTAAAAAAATATCAATTGCGATGCATAATAAATACATACAAATTATTTATAATAATGATAATAAATTTATTTATTTCTTCTTTGAATATGTATGTAAATATGTATGTTTTATTTAATATAAATATTTATTCCGTAATGATATGATTTAGTTATAGGCTAATAATATGGGTGACGCAAACTTGATAATTATCGTGTGATGCTAGCCCATTGGGTGCCAATAACATGCAACGAGCCAATAGTAATTAGAGCAATATTGTATTTGCCATCCACTACTCAGGGGCCTTAGGCGTTTGTACTCACAATCGATTATTGTCATATAATAACATTTGAAAATCTACAAGTACTCATATCCATGAATTATTCCTTCTAAAATTTATAACTATAAATATAAAACAAACACGTATAACTTATAAACTGGAAATATTCATTAGAAAATAAGTTTTTAATAGAAGAAAATAATTTCGAGTGTTTATTTATTTTATGACGAATCAATCTCGTATGCAAATAAAATAATTTGATATTAATAAATTACAGAACAGACAAAAAAGGTAGTCATATGTAGACATATCGTCGGGTATATGGTAAACTATTAAATCTTAGATATCCGGGTTTTCAGATATTTGGCAGGTGTGTATTATGAGTGCTTGGCGACCTGTCGAATTTTCACGATTCGATCTTTATTCCTTCCTTATGATTGCTGTCTTGACAATCTTTCAGATTATTCAAAATCCTGATAATATTACGATTACATATTACCAATAGATACCTCACCAAAAAATCATATAAAATAATATGTTAAACTCGTAAAGGCAGGCGCCGAATCGCACTGGAAGTAAGAAACTATTTTCTTTACTCCTAAAAATTTGATTTTTTGCAGAATCGCTAGTTTACCATACACCCGACGGTATAGTGTCCTGTGTAAGAGCAACGTAATTTAGTTGGGCGCCATTACTTCTGAATAAAATGTTTCTTTCCTATTGTCAATTTTTCCTATTGATTCGGAAGTTTGATTGAGGAGTAAATGGAAAAGTAAATTTACCTGAATGAATCTAAGATTGAGGATTGAAGAATCGATTGAAAAGTTAAGTCATTCCAGAAGGAGTTAGCATAGATGACACAAGATTTACTGTAGGACACTGTTCCGTAAGCGGTGATATATGTATTTAGAAGCTCAATTATGGAAAAGGAAAACACCAAGAAGTTATTGAACGGGAAATAGGATAATAGCCCTCCGTTAACCAAGCAAACATATTCGGAATGGGTGAAAACAAGAGAGAATATTAGGAGCTGATGGGTATTTTAATGTTCCAGGACAGGTATTGATTTTCCAGTGATCTTGGTTCTCACTGGAGGGATGTTGATCTAAGGTAACTGCGATTTAACTTAACAGTAGGGGAGTGCGGGGTTGGTTGGCATAGGGTGGGGTAGGTTGGCCATTGGCTTAAAGTTGTGAAGGCCCCGGTATTGTACCATGTGACCCGCTCGACCTCGGGAGTCTTGTCCTGAGTTTTCAATCCGATGCTAACAGTGTAGAGAAGAGTGTGCTTCTTTGATTGATTTTACAACATTTAAGTAAATTTTTATATTTTCAGTAAATTTGGTTTAAAGGCATGGTAAAACATTTGACTCTGATTCTGTTCACATGGCCCTAAACACCTTTGTAAAACCTAACCTTTCGATTAACCAGTTTCTTGTTTGACTGTTCTCCCCTGTTCTGGCTGCCATTCATATGATCTCTCTTGTGGGGTAAGTTGGCCCTCTTCAACTGGGGTTTGTTGGCGCAGTAGCAATTCACAAAAGCAAGGTAAACATAAACAAAGGTGAAACTACCAATTGTCTTTAGTTCCAGCAAGGAGGATGAGAGCAATTTTTCTTATGCAGAAAGTGACGACAGTCTAAACTTCTATCTTCTTCTATTGTCATTCTATTTTCCCTTAAAAGCTGTTAAAAACCGATTCAAAATTATTATACCATTATAGTGCAGCTTTTAATAACAATAATATGTGTCAGGCAGTACTTGAATGAGATGGCTAAACAACCCCGTCTTCTAGGCCAACCTTCCCCACCTTAGGGGTTAATTGGCATACTCTGTATTGACGAATTCTTCAATTTTCTATGATCTTGGTATTAAATATTATGAGGTGAAAAAAATACTTGAAGTACTCTAATACTTCGAGTTTACAGTGGTATCAGCCCTATTGGGATTATATTAACAGGAACGACTCAACAATCAAAAAAGTAAAAACTGTCGCCAACCAACCCCGCTCTCCCCTAGAGTAAAAATGATTAACTCGTTGAGGAAAATAATTGGATAGTGTGGGAGAGATGAGTCGCCTGGAATCGATGACCGTGGTCTTACTTCTATAACATTCAGGTTGATTATAGATTGAATATCTTTACTTCACTTATGTTAATGTTATCAATATATTGTGGAAATTCTTGAATTGTCTCAAGCATTTTACTAGGATGTAAAAGATGGTATATTTGAAATAATCGGTATAAAAATGGTAATGTTGATGGTTAATAAAGTCGGAACGATGTTGAATTTCGTACTTAGAATCACCAGAATATAATGGCTGAGAAGATACAACATTTCACCTACACAATCAAGAACGTATCCATTCACATCGAGAAGACCGCTTTATTTCGGTGATTAATCCTGAGCAAATGGGTACCAGCTCTCTCCTAGAATATCAAGCCAACGTACCTTCCCGCACTATTTTTAGACGACCTATATCTGTCCAGGAATAATCTTTGACCAAATCATTTCCTGTAGATCACTCGCGTCCCAAATTACCCCTAGCGCTTTTGTCAACTTGATATAATTCCAACATCCATGTCATCTATCATAACGCTCCAACTCTCCTCTTCTTTAACTATTAAGCGATGGTCATTCTGCTGCAACCGTAGACAGATCACCGTTGATTACTGCAAACGTTTCTCCTATTTTTATTTATTATATATATATTTTTTTTTTTTTTTTGGAGTCTATTTATTACCAGCTGACCCGGCGAACTTCATACCGCCAAACATTGATCAATATTCTGTTAACTTAGTAGTTGAATTAAATTATGCTCTTTATTGAAATAAAATGAATACTCGACACTAATTAAGATCAATAAATGTACAAAAAGCATCATTAAAAATTGTTTTATTTGTATTGAAGTAAATTGGAATTTTCAGTTTTTATACATATATTAAAATTTAAAAAAAATGGCTGTAACTTGGTTAATAATAGTCCAATTTTCATAATACATTTTTTTTTTTTTTATCATAGGGAATCGAAAGACCTATCTATTTCTTTTTCTGCACTATTTAAAAAAATAGATAGTTTTTGAGTTATGCGCGAAAAACGCCACTTTGCTCAGGGGGAAAATTACTGTCCGGAGGAAATTTAAGAACCTTCTAGGCAAGTTTTACAATGTTTCTTCGAGTATGAACCTAGCATGGACTGTTACGTTATAGTTTAAAATAAAAAGCAGCCAAATCGGTGAAACCGTCCGTACGTGATCCCAATACCAACGAATTTAATTATATTTTTTTTTTTTTTTTATTTTTTCGATGTATTTATTCTTATTCTGCTATTCGGGGCAGAGACGAATTAAAAAAATGGAAGATAAGTTCCAGCCGTTCTTGATTTATAGATGAGGTAATTAACACGACTGTTTATATATATATATAACTAATGAACCAATGATTAGTAAGGTAGTTTAGTATAAGTATTTCTGAGTAGACTTAGTATTTCTTGGTACATTCTTAATGGGCATTTTTGGTTTCTACAAAGGTAACAACATATGCATATTAGTTCGGTCTTTGGACAGATCTGCAAATTTTATTTTTATTCATTATAAGTTGGTTTACTATTGTGCTTTGAAGTATCTAACACTTTCCTCGCTTTTACATTTGAACTAAGACAAACGAGGAGTGCCAATATTTTCAGTAAAAGGAAACTATTGTAGTTGTAATTTTCATCGGATATAAAAATAAGTTAGTCACTATTTAATGCGTATTAATTAATATATTTTTCTGTAAATTTAATATTTTTTCCTCGTTACTCTGGAAAAAAAGCGTATCACTGTATTGATAGAAGAAAAGATCAATGCTCTTATCTTATATGTTCCCTATTGAATTGCAATTTAAAATATTATTATTAAGGAATATGTGATTAATCCTTGCTTCTCCCTAACTTTCTAAACTGAAAACTATATAATTAACTTAATCGAGCTTTTTTTCAAATAAGATGTATAGTTCTCTTAGAGCTAATGATAGGCCCGTGGAAGATTCGGAATGTACCTTCGGTCTTTAAGAGGATAAAATTTGAAATTATTTTATGGAAAAGGTGGGATTGCGAGACCATGTCGGATTCGCAGGAGCTTGGAGGGCTGAGGAATTCCCAGTCGCTGACAACCGTTACTCGTTGAGTGCTTCCCTGCCTGATGGGGGCCACGATTAGCTCTTCGGTTAAAACATTCAAAAGAAACGAGTTAACATCTACAAGGATCAACAGAAAAAAAAAATAAAAAATAAATGAAGAAGATGAAAAAGAAGAAAGGAAAAAACAAAAGGAAAATTGCTCCAAGCTGCCAACTCTATTATTGAAGCAACATTTCCAGAGAATGTTGTTCCTCCTTCCCGCGGTCTTTAGAACATTCCGGGTAAAATGAGTGCTCTTTGTTGTCTACTAAGTGGACCCCGACTATCCGGCAAATAGCCTCACTTAGCTGAGAAGGGATTATTATAAACGTAACCGTTAGGGCACCAAATAGTTGGCAGCCTCTGTACAACGACCTTTGTAAGCGTTCGGCAGAAATTATAACCGTTTCCTGGTTTTGAGCTATATCACGACACCTTGCAGGACCTTATGACGGTTGGAAAAAAGTGTACTTCGTTTCATGTCTTACCGAAGTAAACTTTTAAATGAAGAAGACCTTTGCTTCAGAGGATATCCTCTTAAAACCGCTGAACGTACAACTAACAGGCTTTGAACTAATTCAGTAATAAAAAGCTGGTTCGGTCCGCACATCATTTGCTACTACCAGCGGATACAGGGGAGTCCCACTTACCTAGGACAGTAATAATTTTTATAATAGGGAAATATTTCAATTTCCTTCCGATATTCGATATTTCCATCATCGATACCATCTACTTCAATATTATCGACTATTGCTATTGTTCGATATACATATTCTTTATCCGATGTTTTTAATATTTCATTTTTAAAATAACTATTAAAACTAACGTTTTAGGGTCACCTGTGGTGTAGTAGTTAGCACGGTAACCTGAAGTACGAAAGCGCGGGTTCGCGTCCCGTGGTGGCCCTGCGTTTTTTTAAAGGGAGTAAAAAATGCTTAGCTTTGCCGTCCCTCGGTTAGGAAGCAAAATAGAGGTTACGAGCCTGTACGATGTCAGGTACTCGTTAAAGATCCCTATCCTAATTATACCTTGATAGGCAAAATTTAGGACTCCCATGTAGCATCGGCCTTAGTGGCATAAAGTGACGTTAAACACACAAACAGTCTCCTTAAACTTTCAAGTTATGTCTCAGTTAGAATATAGGAAGTCGGCTTCATGTTGAAGGATGTGAACCGAAATTTCTTGATTGAATTTTATCATAAGTTCACCTTTTGATCCTGATCGTACTGATGTCATTGCTTCACATCAACTTTTATTGTATTGGCTTCATCGAGTTGATGGAAAGCAATGAATCCAGTGGGATCGAGCTTAAAAGTTTAAAAGAAATGGAGACCAATTCTAGAGATCCAACCCTGTTTAATAATTCATAAAATAATACAGTTCTATTGTTAAATAAAAAAGCCTTTTAAACTTGAAGGATTTTATTTTAAAATGATCCTTAGAAAAATAAATACTCATCTTGAGTATAGTGTGTAGTAAATTGTATATTTATCTGCCAATATTATAGTAATTATACAGGTGTGAAGAATAATATTCATTCTACTAAGAATTTTCAAAGGATTTAGATAGGCTATATATGTAAAATAAAAATGCATAAATTAAAATAAAAGCATTTTAAATAATGTATTTTTTAAAGAGAAAAGATTGGGCTCAAACGGGAGTCGAACCCGGGTCCTCCGAGCTACATGCACGGCACGCCAACCACTGCACCACAGAGCTCGCTTCCACCTCACTGATACCTCTCCCTCGCACACAATGGTTGGCGTGCCTCGCATGTCGCGCGGACTACCCGGGTTCGACTTCCGGCGGAGCCAAATCTTTTCTCTTCAAAAAATAAATTATTTAAAATAATTTAAAAACCTCATCTCAACGGAAGCACCACTGATATGTAAATACTGCAGCAACGCCGTCTCCATATCTTCCATACAACATATCTTCCAAGGATTGCCCATATTACTTAACCGAACTTTATAGCTATGGACTAAAACCAGAATTAGCAGTTCTTAGAAATGATAATAAGAAAATAGAGCTAGTTTTCAAATTTTTTAAAGCAACCAACCTACTATCTGAAATTTGACATATCCGATCGCTTGGAAAATTGTTAATGATTTAATAATATTTTAAGAAAGTTTAAGAAACCACTTGGCGTTGATGACCACTTTTGGTTTTACGCCAATAAGCACAAACAAACAATACAAGGAAATGCCCTGAAGATGGACGTAAGGTCCGAAACGTTGGGATCGGACCTTTTTTAAAAAGGTGACGTTTTAATAAACTATTGTACTGGAAGATTTTGTAATTCATCAATTATTTTATCATAGAAATAATCATCTGTTCTTTTTTTTTTTTTTTTTGTTTCTCTTCCCAATATAATGGATATTTCTATCGATGAAAACATCGATGTTGGGGTATCGATATTCCATCCCAACTTGCCACAGTCAGATTACGTAGACGTTTTTGTCAGAAGAAATTTGTTTTATGAGGTTATGCAAAGGTGTCGGCGACAATAAGCCTGTCACACCTCCCAGTAACACATATCACCTTCACTCAAAAATACTGGAAACCCTCCTCCCCCCCCCCCCCACCTTCTGGAGTTCTCCGCAGGGGTGTTAGACAAACAGAGAGCTCTGGCTATTGAGGTCGGATAAGAAGGAGAGCCTGAATGGGACAGGAGCTTAGCCAGTAATTGATCCCTCAATGAAAGAGCTTCAATATCTTACATAATATCCTCGCGGGCTTAGGCTACAATAAGGGACGCCGCCCCCCCGTCACATTAGACAAAACCCCTCCCTGATTGCTACCTCCTAAAGGCGCTTTAAAACTAAATTAGTTCTCTCTAAAGCCCTTTCTGTAGCCGCCTCATCCCTTTCCCTACCTCGTTGCCGAAAAATTTACTCGAGGCGTGAGCATAGGGAATCCTCTCACCTAGGGGGGGGGGGGGTGAAAGAGGGGGGCTCGCCCTATCTCATCGGATCTCAAGTCGAACTCAACATTTTCAAACGGGGTAAATAGTCTCCTCCATTAATCTTCTTGTAGGCATGTCTGATATCCTCGGTATTAGTGATAATAAGTAGAGCACGGATTCCCGTGCAATTACATCTTTTTATTGGAAAGTCAGAATAGAGCGAACTCAAGTTACTTATCCGAATCAAGCCTAATGGGATGTTTTAATGACGTTTTATACTGCACGAAATTGCACGTTTTGAAGTTTTATTGCACGAAATTGCATCATTTGATATTTTGAAGAAATAAAATATTACAAATCGTATGTAATTTTCTTTAATACACATCAAAACAATAGTGGAGAAATAAATGTGAATATCATAGAAAAAAAAGTGGAGATATAAACCAACACAAACCTCCTAGTCCGGGAGCTGAGGGCCAAAAAGGTGCCTCATTTGAAGAAAATTTTTGATCGTATAGACTGAAAGTACTCATTTCATAGACAACAAATGTTTAAATCGGTTTAGTGGTTCAGCCGGTTTCGGTACATCAAAAATCTGTAATTTTTACGATTTTGGTGGAAACCGTGCTCCAACGCCCCTCAACTCAAAACCACCTAGGTAAAATGAAAAATGTTTTAGATAAAAGTTGCTGAGCATCAAATTTAGCAGGAAATAAGCTCCTTGCACGCAACATAACCTAAACCCTGCGTGGAAATACGAATGAAAACGTGAAAGAATTCAGAGTGGTTACTTCCTGCTAAGACTTCGGGTTTTGAAGTATCAGGGAATTTGATAAAATAATTATAAAAATAACAATTTAGACTGGTAGGTACATTCTTATCAAAATTTATCTTTTATTTTAACTGGTGGAAGATGGTTGTTTAATTAGTTCAAAATGATTAAAACTTCAAAAACCGAAGTCTTAGCAGGATGTAAGCACAACGAATAATTTCACGTTTTCATTCGTATTTTTATCCTTCAGCTCCCCGAATATCCAATTTCCCAGAGCTGAGGGTTCAGTGATTCCTGGATGTTTACAGTTTGTTTCTCAATTTTCATCGTTCTTTCAATATCAAACTAGCTTCTGTCGAGTATATTATCACTAAACATGCCTAAAATTGGAGCAAGTATTCTTCCGAAATCTGCGGGATGGATTGAAAAATATCATGAACTCAATAGGGATTGATGATGAATTGATCATGGGACACAAATTGATACCCGCTGCAGCACAAGTAAGTACCTACTTTATTTTAACCCTAGAACGGTAACAGGGGTAGTGCGTGTCACCAGAGTGATTTAAAAATAAGCCTACGCACCGGATATTGCATCTAGTGATTCCATAATTTGAGTAGTATCTTTCCTTTTTTAAGATCCTATTTCCAACATATGTAATTACAGCCCATATGCGAGTATTTTACTCTGTGATCCACATTTCCCTGTTACTATTTTAAGTAAATAATTTGTTCCGATTTTTTTTCAAAAATATATCAATAGTATTATACAAAAGATCCAAAATTCAGTGATTTTACCAAAACCATTATTATAAAAATAATCTGTAAAAATAAAGGAGTTTCTATATCGATTTACTCTCCGCTACTTATTTTTTTCCAAAGTAGCTATATTTGGTTCAAAAAAATAATTTAATGCCTGATTTTCAAGCAATATATTTTTATTGCATGTTATCAAATTTCACTGCACGGAATTCCGAGCTTTAATAATAAGCAATGCAAGGGCGAATGCAGTGGGGGGGGGGGGGGGGGGGGGAGTTCACAGGGGTCATGTTTATTTTGGTCCATTTAAATTTGAAAAATTATCTTTGAATGCGTAATCTTTATTATGAATAAAGTTTGACGGACCGATCAGAACGTTCTCTACCATAACCAAACCCCCTCCACTCCTGTAATTGAAATGTTACCAATTCGGAGGATCATTTGTCATTGTTCTAGCTGTCGTAGTGAGCGATGGGCCGGGAGTCGGTCCACATTAATACAGACATCTTCAGCCTCAACTTGTAACTATAATATGTTATAAGTTTATTTTTTTTTTGTTATATAATTTATTTTCGTTTTTTTTTCTTCGAATTATTTTGTGTAGAACGTTACGAAGAAGACCTCTGTAGGACCTTTTTTCATATGTTTAATGATTTCAGTTTATTATGACTTCAGTGTCAACATAAAAAAAAATCGAAGAATTTTCAAATTAGCTCCAACTAAATCACTTCTAAAGCTTTCACACATAGCTTTTTTTTTTTTTTTTTTTTCACTCAATAAAGCTTTGTTTAAAAAAATTAAGAAAAAAAAATCCCTCTATGGATTAATAACACTTATTGAATGGTCTGATTATTTTTCTCACGCTTTTTAATAAATAAAAAAAATTGTCTAATATTTGTAAATATGATAAATTTTTGTATAATTTTTATAATATTTAAATTATATTTAACGGTGCTTTTACACTCATCCACTAACAGATAATCCCCCGAACCTTGCCATAACGGCGTAGCACGAACCAGCTAAGGGGTTTCAATATTTAACTTTTAGTTCTTTAACAATCGGATTAAATGGTAGGGATCGAACTCGTTATACCTATATAAGAAGGAGACCGAGTTAAGGCGAAACGAAACTTTAAAATTTAGATGATTCTGTTTTAAAAGATTTAAATTAATATAATAATGTCATATGTTACATTCTGTCACTCCCTAGAACATAACTTTCTTTGAAAATCATTATCATGAAAACTATGAATATAAGCATGTGTACACTTTGCATCATTGGTAAGGAGCAAGCTATATGTTGCTATCTGCAACATAAGAAAAGATGACTTTGAAATTCCAAAAAAATTATGAGCCAAATACCACCAAAATTTTAGAATCGCCCATATATATAAAAATCTCGTGTCCCGATGTTTGTCGGAGCTAAACTCAGAAACTAATCAACCGTTTTTAATGAAATTCGGCTCAATGTGTATAGTTTTGTCCAACTTAAAAGATAGGATAGTTTTTATCTGGTTTAATGACCACAATATTTCTTTTATTGCGAATTATTGCAAATACAGTAAGATTTGTTTCGACTCATTAACATGGCGTCGTATGTCGATTTCATAATCATTTTGTTCTTTGTCGGGGTAAAATCAGAAATTACTCGACCGATTTTTGTAAAATTTTGTTCATTGTCTGTAGTTTCGTCCAACTTAAAAGATAGGGTAGTTATTTATCTCGATTATTGGCTTCAATATTTCTTTTATTGCAAATTAAATGCTTATTATACTACTGTTGAGTGTGATTATTTGTAAGTTGTGGGGTCACCTGTGATGTAGTGGTTAGCATGGCAACATACAATACTAAAGGTGGTGGGTCCGCGTACCGTGGTGGCCCTAGGATTTTTTTAAGGGAGTAAAAATCCTTGGCTACGCTGTCCCTCGGATAGGATGTAAAATGGAGGTCCCGAGCCTGTGCGATGTCAGGTACTCGTTAAAGATCCCTAACCTAATTATACCTGGATAGGCAATATTTAGGACACACTCTGTAGCATCGTCCGATTATCCTTAGTAGCATAAATGGACGTTAAACAAACGAATAGCTATTTACTGAAAAACGTGAAATCAGGCGAACAACGATGTCTAACTGAACCGACGCACCCTAATACAATAATTTTCATTACAATGACAGCTGACTTAGAACTAGCGGCTGTTCTGAGTGTTGCTCTAACTTATTAACTTATAAAAGAAACGTCAGAATAATGCTAAAATAAGGTCTAGAAGCTTATCTCAACTAACTCAAAAGCGGCACGAGCGCTCTCCCCGAACACACAGGCGAACAGATAAAGTAAGGACCTGTTCGAGTCTTATTTAGATTAGCCGAACACTTTTCCGAACAGGTTGTTCGAGGGTGAAGTTGACACAGTGTAAAGGCGCATTAAAGTCTACATAACATGCCGAACATCAAAAGATTCAATTCAAATTACACCAAAAAAAAAAAAATAAATAAATATTAAATTATTAAAATGTTCTGAGGTGTATTAAATGGGGAAGGGGTCTTTTTTTGTTTTCCTATAAAGTACCTTTGTTTTTGTTTATACGGAGAAAATATTGTTTATTATTGGGTTCAATGATGAATTTTATACAATTAAGTATTTTAATCTATGAAAAATTTAGCGTTTATCTATTCTGTAAATAATAGATAGCCTTGATGTGCCTTGATTCCAGCACTGATGACGGCCGAAACGCCTGCTCAAATAAAGTTTTGGAAAAAAAAAAGATTTGAGACATAATGGTCACCCTGATCCTCATTTGAAATCAATTGAAGAGTCACATACAAGAGTAGTGTTAATTTAATAACTGATAATTTTTTTGGGTTTTCCGGAAAATTCGTAGAGAAATTTGGGCAAAAATTAAAATTGATGAAAGCTTACAATTTATTTATTTAATCAACAAAATATTTACCACCGTTAGCGATTACCCTTTCCCAGAGGCTTGGAAGGTCCATTACCCCTTTTTTCCAAAAATCACTGTCCTTACTCCTGAAGAACAATAAAAGGTCCGTTTTGAAGTCATCTTCTGAAGAGTAGGATTTCCCTTGTAGAAAATTTTCGAGGGAACGGAAAAGATGGAAATCCGAAGGAGCAATGTCAGGAGAGTACGGCGGGTGAGGTAAAACCTCCCATCTGAAGCTTAATAACTTTTGCCGAGTCCTTAAAGACACATGGGGCCTAGCGTTGTCTTGTTGGAATAGCACTCCTTTCCGATTTGCCAACTCCAACGGTCGATTTGCAGGCTCTTAACTCCGCAATAAAAATCTTTCTTGTAGTTTGGGCTGTGTTTTTCCCTTTTTTTAAAAAAAGAACAGCATAATATAACGAAAATAAACAGAATCGCCACTCATGTTGGTTAGCAATAAACTACACTACTGAGCCTTAATAAAGACGAATTCAGTGTGTAAACATAGTTAATTCCATGAGGATTAAAGTCATATAAATAAACATTAGCTTTGTGATTCATTTTTAGTAGAAAAAATAAAAGGGAAATTTTATTTTAAAAATCTCTACGAACTTTTCGGACAACCCAATATTTCATTACTATTTCTAAGTTGGGTTATCATCAAATGTTTAAATTTAATTTGTAGAAAAAAAATGCACTGTGAGTGATTAAATTAAATTCAATTGAATTAAAATGTAATAAAATGCTAGGCCTCAAAGTCTCGTATTATTTCATTGCATGATTAAGTAATCATGCAGATTACATGCCAAATTTCCGCCTATTCAGGCATCTTCAGGGCTGTAAGAGTTTCGCAAGCAAGCTAGAACCAGACTCTTCATATCAGAAATATCATTTAACAGCCTGTTATGTTGATCCTATAGTGTAGGAATTCATTTTAAACCAATAGCTAATTTTATTCTAATGTGTAAACCGTTGACGAACTGATAGCTGCTAGAGGGGCAAAGGTAATTGGACTACAATGATTGGGGGGCGTGGCCAAAGGGGGGGGGTAGGGTGGGGGGCAAGTGTTTGCATTCAACGGGCTCGTTTAGGTTTGATTAATTAGCCGAGAAAGCCAATCGATCATTGGCTATTGTGCCCCCCCCCCTCTCCCTTCCCATTAAAAGTATACATTACAAATCACCATGCAACACAGTTCTTTTTTTTTTCCCCTACCCTAATAGATAGCCGAATTATAACGCTTTAATTATTCGATTATATACAAGGTGGGGATACCTTTTATACTGATTCAAACTATATCAAAGAATAAATCGTCGATGATACTGAAAAAGGTCGCAGGGTAAACCATACAGTTGTTGGCACCCCAACTTTAACTTAATGAAATAGGTAAACAAATCCTAATTTTATTACAAGATATACATGAGTCTAATGTTTGAAGGGTCCTCTAAGTCTTCTATGAAGTAAGACTTTAACAAACTAACTATAGGGAAGATTTCACAATTAAATCCACAGGGTGTCAATAACTAGATTTGGCACTTTTAACGATAAATATTGCCATATTGTAAAACTATTGAACTTTTGACCCAAAAAAAAAACCTCTCGAGTCTTTATAAGGATAGATAAAGAGGAACTGTAGGAAGTTTCAATTAGATCCCTTCAAAAGAAGTATTTTATTTAATGTCACCACTGAAATATAGTCTTAAGGGTGCCAATAACTGTACGGTTTACCCTATGTCAAAAATTACATTTACGAGTCTACTCTAGGGTCTTAAAAGACTAAGTATGTCACCAATAAATAGAAAAGAAGAATTATGCCCAGTAAAAAAAATATTCGAATTTCAGGATTCGCTTGGTCATTAATCCTGAATGATAACAGCCTATAAGGAAAATTTAAACTCCAACACAAAAATAGTTTTACAAATGAATGTAATAACAATTTTATTGTTTCTTTCAATAATCCAACACAAAAACTAAAAAATAAATTTGCTATATAAATCATGGAAATGAAAAATAAAACAAAATGTAACAGTGTAATTTTATTTATGTTTCTAACAAAAAATGCTTATCCACTATATTAAAAAAAAAAATATTACTTTACGCAAAAGATGTGAGGCTGAAAAATTGAATTTTTTGCCCATAAATACCTCCCAATTCGATGGAAAAATATACAAATAAAACAACTGATTGCCTGCCAGTCCCTTGACTTGAAAATTACTTGGTTAATGGCATAGAAACAAAATATTTTCGACCTCTATAAATCAACTACCTGAGTACATTTTTTCTTTAAGTATGTACGTTCCAGGATATGTCCAAAAAAATGTCACAATAACGTCCTTTTTTTCTTCAAAAGCCCCGACACATTCGTGGATTGCTTCCTTTGATAAAGTTTTTATTCCTTGCAGTTACGACTAAGCTTGACACTGATAAAAAATTATTTCAAGGTATAATGGAACCCAACCTCTATTGAATGAATGAATGAATGAACCCAACCTCTATTAATAGAAATGTTTATCTTTTTCTCTAATAAAAAAGAAAAGAAAAGGTTGCAAATGAAAACGTGAATTATAGCTCCTATTGTTCCAAATTCTACTATTTCACCCCAAATGACAGCCTATTGAATATGTAATGCTGTATCTCAGACGCTATTTAGTCGACTGAGTCAGTTTTGGTCTCAAATCATAGAAGAGATAGATTCTAGTTTAAAAATGTATAGATTTTTTTGTTGTTAAAAACGTGATTCTTCATTTTCAAAACGAAGTAAAGTTATAGGGATGTTATTGGGGTGATAAGGTGTGGGAAGGGGGCTACCAACGTCGAAAAATTGGCTTTTGCATCTGAGTCTCATTCCATGCAAGAACAAAGAACAAAACCTACTATTACTATTTGATACAACTTGAGCTCCCTTTTTATAAGATTACTGACAGATTTGATTCTTAGTTCGATAAGAATATATATTCTGACATGTCGTGTTTCTTCAATGAATAATTTATGGTTAAATGTTTAGAATATATATTCTTATTTTTTTTAGAAATGAAATTTAATTATTAATAAGGAGATATTTAACCCTTTGCACTCGGCACGGTTTCGGACGTTACCTACCGGCAACTCGACGCAACTTATTCGCGAAAACGTACACCCTGAAAACGTAATATTATACGGTAAAATTATATAACCAAGTAAGGAATTGCAACGAAATTTGGTTTACAAGTATTTGTAAACCTTCAAGAACACATAGTTGCAAAGAAAAATCAAAAAATTTTTTTTTTATTTTATGTTTTTTTATGTTATATTAATTTCAAAAAATATTTTTTTATTTAATTTTTTTTATAATTATATATTAATTTCAAAATTGATTTGTTTTAGTTTTATATATATATATATATATATATATATATATATATTTTATAATTTTATATTAATTTCAAAAAATATGTTTTTTTATTTTTTTTTTTTTATTTCATATTAATTTCAAAATTTATTTTCTGCCCTGAAGGATTTAAGTGTTCACCATCTGATGTATACCAGACTAATCTCAAATCTAGTAAAAAAATGTACAACGCGTGCACAATATAAGGTAAAATATTATCATGAATAGTAATGGCGCTTCTCGGGCGCCGTTCGAGTTGCAGTGATAAATAGGATGGCGACTGAGAGGCGCCGTTCGAATGCAAAGGGTTAAAAGCACTGAAAGTTTCTTAACGCTCAAGATAAAGAATAAATACTATCCTTTACACTCAATTCTGTATGCAAAGAATTATTTTATTACATATTAAGACTTGATATAAAATTACGTGTCACATCCCTGTTTGTCACTATTTTTGTCACATCTACCTTGAAGTTTTCGATCAATCAAAGATACCCACATTATGAGAGAAATCCATGTTTTATCGAATGACAATTCAAATGTAATGAACTAAAATAACAGATACTTCACACTATTAAATCCAAGGGTGTTAAAGGCCACGAAAGAGATCGAGCTAACGAACTGAAATCGTCTACTCCAACTTCCTACTCGCAGATATTAGACACAAATGAGGCGTTTGCTATCAAAACCACCTCATTCCATATTTTTCTGAAATCCACTTTTTTGCATATTTTGAGAGTTTAGAGAGTCCTTCATAACCTGACGAAGGGATATAGCTCAAATCCAGCTCATTACAGGAAGGAAGGCCAGCAGAAGAAAACCAAGAATGTGAGCCGATTTATTACGACGACAACAATTTCATTTAAATAACGATCCTTCTTTTTCCTTTCTCTCCTTGCTTTCTGCATTTTATTTACAATATTATTTTTCTTTGATAAATAAAAAAAAAAAATCAATCTGTTCCATTTGGCGTTGCAATTTATGACTTTTTTTTTTCACATTGTACCAAAGTTTACGTCTCAACTGTGAAATTTCAGATCATTTGAAAAAAATAAGTGGATGTCATTTATTTAAAACTCGTAAAGAATCCTAAACTGGTAAAAACCAATTTCACACAACTTAATTGAACAAAAAAATATGAAAAATTGTGTTTTTGCATCAAAATCAGCTTATTCCAACCTAATTAATGTAATTACGCCCAAGGTAATATGCCTGGAATGAAGATGGAAAACTAATCAAATTCTAGACGGTTATACTGACAATTAAAATATTTTTTTAAAAAACTTTAGCTTTAGTACTGTGGACTTGTGAAGTTTCTTGCCTCTTCTCTAAAATTTCCAAAAATGGAATGAGCTGGTTTTGATAGCAAACGCCTCAAATGGTTTCGGCTTGCCTGAAGATTCGGCCGATAATTGGGCGAAACCAGGTTTTTCGGCCGAAACCGAAACTTCGGTCGGTTACTATAAAATATCAACTATAAAGTAAATGTTTTGGTATAAAGCAAGCTTTTTTACTTTCACTTACCTTTATATGAAAAATATAGTAAGGAAAAGTACTGCGATCGTGAAAAATTTCGACTTTCGGTTTTCAACGAAAATACACGTTTTGGGGTCCCCTGAGTCCAAATAACCAATTCCCGCAAAATGAGTGTGTCTGAGTGTGTGTGAACAAACTAGCTCAAAAACCATAAACCGTGCAAACCTGAAATTGGGTATTTGATGTAGTAATATGCCCGAGATGACTGTAAAAATTTCATCGAAATTGATCAGCCGCAGGGGGCACTTTACTTAATAAATTTTGCATCATTATCACATGTTTTTTTTATTTACTCAAAAACGGCTTTAACGATTGTGATCAAACTGGGTATTTGATGTATGTATATGCCAAAGATGTGACAGCCAACATTTCAAAAAAATTGGTCAAACTGAGGGGGCACTTTATTTCATACCTTTTTTTCTAATTTATACCTTTCTTTCGATTATCTCAAAAACGGCTTTAATGATTTTGAACAAACTCGCCATTTTTAATGAAAATAACGTGTTCTTTTATATCAGGTAAGCTTTATCGTTATTAAAATGTTCTGAGGGGGCTAAAATGGGGAAGGGCCCTTATTTTTTTTTCCTATAAAGTACCCTTGTTTTTGGGTATATGGAAAAATTAACTGTCTCTCATTACGCCTAAAAATAAGAAATGGCTAAATATGAAATATGAGAAAAATCAAGTTAACATATAGAGGAGAGAAAAAGAAAAATATTCCGTCAACTCATAAAATACGTTGAGAACACGCATGCGGTGGAGTACGCCTTTAATGACAGACCATTGTTCATAATTAAAGCCGTTCTCTTCATTTAATGGAAATTATTTGTTTCATCGTAAATGATGTTTTCAACAACTACGTAGAGAACTATAAAATCAGACGTCATGGGGTATTATGCTTGCATTGACGAATTAATTAATAATAAAAAAAATTAGTGTTTCTAGTAGAACAAATAAAAACAAAAATAAGAAATGGATGTGGAAAAATGTGTCTTTGAGAAGTGGCAATTAACAAAAAACACCAATTTCTAATTTAAATAAGTTGGTAAGTGAAAGTTGTGTGTTGCGTGCACGCACCAGATTTTTTTTAATTTATAGTACCTTACAAGCTACACTATTGCCCGAAGCAATGATCCATACACCTATATGTCGAACAGAGAGCATTAGCCAAAATGTAGAATTTGGTTGGTTGCTCATTGAGAATATCTAACGGAGGGGCGTAGGAGAGGGGGGAAGGGCTAGGTAATCAATGGCCCGGCCCTTTCTCATTTTAAGGAAAAAGGGACCCCCCCCCACCCTTTCCTTTTACACTTCCACCCCGGGAAGATGGTATAAAGGAGTTTCCTGTCAAAGGGCTTCTTTCTTTGTCCGCTCATAATGTACCCGAGCTTACATTATGATCCCGCCAAGTCGAGGTAATGAAGTTGAACCAGGCGTGTTCGGTCAGGGGAGACGATATATGGTGTTCGCCGAATCGAAAACCAAGAAGTAAAAGGGAGATAACGTATAAAAGAATACTATCTCAATGCATGTACATAATTACATTACAGGCTCATAAAGCCCCGGTACTAGTGATGTAAAACTATACTATCGATAGTCTTAGGCGATGAACGGTGGGGGGGGGGGGGGGTGAAATAGTAGAATTTGGAACGATAGTAGCTATAATGCACGTTTTCATTTGCACTATTTTCTTTCCTTTTTTATTAGAGAATAAGATGAACATTTCTATGAAATGAATAGAGGTTGGGTTCCATTATACCTTGAAATAATTTTTATCAGTTTCAAGCTTAGTCTTAACTGCAAGGAATAAAAACTTTATCAAAAGAAGCAATCCACGAATGTGTCGGGTTTTTTGAAGAAAGAAAGGACTTTGTTGTGACATTTGTTTGGACATATCCTGGAAAGTACAAACTTGAAGAAAAAATGTACCCAGGTAGTTGATTTATAGAGGTCGAAAAACTGTGATTTTGTTTCTATGCCAATAACCAAGTAATTTTCAAAAAGTCAAGGAAAAAAAAAACTCCTTAGTTTAAATTTAAAAATACTTTCTTTAAAATAAATTAAACATTTTTCTTCTCTTCTACTAATATTTGAAAAATCCTACATAAAAAATGCTGAAGATAAAAAGTAATTTAATATTGTAAAACCATATTAAAATGGCTTATTGCAGCGCGTGTTCAAAATTCCCTCCATTACTTTGGATGCAGGCTTATATTCAACATGTTTTATGTAGGATTTTTTTTTTTTTAATTTTAGATTATTACTACCCTTTTTATATTATTCAGAATTCATACATTGTTCTTTCTAGTCTTAAAAAAGTAAAACTAACTCTAACTCATGGGAAGTTCGGCATCCATTACTTTGGATGGAGGCTCTAGCGCGCTTCCTCATTGCCCCAGCAGTGACATTCTCTAGCGAACTTTTCGTCAGAAAAACTTCTTTTAGACTGTGCAATTGTATCATGGGTTACACCGCTAAAAAGCTAACTACTCCGCAGTTTTTAGGAAATTTGACAGCTTGTAGGGTGCTCCAGTGGGGAGTGAGGAATTTTCAAAAACTATTAAAAATTTAAGTTTTATTAAATGTTTTGTGTTTAGCGCGTTAAAAGTCCCACTTAAAGTTGAATTAAAATAACGAGACCCATTTCATCTTTTTAAAAATTGAATGTTGATTAAGAAAATGTCATCGTTTTTGTTTCTACGCTAAACCAAAGTAGAGAAAACTGACATTCCTTAAAGTGGGTATTGTTAATTGAAAAATAGAGGGGAAAAGACCTTGCGGTTAAGCGTGATCACGAAGTACGTTCCAGTACTGCACCCAAGACCCTTCATGGGTTGAGTGGTACAGGTTTTTTATTTATTTTTTCTATTATTTTTTTTTGGATTCGAAATTTGAAAAACAAAATATGCAGGTGATCCACGTCTTTAATAGTCTCGACCTTTCACGAGTCTGATGTGTTCCAATATGAGCAAAAAAAGAATATCCACAAATCCTAAAGTATAAATCTTTTGTCATTTCACCGAAGACAATTCAAATGACCCCCCGTATCAGACGTACGCCTGAAGATAAATTACTCAAGTTCTTAAATTACTCATTAATGAATGCATTTTGAAAGGTAGCAAATGCAAAAGAGCTGTTTGCAAAACCGGTTTGAGCTCACATCTCCATACGGTGATAAGGCCGCAGTGAGAGAGTACACTACGAAACCCCCTCGCGGAATGGGGTTTCGCATTACCACTGTCACGATAGGAGGATAGCTCCTTTTATGTTGCAATAACTTATCAACAATGGAAGTCAAACAGTCATTATCTTGTAGACCTTTCAGTGTCTCCAACATTCTGCTTTCGAGTTCGCAAGGTGGCCAAGAGCTCGTTAGTGGAACTCAACTATGAAGCGCAATTTTTTCTATACTCTATATGTAAGGAAATTGTAGTTTTTGATCACGCTGAGAATTTGTTATGAATAAATGGAGTAAACCTTTATTTTTTATTTTTTTTTATTTTGGAAAAATAAAGATGTCTAATCAAAGGGAAACGTATCATATATCCAGGGCCCGGATTTATATGCAATTGCATATTTTTTTTTGCTTGCTTCTTTAAAAAAGCAGGCGAGATATGATTACGAATTAGAGTACGCAGATCTATTGGGTTATCCGGAAAGTTCGTAGAGAAATTTGGACAAAAATTAAAATTCAGGAATAAATACATCATGTTAACTTAATTATACCCATTATCTCCAAAAGCTACCTGATATGGCCGAATCAAGGGTCACGGAATGCGTGGATGCCGTGAATGTGAAAGTTTTATTCTGGAAATCAACGACAGTAGCAGAACCAGAGGTAGGGATCCCCATGTATATCTTATATGTATTACAAGATATATATTGGGTTGACCGGAAAGTTCGTAGAGAAATTTGGACAAAAATTAAAATTTATTTATTTGATCTACAAAATAGTTACCACCGTTAGCGATTACCCTTTCCCAACGAGTTGGAAGGTCCATTATCCCTTTTTTCCAAAAACCACTTTCCTGTCATCCTTACTCCTGAAGACCAATAACAGTCCCGTTTTGACGTCATCTTCTGAAGAGTAGGATTTTCCTTATAGAAAATTTTCGATGGAACGGAAAAGATGGAAATCCAAAGGAGCAATGTCAGGAGAGTACGGCGGGTGAGGTAAAACCAATTATTAATAAGGTTCTTTACACTGAGCTCATGGGGAACCCAAACGTCGTAACGACAGACGTACCCGGCCTTCTTAAGATGATCAAAAACGGTCGATTTGCAGGCTCTTAACTCCGCAGCTATCTCACGGACAGTAATTCGGAGATTGTTTGCGATGACCGTCATAATATGCTTGATGTCAAGAGTTGAACTCCGGCCAGCCTGGGGTTGGTCTTCCAATTGATCTCAACCGCGAAAACCACTTCTGAATCGTGCTATCAGCAATTGAATCGCTTCCATACACGGCACGAATCTTTCTTGCAGTTTGGGCTGCGTGTTTCCCTTAAAAAAAAACAGCATAATATGCCGTAAATGAGCTGAACCGTCACTCATGTTGGTTTGCAATAAAGTACACTACTGAGCCTTACTAAAGACGAATTCAGTGTGTAAACATAGCTAATTCCATGAGGATTAAAGGCATGTGATTCATTTTAAGTAGAAAAAATAAAAGGTATATTTTATTTTAAAAATTGCTACGAACTTTCCGGACAACCCAATAATTGCCAAAGTTTTTATTTTGCATATTTGATGATAACTAGTAATGTAAAACTATCGATATTTTCGATAGTATCGGACATAAAACTCGATAGTATTTGGTAGTGATCGGTGGGAGGGGGTAGAATAGTTAAGGTTTAATTGGGAACGGTAGAATAATGCAGAATGCACTTTTTCATTAGTATTTTAATTAGATAAACACTTCTGTAAAACGAGTGTGGGTTCTATTACACCTTGAGGTAATTTTTGTCAATATAACAAGCTTGGTAGTAACTGCGAAAATTTAAATCTCAAAAAGTCAAGAAAACTTGATTTACAGAAAAGTGAAATCGCATGTTTTTGCTTGTAACTTGGAAACGACGGCGACAATCGGAAAAGTGTATATAACCAAGAATGTTCATTTCGACAAATCGAAGAAAATGACACCTTCCAAAAAGCCCTGCGACCATTTTCGCTGAGAATCGCAGTTTTTCGCTTACAGCATTAATTGAAAAAAATGTATATGACCGAAAATGTTCTCCTTGTAAACTTGAAAAGATTGACACCATTTAGAAACCTCTACCACCATTTCTCGCAAAAACCGCGGTTTTGCGCTAATAACTCGCAATCGAAATGAGTGATTTGTACATTTTTCCGGTGTAGCGGTTAAGGAAAGCTTTAAAATGATGCCTCATTTATTAAATTTGATCAAGTATTGAGAAAGTTATGGCGTACCGACAAAAAAAAAGGCCTTGAGAAATAATATATATGATGATTGATTTCTTAAGGATCTTTAATTTCAGAGTATAGTAAAAAAAAAAAAAGATGTTTTTTTGGAGTTAGTTGACACATGCATATTACTGTTCTTATTTTTTGAAAAAAATATATTTGATCTATAAAGAATATTAGTGTATTCTATTATTGGAAAAAGAGTTTTAAACAATAATCATATTTTATATTCTGACCACCATACTATTGCTCGTAGCATATCTCTTATGTTGCGTTTACTATTATTTATTTGTTGAAGATTAATTGTTGTCAAAATTTAATTCAATGCAGGTATAAAGATACAACTACAATACATGTCGCAGGAAAGGAGAGACGCAAGGACCCCATTCATAATTACCCAGACAGGAGCTTACATAAGTGCGGCTTCAAAGGATGTGTGCTTGGGAGGGAGTGTGCTACTCTGCCCCCCCCCACCGTCACCCCTCCCTTCTGCCCCCCCCCCCTTTTCTGTCCCCCCCTGCCACTATCTCCTAATTACCTTATGCATATGTATTTAGTGTGGTCACTTGTCTTTTTGTCCAGCCTCTCTCCTGCCCGGAGGGACTACGCCTTGTCCCAAATAAGTCGCAACCATTATATCAATGTAAATACACTTTGTGTGTGTATAATTTATTGTGAAGTTCCAGGATGTACCCATTTCAGGAGAATAATTATAAAACTGAAATAGATATTAATTTGGATAGAACTCATCACATCAAAATTACAATTAATAGTTGCAATGAATCCTATAATGAAATTAATTGAAGTATATTCCGTTAAACTTCTTAATTAATCAAGGCCTATAATGTCGTTACCGGTCAAATAATTTTTTTTTCTTTAACGGATTCGAAAGCTGGGATTGAATAGTGAAGAATATGGATGGGATTGAATAGAAAAGAAGTATGGGAAGGTGGGGCACAATAAAACAAAAACCGTAAAAAAAGTTTCTTTAATCATAACACCCCACCTGAGACTTTATATTCAATTTTTTTATTTTTTCCATGCTACATTATGATCTAATCTATGTAAGAAATGCGTTAAATATTATTTTATGCATCATGTGTAAACGCGAGCAGCTATTTTCCAGAAAATAAATTTCGTTTCATTGTGCCCCATGCCCGGGGTACAATGAAACAGCTAAAAAAAAATAACACCACAATTAACAAAAAAAACTTCGGCTTCCAGTCGGGTTTTCGTTCTTCTGCTTTATGATAGCCACGAAAATCTTCAGGAAAGAGGAAAGTTTGACTTTGGAAGAATGTTATCATAAATTAAGACAGGTTTTCTGGTGTTACGATCTCAATTTCGCACCAAACTGTAAGAAAATGAAAAAAAAAAACCGACTTCTTACAGCACAATGAAAAACAAATGCGGCACGATGAAACTCTCGTCGGAGTCCATGAAACGTTTCATTGTGCCCCGAACGACCCTGTTTCAAGGAACCCCATGCTAGCCATTTTGATTTCTTTATCTTCCTTCGATGAACGTGAAGAGGTAGCAAAGCCAAAGTAAGGTAAAATCTTAAGAGATACATGCATAATGAAAAATTCGTAAGAGCAGATCGAATAAAATAATTACTCATACCTAGAGACGAAAAAATTTTTGATTTTACCCCACAAATCCGCACTTTAGCACGTGGAGTCTGTCACACTAGTGGAAAGGGGAAAATTGCTGACATTGTTTGGAGTCACCCTAACCGCTCGGTGTCTGAATTTGGTTGCTCTAGACCACGGTTAATAGATATACGGTCAAAGCATAACAGCGCTAGCCAATCAAAACCAAGCTTTGACCTGTGACGTCACAGTAGACCTATAAAACATGTTAGTCTTAACTTCTTCACTTAGAACAATAAATTAACAGACTGTATTACAAAAAGCTGTAATTTGTTTATTCTTAATGAAACATAACAACTTAGTAGTCAAGAGACAATATATTTTGCAACTGATGAAAGTATGGCTTTGGTAGTAGAGGTCTGCAATGACGTCACGGACTTGAAACCACCCCCACTCTAAATAGAATGCTTCGACCGTTTCTCTAGACTTTTTGGTTCGCCCAGTGCACCGGCTGTTTCACTGTGCTCCGTGTTGCACTATGCCCCCCCCCCTATATATATATATATATATATATATATATATATATATACATAATTTCAGGATAGTATTCAGCTTAAAAATGAATTCCACCCATTAACCTGAAAACAATTGTTGAGATTGATTCTGGAATTGCGTATAGTTTTATAAATAAAATATTTACGAATAAATAAATAAATTTTAGCATTGTACAAAATATCAAGAAAAAATACTTAGAGCAATTGCAATTAAAAATAAAAATAATGACTATGAATTCATTATGTGACGAAATTCAAATTAGATAAATGCTGAATGGAGATAAAATGTGGTTTTACTACACAAAACCGCACTTCAGCAAGTGGGGTCTATCACGCAACAAGTCGAAATGGGACAAATAGCTGACTTTGTTTGGAGTCACCCTTTCCTCTTGCTGTCTGAATTTGGTTGCACTAGAACTTTTAGTTCGCATGGTACACCGAGTGTTTCATTTTGCCCCACCCTCCCCTACCTTTTATTACTTTTTTTCAAGGACAAGAGGCAAAAAATATTTCTTATTTATTTGTAGAATTAATAGATTTTTTCCATGATTATTTATCTCCCTTAAGAATACAATAGAAACTTATTTAATAACTTTTAGCATGTCCCAGTTGAACTTAAAATATATGATGGGTAAAATGATAGTCAGGATTTTCAGTTTACAATGATTTTATTGTGGTAAGCCAACGTTTCGATCCAACTTATGGATCTTCATCAGAGCTAAAAGAAAACAAATATATGAGTATCTATGCTAGAGGGTGACAATGAATGGATCCATTACAGAACTGATAATAATATAAAAGATAGTGTATACATGAATATTAAAATAAGTGGCAGGTTAACAAGATAAAATAGAATCTGATATTTACCTACTAAGTCCAGGTGGATACTAAGACTGAAGGTAAAAATAAGGTGAGAGGTAGTGGTTGGGGGTTAGTTCGTCGACTTCAGAGGCTTATGACGGGGAAATCCAACACCTTTGAAGTGATAGGCACAATGACAACTGAGTGGACAAAATTTGTTTTAAAACTAACAAAATATTTGGTACTGTATACAAATAGTTAAGTCTGGACTCAATAATAACATAAAAATGAGATAATACATAATGTAACAATGCATAAAAATTGGAAAATATACAGAAAGAAGTATACAATAAAAAAAGATAATAATAGTACAATAGTAGAGGTGAGAGATAGTCAACTGTTCTTCAATTACGATAGGTTAAATGATGGTCAGGATTTTCAGTTTACAATGATTTTATTGTGGTAAGCCAACGTTTCGATCCAACTTGTGGATCTTCATCAGGGCTACTGAGTCCAGGTGGATACTCATCATGACCATCATTTAACCTATCGTAATTGAAGAGCAGTTGACTATCTCTCACCTCTACTATTGTCTTTGAGTATCCACCTGGACTCAGTAGCCCTGATGAAGATCCACAAGTTGGATCGAAACGTCGGCTTACCACGATAAAATTATTGTAAACTGAAAATCCTGACCATCATTTAACCTATCGTAATAGTACAATAGTAGTAATAGTACCTATCGTAATTGAAGAACAGTTGACTATCTTTCACCTCTAAAACATATGATATGCAATCTACTGGTATATCTGCTATGGATTTTAACGAGATTGTAGGAGTACAAGAGATGTCAATGATCATAAATAAAAAGACTCGTTTGGGTAGACTCATTTGGCCGCCGGCTATGGCCATGTCTGGAGATATCGTTTGCTTAGGCGGGAAGTTCCTTCGGGGACAATGTCTTCCCAGCCTCGGGTGCCTCGGGTTCTATAAATTATCGACCCGGGGGCAGGGGCTATATTTTAGCCCCCGATTGTGAGGGAACAAAGTGTCTCCGTGCCGTTTTGTGGGTGTAAGTGAAAACAGCGAGAGCACTAAGGACATTAATCACTCCCTTCCGACATAGCTTATCTCTCAATTGCTCCGGGAGGGAGCTGCATTAACTCCACTCTATAATACCTATTAGCGGGGAGCCCTTTGATGGATTAGGTTTAGAAAGAACTTTGTTTTACATTGTGGCTCCTACAATGGCCCCGCCCTTTCAGCCCCCCCCCCCCCCCACCATCTCGCCCCCACCCCCCGCCAAAGCCCCGTGTTTTATTTTAAAAAGGATTACCCATTCACCCTTTGACTCATAAATTCAATCAGCTTTCCGAACCCTACCTCCCACCCACAGCTCCGCGGACCCGAGGCGAAACCCAATCACCCGATTTTCCGTCTATTTTTATTCCCCTTAAGCCATTGTTTTGTAAAGCGTTCCCTCTACCCACAAAGACAGGATTTACTTGGCATTAATACTGTTCTCAATAAAGAGGTCTTCGTTGCGGACTATTCAAAGCGACTGCCCGTATCCCCTTCATCTCTTGTTTTTCTAATTACTTTGTAAAATGTTTTTTATTATTATTTTTTTAAATAGTTATACCAGTTATTTGATTCGCCTGATACATACCACAAAATCTTTTTATCATTATTATTAATTTAGAGGTGAGAGATAGTCAACTGTTAATCTTTCATATCAGGATATTCAGTTTAAAAAAATTTAAGAAATTCAGGCTTGCAAAAAAGGTTCCTCCGAACTCTCTTCTAAAGCAGTTAACAATAGAGTCGTTAATTTCCGTAAATAATGACCCATGTCCTGCTCTTATCTTCTGACTTTCCTTTTTACTTTCACTTACCTATATATGAAATATATAGTAAGTGGAAGTATTGCGATCGTGAAAAATTTCGACTTCCGGTTTTCAACGGAAATACACGTTTTGGGGTCCCCTGAGTCCAAATAACCAAGTCCCGCGAAATGGTCTGTGTGTGTGTGTGTGTGTGTGTGTGTGTGTGTGTGTGTGTGTGTGTGTGTGTGTGTGTGTGTGTGTGTGTGTGTGTGTGTGTGTGTGTGTGTGTGTGTGTGTGTGTGTGTGTGTGTGTGTGTGTGTGTGTGAACAGGCTAGCTCTAAAATTATAAACCGTGCGAACCTGAAATTTTGTATTTAGAGTATGTATATGACCGCGATGTGACAGCAAAAATTTGATCAAATTTGCTCAAAGAGAGGGGGTACTTTATTTAATAACTTTTTAAGTTTTTATCGATTTTCTCAAAAACGGCTCTAACGATTTTAAATAAACTGAGTATTTGATGTAAACTATGTCCGAGATATATCTGTGAAAATTTCATCAAAATTGATCAACCGGAGGGGGGACTTTACTTAATAAATTTTGTATCATTTTCACGTGTTTTTTTTTTATTTACTCAAAAACGGTATTAACGATTTTGATCGAATTGGGTATTTGATGTATGTATATACCAATGATATGATAGCCAACATTTCATCAAAATTGGTCAAACGGAGGGGGCACTTTATTTCATAATTTTTTTCCAATTTTTACCTTTTTTTCGATGATTTCAAAAACGGCTTTAACGATTTTTATCAAATTCGTCATGTTTAATGAAAATTAGCTGTTCTTTAATATCAGGTAAGCTTTATCATTATTAAAATGTTCTGACGGGGCTTAAATGGGGTAGGGGCCTTTTTTGTTTGTTTCTTTCTTATGAAGTACCTTTGTTTTTTTTTATACGGAGAAATTAACTGTCTCTCGTTACGCCTAAACATAAGAAATGGCTAAATATAAGATATGATAAAATATAAAGTAAACATTTAGAGGAGAAAAAGAAAAATATTGAGTCAACTCATAAAACTCGTTGAGCCCACGAATGCGGATTACGCCTTTAATGACAAACCGTTGTTCATAATTAAAGCCGTTCTGTTTATTTGAGAAGTCGCAATTAACAAAACGCACTAATTTCTAATCTAAGTAAGTTGGTAAGTGAAAGTTGTGTGTTGTGCGCACGCACCAGATTTTTTTTTTTTTTTTACTATACTCTGAAACTAAACACTTATAGAATTGAATGTGTATTTCTATTAGGCATATATTATTAAATATTTTTTATTCCAGATATGTATTTACTACAATAATGGTTACTTTTTTTTTACTTTTAGTAGCTTAAAACATAAAAATTAATGATGATTTATTTTATTTTTTAATGAAAATTCAGTTTAATGCTGAGATTGAATGTGTAGAGATTTATTACATAAAGTTAACCTGTAATCCAATCATTATTATATTTTTCTCAAGCTACCTTTTCTAAGCAGTGTTGCCGCAGCAAAATGCAATAATCTTAAATATTTTTGACACTAAACTTAAAACGAACCAAAAGTGTCAATCCTTTCTGGATGTATTACTTGCACTTACCTATATATAAAATATATAGTAAGGGAAAGTATTGCGATCGTGAAAAATTACGACTTCCGGTTTTTAACGGAAATACACGTTTACGGATCCCCTGAGTCCAAACAACTAAGTCCAACGAAATGTTCTGCGTGTGTGTGAACAGAGTAGCTTGACACGTTAGATGCGGCATCGGTCCCCGGGGTTCGGGGTTACACCTTACGAACTTTACCTTCGAACACCACCCTCGAACAACCTTCGTGAAGCCTTCACGTCGACTGTTCGGGTGTTCTAGGTACTTCATCTGTTCGCCTGGGTTCGGGGGTAGCGCTAGTGTCACTTTTGATTTGGGTTTTTCCTAAGTGACAGGAGTTGTTTGTGATACTATTGTAATTTGTGAAACGTTGTAAATCGTCTCCTATTTTTTTATTTTTCAGATAATATAAAATATATTGATAATGGAGATTTTTTCTTTATCATAAGCTAGCTTTGGGTGGGTTAGCCATATTGGTTCGCTTAACCTCACGTGAAGTTTAAATGGCTGTTCGCTTCACGTCGGTACGGCAAGGTTCGAAGGAGAACTTGTTCGAAGGTGAGATTCGTAAGGTGTAAAGGCACCTTTACATTCCTTTCTTACCAACCGATTTTCACATGAAAAATTCCGAACACTTCAAACACTCAATTTAGTTGATTTTTAATGAGATCATTGAATTTTAGTGCAGAAAATGTTGCTAACAACTGAAATTCTGTTGTTTTTATAATCTGACTCCGAGGTACGATTTTCGATAAAGAATGGCGTAAATCCTGTATCGGCCAGTCCTGCGGCTATTATGTCTAGTTCCAATCCTCACCAAGAGATAATGCCCTTGAGACGCTCTTTTAATTAAAAGATAACGGTTTCGTCAAGGCTTTCCCATCGGACCTCGACGCCCGATATCGTCTATGGCACATCCTAGCAGTCGGACCCCGGGGACCGATACCGTTCAGTTCAGGATACCCCTAAAATACGCCGACACACCTAACGTGTTAAAGCTTTCCTTAGCCGCTCCACCGGAAAAATATACATATCATTCATTTCGTTTTGGATTGCAAGCTCTAAGTTATAACCGCGGTTTTGGTAATCGAGGTTTGGTAGTAGAGGTTTCTAAATAGCCTAAATCTTTTCAGGTTTTCAATTCAGGATAACCTAACGTGTTAAAAACTATAAACCGTACGAACCAGATATTGGGTATTTATTGTATGTACTAGGTTGTTACGAAAGTCCTTGTGCATATCAAGTTGTTTACATTGAGGTCTCTAATTTAATCCTTATTTAATCTCTGACGAATACAATTCTTATGTCAATGTTTACATTAACTAATCCTCTAATTATCAATGTACGCCAACTGTCCCTGCCTTTCATTCAGTTTATTAAATTTCACTAGAAATGTCGGAAGAAAAATTTGTCATCCGCGGCCTTCTTAGGCATTATTGGAAAAAAGGTTTTAGTGCAAAGGCCTCAGCCGAGGAAATTTGTACAGTGGAAGGGGAAAGTGTGTTGCATCGAAACACGGCCGCATTTTGGTTCAGGCGGTTTAATTCTGTGAATACAAGCCTTGAAGATGAACCTAGATCAGGTCGTCCTTCAGTCAACATATCAACATCAAATACAACTTTTGGCTGAAAGATGGGTTAAAGTAGTTGAAAATGATGGCCTGTATTTTGAAGAATAAATTTGATTTGTAAATTTTGTACTCACATTTGAATAAAATTAATTTTGTGAACAAGGACTTTTGTAACAACCTATTATAAGGGTGCGATGTGACAACAAAAAATTCATCAATCAACAATTGGTCAAACAAAGGGGGCACTTTAATTAATATATTTTGTCTCATTATCACGTTGTTGTTTTTTTTTTTATTTACTCAAAAACGGCTGTAACGATTTTTATCTTGCTAAGTGAAATTTGTGTGTTGCGCGCATATTTTTAAATTGAGTTAAGCTCATCTCATAAGTATCGAAAATAATACCAAAGGCAATTTCGTAGTAAAATTGTATATGTAAGGCCCTTCTTTCTTAAGCACCTAATCTTGCGTTATATTTCCCCGAGATTCATCGAGGCGGGCAATTGTTTACCAAGCGGCCGCTGAGGGAAGGAGATTCCTTTAATAAATACAGAAATAGCCATGGGGACACAATGGCACATCCCTTGGACTGGATCCAGACCGATCTTCCCACTATTTTTATACCCATGTCCCATTGTCGCTCGCTCCAAATCTGATAAAGCAATTTGTGTGTTTGTGAAGTTAACCTTTCATTAAGATTAACGGTTCCTTTATCCCTTTCGGGAAAAAAAAAAAAAAAAAAAAAAAAAGATGCATCAGATTTAGCCACCTCGGGGTGAATAGCACTTTGTCATGAAAGCGACTCTTTGACCGGAGATCATCTTTAGCCCACACCTTCAGAACAAAAGATAAGAATTGGAGTTTGAGCAGAGTTGCCCAGACAGGCGGTTTTCAAAGTAGAATAGCTTTTTTGAAACCTTTTTGTTTTTACTTAACATATGAAGGGTACAGGGTAGTGATGTACAACTATCGATAAATCTGTTTGTAAAGGGGAAAGTTGTGAGTGTCTGTCTCTAAGCACATCCATCTGCTATGTTATGTAATTCATTTCAATCTAAAAAAATCTGGTGCGTGCGCGCAACACACAACTTTCACTTACAAACTTACCTAGATTATAAATTAATGCGTTTTGTTAATTGCCACATCTCAAATGAACAGAACGGCTTTATTTATGAACAATGGTCTGTCATTAAAGGCGTACTCCGCATACGCTCAACGAGTTTTATGAGTTGACTGAATATTTTTATTGTTTTCTCTTTATGGTTTCTTTATTTTTATAATAACTCATATTTAGCCATTTCTTATTTTTAGGCGTAACGAGAGACAGTTAACTTCTCCATATAAACTAAAACAAAGGTACTTTATTAAGGAACAAACAAAAAAGTCCCCCCCCCCCAAAAAGAGCCCCCTCAGAACATTTTAATAATGATAAAGCTTACCTGATATTAAAGAACACCTAATTTTCATTTAACATGACGAATTTGATAAAAATCGTTAAAGCCTTTTTTGAGTAAATAAATAAAACACGTGAAAATTATACAAAATTTATTAAGTAAAGTCCCCCCCCCCGGTTGGTTTTTGCTGTCACATCGCGGGCATATACATACACTAAATACCCGATTTCAGATTCGCACGGCTTATAGTTTTTGAGCTAGTCTGTTCACACACAGACACACAGACCATTTCGCGGGACTTGGTCATTTGGACTCAGGGGACCCCAAAACGTGTATTTCCGTTGAAAACCGGAAGTCGAAATTTTTCACGATCGCAATACTTCCACTTACTATATATTTCATATATAGGTAAGTGAAAGTAATAAACAAAATGTTACAATGCTATTGCAATTATTTTTTTTTTTAATAAAAAATGCTTAAAATAAACTCTATAAAAATATTTTCAAATAAAAAAATATAAACTGAAATTAGCTGATCAGATTCATCCTTATACCATGCTGATTGAATTTCAATGGCCGCGCTATGGGAATCTCAATTAAGTAATTATAAATCATGAAAGAAATCCCATTGTTAGGCAGAAATATGAATTTGAGTTGGCTAAAAACACAAACTTTCCAGATGAGGTGTTTATTTTTCGCGGTTACTACCAAGCTTGTATATTGACAATAATTACCTGAATGTATAATGGAACCCAAACTTTATTTACAGAAATGTTTATCTATTTACAATAAACTGCGAATGAAAAAGTGCATTCTGCATTGCACTATCGTTCCCAATCAAAATTCAATTATTCTATCCCCCTCTCTCCGCTCGACACAAAATACTATCGATAGTACGATAGTGGAGACTATCGATATTTTAACATCACTATTACAGGGGGAAAACCCTGTTATGTTCTGGTTTTATTATAATAATAGTTCTTTGTAAATATCCTTGGATCCACCCAGGTCTCCATTGGTCTTATGGTGCCGAGAGTTTTATAGCTGATTCTGAGTGTAATTGGAGCGCTAAATCTAATTACCGCATACATATGCAGGTTTTCACATTTTGAGCGGAGCAGGTATTTGTACCCGTTGCGAGGATTGCCACTTATAAGCGGGGCAGGTACCAGTACCCGTTCCGCACATTGCCGCACATCTAATAAAGGTGCTTTTACACCTTACGAACCTCACCTTCGAACAAGTTCTCCTTCAAACCTTGCCGTACCGACGTGAAGCGAACAGCCATTTATAATTCACGTGACGTTAAGCGAACCAATATGACTGACTCACCCAAAGCTAGCTTGTAATAAAGAAAAAAATTCCATTATCAATATATCTTATATTATCTGAAAAATAAAAAAATAGGAGACGATTTACAAACTTACACAAATTACACTAGTATCATAAAAAACTCATGTCTCTTAGGAAAAACCCACCCGAACAGTGGACGTGAAGGCTTCACGAAGGTTGTTCGAGGGTGGTGTTCGAAGGTAAAGTTCGTAAGGTGTAAAGGCACCACAAAGACAATGGATTCTAATAGCGATAGTGATGTAAAGGCAGACGATTTTGATGCAGAAAATTGAAACCTCAAAGACAGTGCTATATGTGTAAATTTTGTAAAGTTTCGCTCCATCAGGGAGATTGTTTCTTTAAATATCACAAAAATATTAGGCAATAGCCTTGACTAAACGTAACTTTATAAATAGTATAATATAGTCCTGTAAATATATAGCTTTATTTTTTGAAATGTTTATTGTATTGTTTTTTGTATAATTTTTTCATAAGAAACTCTACCAGTAATATTGTATTTTTATAAAACAAGTAAGTCTTGTAGAATCTCAGGAATTTCTGAAATATATTTGTCGGCTTCAAATAATACTTTATTAAAGTCTTCAAACCCTTATCATTTTCGTAAATATTTAAAATAGTATTTTTCTGAAATATCAAATATTTTTTTATTTACGACTGTTTACAACATTACGTCATATGTCTTCCCCAATAATAAGCGCTCTCCATTTCTTTCGGTCTTTCCAGTCTCCCTCTCTTATCCCTCTGTTCATCATTCCTTCTTCCACTCCGTCATACCAGAGTTTTCTCGGGCGACTTCTTTTCCTTCTTCTTTCTGGTTTCCATTTCAGCAAATTTTTTGGCCATGCTCCCTCATTCATCCTCATAACATGTCCAAACCATTTTAACCTCATGGTTTCTATACTATGGAGGATGTTTTCTTCTTTCCGAACCCGCCGTCTTATTTGTTCGTTGGGAATTTTTTGGATTCGGGACACTCCGCATGCTCGCCTCCAAAAATCCATTTCTAGGGCTTTTATATTATATCAAATATAAAAATATAAATAAATAGTTTAGTTATATAGTTTATTTATATTTATATATAGTTATACAGTTATATAGTTATATATGCGTTAACAGCAGGTGGAAAGAAACAAATATATGAAAATTCTTTACATAAAACATTTTAAACAAATTAAAGCCATATAAACACACAAATTATTTACGTAATCACTTTGTAACTAAATCAATTACAATTTTATTTATTGCACGGAATGTATAAGCGACATTTAATCTGTTATTATAAACATATTCAATGCATATTTTTATTACGGGTATAAATCGAATTAATTTTTTCAAAATAAAATTTTTAAAAAACATTAATACAACATACAAAAGACCTGAAAGTAAAATAGTAGCAATAATAAAGAAGAAAAGCTGAACTTGATTGGGCGTCAGGGAGACTGACACGGCCAAACATCCCGCAGTGTAAACAAACAAAGCAACAGGGACATCTGTACTCTGCTCTGGTTAAGTGCTTTGCCCAGCCAACATCCCATCAGTAACGTCCAGTATATCAATACGTATAGCTATTATGTATTTTTACAAATATACCTATACATAATTTCAAGTACTGATATTAAAAAAAAAAATTACATTAATTTATTCAATTTAGGCCTCAACATTTAATATTTTTAAAAAAATACAATTTAAAAAAATGATAGGTAGGGTAAACCGTACAGTTATTGGCACCCTTAAGACTACATTTCTGTGGATAAATTAAAAAAAAAAAACTTTTTATAAAGGATCAAATAGAAACTTCCTATAGCACCTCATTATCTATCCTCATAAAGACTCAAGAGGTTTTTTTTTGGGTCAAAAGTTCAATAGTTTTACAATATGGCATTATTTATTGTTAAAAGTGCCAAATCTAGTTATTGGCACCCTGTGGATTTAATTGTGAAATCTTCCCTATGGTTAGTTTGTTGAAGTCTTACTTCATAGATGACTTAGAGGGACCCTTCAAACATTAGAGTCATGTATATTTTGCAGTAAAATTTGGACTTTTTTACCTATTTTTACTTTCACTTACCTATATATATGAAATATATAGTAAGTGGAAGTATTGTGATCGTGAAAAATTTCGACTTTCGACCGGTTTTTCAACGGAAATACACGTTTTGGGGTCCACTGAGTCCAATTAGCCAAGTCCCGCGAAATGGTCCGTGTGTGTGTCTGTGTGTGTGTCCGTGTGTGTGTCTGTGTGTGTGTGAACAGACTGGCTCAAAAACTAAAAACCGTGCGAACCTGAAATTCGGTATTTAGTGTATGTATATGCCCGCGATGTGACAGCAAAAATTTCATCAAAATTGCTCAAAGGGAGGGGGTACTTTTTTAAATAACTTTTCAAGTTTTTTTTCGATTTTCTCAAAAACGGCTCTAACGATTTTGATTAAACTGAGAATTTGATCTATTTATATGCCCGAGATATGACTGTAAAAATTTCATCAAAATTGATCAACCGGAGGGGGTACTTTACTTAATAAATTTTGTATCATTTTTAAGTGTTTTTTTTATTTACACAACAACGGTTTTAACGATTTTGATCAAACTGGGTATTTGATGTATGTATATGCCAAAGATACGATAGCCAACATTACATCAAAATTGGACAAACGGAGCGGGCACTTTATTTCTTAATTTTTTTCCAATTTTTACCTTTTTTTCGATGATCTCATAAACGGCTTTAACGATTTTTATCAAATTCGCCGTGTTTAACGAAAATTAGGTGTTCTTTAATATCAAGTAAGCTTTATCATTATTAAAATGTTCTGAGGGGGCTTTTTTTTTGGGGGGGGGGTTGGGGCCTTTTTTGTTTATTTGTGTCCTATAAAGTACCTATGTTTTTGTTTATATGGAGAAATTAACTGTCTCTCGTTACGCCTAAAAATAAGAAATGGGTACATATGAGATATGATAAAAATAAAGAAAACATAAATAGGAGAAAAAAAGAAAAATATTCAGTCAACTCATAAAACTCGTTGAGCCCACGCATACGGAGTACGCCTTTAATGACAGACCATTGTTCATAATTAAAGCCGTTCTGTTCATTTGAGAAGCGGTAATTAACAAAACGCATTAATTCCTAATCTACGTAAGTTGGTAAGTGAAAGTTGTGTGTTGCGCGCATTACTTTGGATGCAGGCTCTAGCGCGCTTCCTCATTGCCCCAGCAGTGACATCTCTAGCGTGTTTTTCATCAGAAAAACTTCTTTTAGACTCAAAAGGTGAATTGCAATTGTATCATGGGTTACGGAACTCAAAATCTAACTAAATTCCGCAATTTTTAGGGAAACTTGACAGCTTCTAGAGTGCTCCTGTGGGGAGTGAGGAATTTTCAAAAACTATTAAAAATCTAAGGTTTAATAAATGTTTCGTGTTTTGCGCTTTAAAAGGCCCGCTAAAAAGTGGATTTAAAATAACTAGACCTAATTCGTCTTTTAGAAAATTTAATGCTGATTAAGAAAATATCATCGCTTTTGTTTCTACGCTAAACCAAACTAGAAAGAAATGTCATTTTTCAGAAAAAATTAGATTTTAAAAATAAAAAAACAAAACAATTCCATCTCCTCACCAGATTGAGATAGGAAACTCGTTTCTGCGCCATTATACTCCATTTAACATGCAGTATTACCCCTTTTTTTTTTTTTCTTTTTTTTTTTTACACTATGTCTGGAATACCCAGTATATATACATGTATATGTATATATATATATATATATATATATATATATATATATATATATATATATATATATATATAGAGAGAGAGAGAGAGAGAGAGAGAGAGAGAGAGAGAGAGAGAGAGAGAGAGAGAGAGAGACAGAGAGGGAGAGAGATTTTGAACCCTACCCCTCCCCTGATCCTCCAAAATATTGTAGCAACAACTTCCCTGAATTGGAACATATAACATCAAACACGTACCCCCACATTATTAATGGTCTCCAAAACTAAGCATTAATAACAGTAGAAAAAGATATGTTTGTTTTTTAAGTATCTTACAAATCGCCTTAAGGAAATATTGGACTAAGGCTGGAAAAAAAAAAAAAAAAAAAAAAAAAAAAAAAAAGAATATTTGTCGGTTACGAAATATTTAACGATGACATCTTTAGGTGGTGTTTGTGTTAAGTTATACCTCTTTGGGGCTTATGTTTGAAGGCAACAGTTTTTATTATATTTTTTTTTACCATGAAAGCAGAAACTAGCTTAGGGAAGGTATAAAGTGATGTTGGAGTGTCATGAAGTTACTTTCCAACCTATGGGAAGCAGTAACTTACTCTGATTTTTGAATGGTGAAGTTGGAAGAAACATATGGACGAAAATCCATGATATGAAGCAAAGAATCAAATTTCTGATGAAGTAATCCATGTAAGAACTAACACTAAATTTTAAAAAAACATTGTAGATATTAGAATTTGGTGGTGTAATAGCCAAAATGTTTGATAAAATAATGAAAACTACTAAACATTTTCACTCACATTACCTTGCTCACAATCTCGTAAACGATAAAATGATTGAAGAACTAGTCTAAAATTGAATCTTATTTTATACTTGAAATATGTGAATAGGATATATATATTTTTTTCTTTAACATCATTCAATCACAAATATGCCTGAGGAAAAAATGCCCGTATTGTTCACACACATACCATTTCGCGGGACTTGGTTATTTGGACTCAGGGGACCCCAAAACGTGTATTTCCGTTGAAAAACGGAAGCCAACATTTTTCACGATCGCAATGATTTCCCTTAGTATATATATTCATATATAGGTAAGTGAAAATAAAAACATGGGAGAAAATGAACCTACTTATATCTTTAAAAGAGGCACTGGGGTACGACGACGAAAGATTCTCTACATTGTTTCAATTTTTGATACACTGTAACAGAATTTAAAATTTAGTTATTGACGCCAATACTTTTTGGGTAGTTAAATTAAAAAAAAAATTAAATTAATACGTAAGGTGCAGCATCGGTCCCCGGGGTCCGATGTATTACATTCCCCTCTTTCACAGCCGATTTTCACATGAAAATGTCCGAAAGTACGAACACTTCAAATACTCAATTTAGTCGATTTTTAAGAGATTATTGCATTTTAGTGCAGAAAATGTTGCTAACAGCTGAAATTCCGTTGTTTTTGAGAATCTGACTCCGAGGTCCAGTTCTCGATAAGGTATGGCGTAAATCCTGTATCGGGCCTGTCCTGCGCCTATTATGTCTAGTTCCAATCATTCCAAAGACATAATGCCCTTGAGACGCTCATTAATACACTTTTCATTCAAAAGATTACGCTTTCGTCAAAGCATTCCCATCTGACCCCCGGGACCGACACCGTTCAATTCAGGATACTCCTAAAATATGCCGCACGTATCGTGTTAAAAAATTAAAAAAATTGTTATAATAACCTAATGTCCTCCAATCAAACACTTCTTTTTGAAAATAAATAGTTTGCTCGGTAAATTCCAACCACCTTTTTTTCTGTTTGTTTTTCAGCGTGACACATTCCGTCTGCGCATTATTTAAGTTTCGGACTAACACAGACCTCCAATCGCTTAACAGCACTGTCGCATTTTTTGCTCCTTCTTGGGACCACGTGTTACCTACCTGACCTAGGCTAAGTTCACACGTGCAAAGAATTACGCCAAGTGATATATGTGTATCGTGGTTCAAGTTTCTGGACACCGCTTTGTTCCTCAATCTCCAAAATTTTCTACTTTAAACATTTGTGTATTTTATAAAATTTAAAAATGTATTTTTGAAAATTTTATGAACAGCTCAATTAAAAAATATATATATCATATCACTGGTCAGGATATATATAATAACACAACTACAAACATTTATGTATTTTTGGCTGTAAAATATTTTGTAATTTATTTTATTGTGTTTGCGCGCTCAATAATGAATACACTAGATGTTTTTAAGTCGGCCCAAATTTGAAATATTTGCTAATGAATTTTTTGTATCACTCTATAAAGACAAATTGAAATTAATTTGCTGTTGCTTTTACTGTCAAAATCCAAAATTTGGAGTATTGTCATTATACTTCAGGATCAAAAATATTGCATTCTAAAAAAATAAAAATATTTTAAATAGTTTAATATGCATAAGAAAGTAGAAGAGTATTTCATCTCTTTGTTTCTGAAAATTTGTCTCCAGTCTCAATGAAATTAAGGAGGCATATTCAGGCTGTTAGGGTTAATTATCTCAACTAAATGTGTAAATTTAGAACATCAAAAAAAAGAAATTTGTCTCAAGTACTATTTTAAATCCCGTTGGTTTTTAGATTAACTGAAATTTTTTTATCTTATCAGTGAATTTTGATTTGACTGCATTAAAAAGAATAGGATATTATTAATTCAACGCATTAAAGCAACTCAGCCACAGCAACGCGTGGTCGGGTGTTTATATTTAACGCGGTTGATCCTATTAATTAGTAACATATTGAGTTGTCCGAAAGGTTCGTAGAGATTTTTAAAATAAAATTTAAGTTTTATTTTTTTTTCTACTAAAAATGAATCACAAAGCTAATGTTTATTTATATGCCTTTAATCCTCATGGAATTAACTATGTTCACACACTGTAATTCGTCTTTGTTAAGGCTCAGTAGTGTAGTTTATAGCAAACCAACATGAGTGACGATTCAGTTCATTTTCGGCATATTATGCTGTTCTTTTTTAAAAAAGGAAAAAACGCAGCCCAAACTGCAAGAAAGATTCGTGCCGTGTATGGCAGCGATTCAATTGCTGATAGCACGGTTCAGAAGTGGTTTTCGCGGTTTAGATCTGGAGTTTTCAATTTGAAAGACCAACCCCGGGCTGGCCGGAGTTCAACTCTTGACATCGAGGATATTATGACGGTCATCGGAAACATTCCCCGAATTACTGTCCGTGAGATAGCTGCGGAGTTAAGAGGCTGCAAATCGACCGTTGGAGTTGGCAAATCGTAAAGGAGTGCTATTCCACCAAGACAACGCTAGGCCCCATGTGTCTTTAAGGACTCGGGAAAAGTTATAAAGCTTCAGATAAGAGGTTTTAACACACCCGCCGTACTCTCCTGACATTGCTCCTTCGGATTTGCATCTTTTCCGTTCCCTCGAAAATTTTCTACAAGGGAAATCCTACTCTTCAGAAGATGACGTTAAAACGGACCTTTTATTGTTCTTCAGTAGTAAGGACAGTGATTTTTGTAAAAAAGGGATAATGGACCTTCCAAGCCGTTGGGAAAGGGTAATCGCTAACGGTGGTGCCTATTTTGTAGATTAAATTTTAAGCTGTCAATCAATTTTAATTTTTGTACAAATTTCTCTACGAACTTTCCGGACAACCCAATATATATCTTGTAATAAATGTAAGATGTACATGGGGATCCTTACCTCTTGTTCTGCTACTGTCGTTGATTTCCGGAATAAAACTTTCACATTCACGGCATCCACGCACTCCGTGACCCTTGATTCGGGCATATCAGGTAGCTTTTGGAGATAATGGGTATAATTAAGTTAAAATGATGTATTTATTAGGTGGATGAGGAACACGTTTATTAGCGGGGATTGTGGGATGGACGGTGCGGTATCATCTGTAATTTACCTGGGATCCATCTGTCAATAATCCTGAGGGCAAATTACAAAGCGGAGAGGAGAGGTCCAACGCTAACCGACCTTCTACCTCCATCAGACCAATGCTCAACATGACTCGGGGAAATCGGCTTGCTTATGTGATCGATTGTTCTTTGCCTAGCAGGAAACATTGGCGTACATCTTTGCTAATCAGTAGTTCTCAAAACACCTGAATCCTTCCCCCACCCCAGCGGATAACATATTTAATATTGTAATATTAACCCTTTGCACTCGAGGTCTCCGGAGAGGAGCCATTTAAAATTCAAACTTGACGGCTCCGCTACGGAGGCATATAATATTCAGTTTTTAACATAGAAGGACATAAACAAATATTAAAAATTATTTAAAGGATATTTCGCTTTTGGTGATAAATGACGGTCGCGGCTCGCGGTGTTTTTCATTATTTTTATAGTACGTTAATCTTTTAACATCTGCTATATTTTGTGGTTTTAATTCCTCTTTTATTTCCTCAATTGTACAAAAATTTAGTCCGGGGCAACAAATAATCCCTTTACTTTGATTTAGTTTCCCATGTGCTTCTACTTTAACCGGAAAGTTATTAAGTAGATTTTCACATTTTAGGAGCTTTTCTGATTGGATATCTGAGGAAACTTCGACTAAAAGGGTCCCATCTCGTAATTTTATAACTGTTTTTACTTGCTTACAATTAGATTTTTTATGCTTTTATATATAAGGAACGGCGAAACCTTTGTGAAATCTAAGGGATTTCCATCGTTATCCGCTCAGGTTCTCTTAATTATCAAAAATTTTACACAATTATTAGGCCTATTTTCGGAATTTTTATAAAATTATAAAAAAAAAAATATAAAATTTAAAAAAAATGATTTTCTTAACTATGTTTTCTTGAAGCTTCACAAACATATAACCTAAATTTCATTACAATTCGTTTCTTGGTTCTAAATTTTTACTGTATAATATTACGTTTTCAGGGTGTACGTTTTCGCGCATAAGTTGCGTCGATTGCCAGTAGGTAACATCCAAAACGGTGCCGAGTGCAAAGGGTTAATTATAACGAATCAGAAACCATACTTTTCACAAAACGCTTGGCGTAAACAAATCATCAACTTACTGCCAACTCCAATCCCATGGTCCAAAGTCATATAATAAGTATCTAATAGTAATATATAGTAAAAAATATAGTAAGTATATATCGGGCTCGACACATCGATCGAGATCGACAGATCTCTAACCGAACAGATAAACAGTAGACTATTTTCATTTCAGTGATAAAAAGGTGCTTCTATATGGGATATCCATCCCATAATAAGAAGTAATGGGTATTCCATATTAGGGGATGTGGCTTCTTTTTATTTAGAGGTTAATCTGCTTCGGTATGTAATTTAAAAAAGAAAGCAGTTAACTAATATTGTAATGAATTGTTCGACATTTAAGATAAAACAATGATTAAGGGAATTTGACTTACCTTGATGAGGCCTGAAATATCAGGTCGAAATAATCGCAAAAAACGTTTTTGAATCCTACAAAAAAAATTCACTGAAAATAATCCAACAGGATGAGAATGCATAGCAATGTGAGACACATATGTGCCTATGCGACCTTATTCTTCAATTTTACAGAATAAAAGCGAGGTTGCAATACAAAATATATCCAGAAACCACATATCCCATATTAGGCAACCATTCCGTAATAGGGCACATTCCCTTATATATATATATATATATATATATATATATATATATATATATATATATATATATATATATATATATATATCTAGGGTAAACCGTACAGTTATTGGCACCCTTAAGACGGCATTTCTGTGGTTAAATTAAAAAAAAAAATACTTTTTATAAAGGGATCAAATAGAAACTTCCTATTGCTCCTTATTATCTATCCTCATAAAGACTAAAGAGGTTTTTTTGGGTCAAAAGTTCAATAGTTTTACAATATGGCAATATTTATTGTTAAAAGTGCCAAATCTCGTTATTGGCACCCAGTGGATTTAATTGTGAAAACTTCCCTATGGTTAGTGTGTTAAAGTCTTACCTCATAGATGACTTAGAGGACCCTTCAAACATTAGACTCATGTATATCTTGTGATAAAATTAGGACTTGTTTACATATTTCTTTAAGTTAAAGATGGAGTGCCAATAACTGCATGGTTTACCCTAAATATATTTAATTTATTTATTTTATTTTTTTCTTTGTGCCGATGTATACATCCCTAGAAATGGGCTCTAGTCTTCCATTCTTCTAAATCCAAATTCATCCATTCAAATGTAAATTTAATCATGATAAATATATTTTTTTTTTTTTCAGAACTAATTTTGTTAAGTTAAGGTCAACAGTGACCATTCCATTCCAAGCTCGATGTAACATTGTTCTATAATATATTATTACAATTATACGGTAGGGGGACTATTTGTAGGGCTTACCCCCGAATCCAGGGCGCGGATGAGCAATGGATGGGGAAATGGTGAATGAGTTGCCTCAATGAGGCTGGTGAGTGTACTATATTTAGAGCGGAAGTGACGCCAGTGACATCTATCTTCGGGGGTCCACTGTCCTAAAGGCTCTCCACCAATTAGTGAATACTCTCTTGTGCCTTCTTCTTTTGTGAACTCCTCCAAAAATTTCGCAAAAAAAAATTAAAAAAAAAAAAAAAAAAAAAAAAAAAAAAAAAATGCTAAATACAGGTTAACCTTCAAAAAAATATGTATCACAATAATTGAAGACCCCGCGCTAAGAACTTTTTCAGTCCATTTTTTGTGAATATTGTTTTATAGCGCATTATAGTAAACCATTTTGAGTACTACAAATCATTATAGTTTACACGAAAATTGCGGGTTCATAAAATTCTTTTTTGGGGGCGCACGCAATTACAATTCTTTTTTGGTCATTGATTCTTTTTGGACTAAAAAATAATGTATTGCATTTTTATTAACATTACCATTATTTGAAAATATATTGGGCATAAACAATTTTTTTTTTCATTGACTTAGAGTTTCTAGGTTGTGTTCTATACGAGATTTAAACACTCTTTTTGCTCTCCTGTAAAATTTGCAAAATGTTTGCGTGGGTTTTCTCAATTTTCATGGTTCATAAAACACTTATTAACAAGCTAGGTGCGGCATCGGTCCCCGGGGTCCGATGTCTTACATTCCTTTCTTAACAGCCGATTTTCACATGAAAATTTCCGAAAGTCCGAACACTTCAAATACTCAATTTAGCCGATTTTTAATGAGATTATTGCATTTTAGTGCAGAAAATGTTGCTAACAACTGAAATTCTGTTGTTCTTTAGAAACGGACTCCGGGGTCCGATTTTCGATAAAGAATGGCGTAAATCCTGTATCGGCCTGTTCTGCGCCTATTATGTCTAGTTCCAATCCTTACCAAGAGATAATGCCCTTGAGACGCACATTTAGTTCCCTTTTAATCAAAAGATAACGCTTTCGTCAAAGTATTCCCATCGGACCCCGACGTCCGATATCGTCTGTGGCTCATGCTAGCAGTCGGACCCCGGGGACCGATACCGTCCAATTCAGGATACCCCTAAAATACACCGCCGCACCTTACGTGTTAAAAAAAAAAAAAACTATGTACCTATATAATGTGATTCGAACAAAATGTATATACTTTTTAAATTAAATATAATTGCGAATTTATTTTCCAACAGCGATGACAACCGCATCACCCAAACATTTTCTTTTCAGAGCGTTTTGTTTCCAAAAATTCCGATACATATACTGCATATAAACATAATTCATTATTTTAATCGAGTAATTAAAATAATACCTTTTAATACACTGTTCAAAATATAAAGATGTCCGGAAAAAAACTTAAAATGGAAAAAACACGTGTGATTGAACTGTTAGAAGACGATGAAGATGAAATAGTTACTCAGTTTTAACACTTAAAAGAAATATCCTACTATAACAGAATATAACTGAATGACCCTCTATGGTACAGGCGAAGATAAAGGAAAACAAATATTGAAAAAACCTGCTTGTTTGTAAATTGTTTTAAATTAAAAAATTAATAATAAATTTTATATTTAACGTTGAAAATACAAAATTAAATCGTATCTATTGAATACATTAAAAAAAAAAAAGTGGACCTCTACAAACCATTTGGTCTTGGGTTCAGTACTGTGTAAGGAAGTACTATTTTTTACTTTCACTTACCTATATATGAAATATATAGTAAGTGGAAGTATTGCGATCGTGAAAAATTTCGACTTCCGGTTTTCAACGGAAATACACGTTTTGGGACCCCCTGAGTCGAAATAACCCAGTCCCGCAAAATGGTCTGTGTGTGTGTGTGTCTGTGTGTCTGTGTGTGTGTGTGTGTGAACAGACTAGCTCAAAAACTATAAACCGTGCGAACCTGAAATTGGTTATTTAGAGTATGTATATGCCCGCGATGTGACAGCAAAAATTTCATCAAATTTGCTCAAAGGGAGGGGGTACTTTATTTAATAACTTTTTAAGTTTTTTTCGATTTTCCCAAAAACGGCTCTAACGATTTTGATTAAACTGAGTATTTGATCTATTGATATGCCCGAGATATGCCTGTAAAAATTTCATCAAAATTGATCAACAGGAGGGGGGACTTAACTTAATAAATTTTGTTCAATTTTTACCTTTTTGATCGATTATCTCAAAAACGGCTTTAAAGGTTTTTATCAAATTCGTTATGTTTAATGAAAATTAGTTGTTATTTAATATCAGGTAAGCTTTATCATTATTAAAATGTTCTGAGGGGGCTTAAATGGGGAAGGGGCCTTTTTTGTTTTTCTATAAAGCACCTTTGTTTTAGTTTATACTGAGAAATTAACTGTCTCTCATCACGCCTAAAAATAAGAAATGGCTAAATATGATATATGAAGAAAATCAAGTAAACATATACAGGAGAAAAAAAGAAAAATATTCCGTCAACTCATAAAACACCTTGAGCTCACGCATGCGCCGTACGCCTTTGATGACAAACCAATGCGTTATAATTAAAGCTGTTCTGTTCATTTGAGAAGTGGCAATTAACAAAACGCATTAATTTCTAATCTAAGTAAGTTGGTAAGTGAAAGTTGTGTGTTGCGCGCACGCACCAGATTTTTTAGTTCTTGGTGAGCGGTAGTCGAGACGTGATTTGACCAATGAACTGTTCAAAGGCGATGAAGATGAAATAGTTACTCTATTTTAACACTTAAAAGAAATATCATACTATAACAGAATATAACTGAATGACCCTCTATGGTACAGGCGAAGATAAAGGAAAAAAAATATTAAAAAATATTTCTTGTTTGTAAATTGTTTTAAATTAAAAAATTAATTATAAATTTTATATTTAACGTTGAAAATACAAAATAAAATCGTATCTATTGAATACATTTAAAAAATAAATAAATAAATAAAAAAGTGGACCACTACAAACCATTTGTTCTTGGGTTCAGTACCGTGTGAGGAAGTAATATTTTTTTAGTTCTTGGTGAGCGGTAGTCGAGACGTGATTTGACCGTGATCACGCTCAAAAGCCAAGTTTTCCCTTTGATTTATCAATAAAGACTACCCAGTGAGGCTGGGTGTGCCCCTGAGAATTTCATTGCCCGAATAGAAAATTAATCCTATCATATCCTAATTCGAACTTGGGACCTACAGCATATGAGTATCTAATAGTGATGTAAAACTATCGATAGTACTATCGATCAAAAACCTTTTTAAAGGGGACAAGTGATAGCCTCTAAACATCCATGAGCTGTATAATTCACTTTAATGAGAAAAAAACAGAAACTCGAATTAACTCACCTAAGTGTCTCACACACTATACTGATTGAATTTTAAAGGGAGGCCGCGCTCTGGGACTCTGAATTAAATAATTTAAAATTATGAAAGAAAACCTATTGTTAGGCTAAAGACATGTGAATTCCCCTTGCCTAAATACATGAAAAATTTAATGGTTTGATCATATAAGTCTTCCGACTTGATGGAATAATATATATAAAAAAAAACTGATTACCCGTCAGTTCCTTTACTTCAAAATCACATAGATACTAAATCAAAGTTATTGGGTATCCCAAACCGAGTGTAAAAAATAAAATTGGGCAATACTGCATGTTAAGCGGGGTAGAATGACGCAAAAACGAGTTTCCTATCTCATTCTGTTGAGGAGATAGAATTTTTTTTGTTTTTATTTTTAAAATCTTACTTTTTCTGAAAAATGACAGTTTTCTCTACTTTGGTTTAGCGTAGAACCAAAAACGATGATATTTTCTTAATCAGCATTAAATTTTCTAAAAGATGAGATTTTTTTTTTTAATTTAGATTATTATTACCCTTTTAATATTATTCTTTCTAGTCTTAAAAAAGTAAAACTAACTCTAACTCAATGGAAGTTCGGCAACCATTACTTTGGATGCAGACTCTAGCGCGCTTCCTCATTGCTGCAGCAGTGACATTCTCTAGCGTGTTTTCTATCAGAAAAACTTCTTTTAGACTCAAAAGGTGAAGTGCAATTGTATCATGGGTTACACCACTAAAAAGCTTACTAAATTACGCAGTTTTGGGGAAATTTGACAGCTTCTAGGATGCTCAAGTGGGGAGTGAGAAATTTTCAAAAACTATTAAAAATTTAAATTTTAATAAATGTTTTGTGTTTAGCGCATTAGTCCCACTGAAAGTGGATTTAAAATAACTAGACCTAATTCGTTTTTTAGAAAATTTAATGCTGATTAAGGAAATATCATCGTTTTTGTTTCTACGCTAAGCCAAAGTAGAGAAAACTGTCATTTTTCAGAAGAAAAGTAAGATTTTAAAAATAAAAACAAAATAATTCTATCTCAACAGATTGAGACAGGAAACTCGTTTCTGCGCCATTCTACCCCGTTTAACATGCAGTATTACCACTTTTTTTACACTAGGTCTGGGACACCCAGTATATTTTCAACCTCTCTAAATCAACTACCTACGAATATTTTAAATAATTTATTTTTTGAAGAGAAAAGATTTGGCTCCGCCGGGAGTCGAACCCGGGTCTCCTGCGTTACATGCGAGGATGCTAACCGCTACACCACAGAGCTCGGCTCAAGGCAGAGCAAATCCTTCCTCTTCACCGATACCTACTCCCCTGGATTTGCTCTGCCTTGAGCCGAGCTCTGTGGTGTAGCGGTTAGCATCCTCGCATGTAACGCAGGAGACCCGGGTTCGACTCCCGGCGGAGCCAAATCTTTTCTCTTCAAAAAATAAATTATTTAAAAATAATTTAAAATTGGTGGTGATCCACAATTTAAGATTGGATTAATTACGAATATTTTATATCAAAATAAGATTTTTGTTCAGGAAGTTTATTTCGCTACATTCAAAACATAGTCCTTTGACACATTCGAGGATCGCGTTATAAATGTTATTTTATAGTTTAACCCCTCCCCGCAAGTGGTCACCACCACATAGTAGCGATAGTTTTGTATCCGATACTATCGAAACTATCGATAGTGGAGACTATGAGCTGCCCCACTCCGTTTATTTGATAAAAATAAAAATAAATTATATAAGCAAATAAAATTTTTTAAAACTAAGACTTTTTGATAATTAAGGGATTTTTAGTATCAAAGGCTACTAAAGTAATTTCAGTAATTACCTAGAAGCACCTCCTGTCATTTTTTACCTTTAAAAAGGAAAGATCAGTTAATTATTACCACTTTTGGTGTCAATGTCATTCCAAAACGCTTAGTAACAGAGCGTGGATAATCAAGATAAAATCGACTAGGGTATTATTTTTATTTTTTTTAATAATTGGATGATGACTACCGGTGGTTTTGGGGAAATTCCAAAGGGATTTTCATACTCTATGACCTTTAATTTAATCGATAGAAAAAAGAAAAAAATAATAATCTAAAGAAACTTTTTCAATCGAATAAAAACTCATTTTTCTTTTGTTTTGTTTTTTAAATCAGATTTAAAAAATACCTTGATTTGAATTCGTTGTAAAATTTTATTTCCTGGAAAAATCCGAAAAAAAAGAAAGGCACGCCTCAAATTAACTTCTGATTACAAAAATTTTCCCCTCTAGATCCTATTCTAAAAATATTTAAACTCTAGAAACTAAGAAGAGGATCTAGATCATCTGTGACTCAGAATATATATTATAGATGTGAAACATGAAATTTAAATTTATGAACAGTTAAGCATATATATTTTAAATACAGAAATTTAGTAATACTTATTTTATTTTCAAACTATATAGAGTTGGACTAGAAAATTGCCTACTTTACCTCTTGATAATGAAACATTAAAGATTTTTATTCTTATTACTTCTTCTCTTCAAATTTCTATGGATGTTTTCTATCTCATTCCACTATGCGTTTTTTATTTCGCGTTATTCTATTATAAATCCAAAACTATATATTCATTTTTACTTTTTATTTTTCATTTGTACAACAATTTAAAAAAAAAATCATAATACAATGTATATATATATATATATATATATATATATATATACAATTTTAAATCTTTTATATTTTATAGAATATATTAGAAATGTGGAAGTTTTTTATATGTTGTTATTTTGTTTTTTATTGCTATTAGATTGATTTTAAGTGTATTTGTATAGCATAAATAAAAATTTTAGGTACTTGAAAATGGACAGTCAGAAATGTACTAATGAAAAATAAAAAGTACAAATGAATATATAGTTTTGGATGTATAATAAAATAACCCGAAATAAAAAACACATACCGTAAAATGAGGTGACATTGTGACTAATAGGGTGACTTTGTGACAAGCCTGTTTCTCTACAGTTTTTGAATTTCCCTCCTTAAAAAGAATCAGGTTAGGCAATTCAGTGTACTTGTCAGTTGGTCAGTAATGTGCTGCAACCTACTGGCCACATATAACTTCTTTCATTCCATTTACCATGGTGCTTTATCTCAAAGTTTCAGCTAAATGAAAACAATCAAACATATATGAAATAAAGCACCATGGCAAATGGAATGAAAGAAGTTATATGTGGCCAGTAGGTTGCAGCACATTACTGACCAACTGACAAGTACTCTGAATTGCCTAACCTGATTCTTTTTAAGGAGGGAAATTCAAAAACTGTAGAAAAATAGGCTTGTCACAAAGTCAACCCCTTAGTCACAATGTCACCTCATTTTACGGTAGTGGAATTAAAGAACTAAATATCCATAAAAAGGCTTATGAGTTAGCCATGAAAAATATATATTAATTGGTTTTTTGTTCTTTTTTTTTTTTACTATATGAGAGCTATTGATTCCTTATTTATATACAAATCATAATCGAATTGGAACATATTTGTTTAAACATTATAACTATATTTGCGCTTCCTTTTAAATTATAATAATAATATTAATAAAAAAAAAATCATTTCTAATCAATATTTATTTTTCAGTTATGCACTTGATGTTATACCTGAGTAAGCTTCTCCATGAACCAATCAAGAAGTATGAAGATTTTCTTTCGACTGATTCAGTGAACAGGTAAGAAATTTTTTAAAGTTTTTTTTTTGCATGCAGTAATTTTCTTCTCATTATATAGTAATGACCTGTCTATGCTATTCTGAAAAATTCTGAATTGAATAAAAAGAACCTTTTATTTTGGTTGTTTATAGGTAGTTTAAACAATTAAGGGTTGTTTTTTTAATTGTATTAATATTGAAAAATTACATTAGCTTCTCTTTTTGAGTCTTTTATGTTACATGGGTTAAGGACAAACTAAGAACTAATATATATATATATGATAGGTTAAATGATGATCAGGATTTTCAGTTTGAAAAAAAAATTTTACTATCGAAAGCCAACGTTTCGATCCAACTTGTGTCTCTCCCAGACCTAGACTGCCTCTGTGTCTGCTCAGACTCTCCCAGAATCCGACTGCCCATCTACTCGCCTAGGCCAACCTCTTCTAGGATTCCTCCCTCTGCCTCAGGAGAGCTTAGCTTTTCAGCTATAATTTCCACATGACAATATGAATTCGTATATGCTTATTATAGGGCACATCTTTATTCGAGCAGGTTTAAAACAAGAATATGTCTTCCAAAAATGTTGTCAGTTTAAAAATAGATCTAATAATTTATCTAATAGAGAAACGAAAAATTTCCTTTTGATCCTTATTACGTAATCGTTTACACCGCATCCGCAGAGCAGGCGAACCTGTTTGAACCGACGAAACTCCAAATAGTCCTAATTTCTGTTTGTGATTTGTCGGGCTATTAATAAAATGATTCTTTATTATGACTATTTCAGTACCTCAAAGACAGTAGTTAAATAAACAAAAGTTACGCAAACAATCTATTTTCCACCGTTTCTCACTACTTCAGAGAGTAGGTTAGACTGGCCGTGTTTATTTAAAATACAAAATAAACTATATTACAATATTGTTGAGGGCGAGCGGGAAAATGATTCGCAGTACTAATTTTTCCTGAACAAACTTAAAATTTTATTTCGCATGAATAAATTGTACAAGCTTATATTAAAAACATACAAATTTATTTACAAGATTAAATGAGATGAGTGTGTGCGCTGTTGCAAGTTAGTTGAAATATTTGGGTCTTTTTCATTTTAGGCAACCTGTTACTAAGTTATGATAACGGTTATTTTATGAATGTAAACAGTGATTTATCGATATCAGATAAAATCATATGATTTCATATTTGAAATTCTCTAAAGGTTATTATCACAGTGTGAGTTGGTGTATAAAGTTAACTATGCTCTGTATTTTAAAAATGAATCTGTTAGAATTATATTCAGTTTTGAAGTCAAATAAAATAGCTATAAATTTCTTACAAAGAATCGGTGTTCTACATGGAAAAATGAAATGCAGAGTAAGACACTACATGAAAATAATTTACCGTAAGAACCGCGTTCCGATTTGTAGATGCCGAAGACAGGAATGTAACCAATCCAGAAGTGTATATAAAGGTACATGGTTCGAAAACTGCAGGGTTTCAGCCGATAAAGCCATACTATTTATATATTCATGGGCTAATGGTTACACGAAAACATCTTTCTGTAAGAAAGACTTGTGTGAGTATGTATGGAGGCGTCATAACGAAGGCAAGGATTTATTCATAGAAATTTTCGAGGCGATGAAAGCGTAATGGCCTCCAGAACAATAACTTTTTTTTTTTTTTTTGCAATATTTCTTGTTAATAAGTTATATAGTAAATAAATCATATGTTTTTCAATAATGATGTAACCTTTGTTATTTTTTAAATAACCGTTATCATAACTTAGTAAAAGGTTGCCTAAATGAAAAAGGCCCAAATATTTTTATATTTTGGCTTCCCAGATTTATCTTTGGGTTTTTTCCCAGTTGTTTCCAGCTCCTCAGAATCTTTTTTGATCCCATCAATCCAAGCATTAATTTATCCTTGCGGAAGACTTTCTTCTCACTCCTTCTTTCATGAATGCTGGTTAATCTCAAAGTTCTGTAGTATGATTAATACGGTAATCTTTTGGCTAAATTTCCTTTCAAATCGAAAGATTCCTGCATTTAGTTACAAGACTGACAAAAAAAGTAAAAAAATAAAAAAATAAAAAAAAAAAAAAATATATATATATATAATATATATATATATATATATATATATATATATATATATATATATATATATATATGTTTGTGTGTGTGTCTGTGTACATTATAAAAAGAGAAAAGATTTGATATAAAGAAGCCGGGATTTGAACCAGATTTTTTTCGGGATTCCTTACCGGGTTCATTTCCTATCCCTCTTCCTATAAAAAATATTTAAAAATTAAAATCAGAATTTTAATGTCATCAGGACAAGAAAAAGGATTAAATTAATAGAATATAATAATGTTTATTAAAAAATATATATATAAATTACTATTACAATTTTAAACATTATGAGGGTCCTTAGACCGTTAGCCCGGAGTGGGTCTTGATTTTACTTCCTAATTCCTAATTCGAATAGATTCTTAATTCCTAAAATGACAATAAATAAAAAATATATTAACTTTTATTTCAGTCCTTATTACCTGTTAAAAATCATAAGAAATCAAAAATTAATGCATGTGTCAACTTTAAAACCATAAATATCAACTTTCCAAACCATTGCATTTTGATGTGTCAACTATTGGTTCATTTTATAAGTTTCTAAGAAGTCATTTTTTATAAAAACCGTAAATGTAGACCATAGGATATTGTATTTCCAGTTTTCTAGAGGTATTGGCCTCACTATATTCATAACAAAGATTATCCTAACATCAATATATTGGTAAACAGTGTCAATTATATAATTTTTTTTTTCTTAAACTGTCAACTATTGGTACAGTTACCCTAGATTTCACTGAAAGAGCGCACCCTGGAAAATGTCATATACTTAAGTACACGTATCGGTTTCTCGGAATTCGCGAGTGCGCTGATTCTATTGACTGAAATTTGTTTTACACAGAGATCGCATGTTTTTCCTTGTAATCCGCAAAAGACGGGTGACAATTGGAACTGAAAAAAATGACACCTTCAAAAATCCCATTTTCGCTGAGAATCGCAGTTTTTCGCTAACAACTCGCAAAGTAAGGGGTTGATCGAGAAAATTTATTTATTTATTTAAATCGCCCACCAACAGGCAAACGCCCAATGACAGGTTGTATATAAACTATAATGTATAACTTTAGTTATAATAAAAGACAAAATACAAATATTTGTTATTCTTTATAATAATACAGCAAATTAAATTATCCCTTATTACAATAATATATAATATACGAATGATTAATTAACAAATAATAAAGAAGAAAAACATAAAATAAAAGAACTAAAAAGAGAAAAGTAAGTAAAAGAAGATATATGATTCATCATAAAGTTTTAATCACTTGCTAAACCGGATTTACGTACTGGTACATAAAAATCAATGTTTACTGCATTGCCTCCCATTCCTAAAGTTTAGTTTACTTAATGATTCGCTTTCATCAATAATCCCTTTAACTAATTTTATTATATTTAGAAGCATAAATATTTCACATCTCTGTGACAATGTATGTCGAACATCAAACCTATTTTTTAACTTCTGGATGAAACATATAGGAATTTCTGCAAGGTTAGTTTCTCTGTTTTGAAATAAATATATCTTAAAAGTTGATATCGTATATGACCGAAAATGTTCTCCTTGAAAACCTGAAAAGATTGACAGCATTTAGAAACCTCTACTACGAAACCTCAATTAGCAATACCGCGATTTTGCGCTTATAAGTCGCAATCGAAAGCGAAATGAGTGATTTGTGTATTTTCCGGTGTACCATTTAAGGGAAGCTTTAAAATGGTGCCTCATTCATGAAATTTGATGAAGTTTTAAGAAAGTTATGGCGTGCCGTCAAAAAAAAGGCTTTGAGAAATAATATATTACATGATGTGATAGACTGAAATCCCACGTTCTTGCTTGTAACTCGCAAACGAAGGGTTTAATCGAAAAAAATCATATGACCGAAACTTTTCTCCTTGAAAACCTGAAAAGATTGACACCATTTAGAAACTTCTACTACCAAACCTCTATTACCGATACCGCACGGTTTTGCGCTTATAACTCGCAATCGAAGGTAAAATGAGTGATTTGTATATTTTTCCGGTATAGCGGCTATTGTAAACTTTAAAATGATTCCTCATTTGATGAAGTATTAAGGAAGTTATGGGGTACCGACAAAAAAAAGGCTTTGAGAAATCTATATAAATAAAGATGAAATTCTGTTTGTTTGTTAGTTTGTTCTTTATAGAAATCTATACCGTTTGTCCTAAATTCTCCAAATTTTGCTCAGTGGTTCTTTCATAACAGGTGCGAACACCTGTCCATATTAAAATTGCATAACTTCAGCCGATCTTCAGCTGATATTCTTTATTTTTATAAAAATCGTAATGATCTCGCTTTACAATGTTTTTTTTACGAAATCGACTGTTTCATTAGAAAAATGAAATTCCCCGGGTGAAACCGGGATATACAGCTATAATCTATGTAAATAAAGATTAAATTATGTATGTTCTTTGTAGAAGTCAATACCGTTTGTCCTAAATTCTCTAAATTTCGCTCAGTGGTTCTTTTATACCAGGTTCTTTTACAACTGTACATATTAAAATTGCATAACTTCGGCCAATCTCTGGGTATATTCTTTATTGTTATAAATATCGTTTTGATCTCGCTTTAGATTGGTTTTACGAAATCGACCGTTTGGGTCGATAAAAGTCTCATTTTAAAAATTAAATTTTCCGGGTGAAACCGGTATGTACAGCTATTAATCTATATAAATAATGATAAAATTCTGTTAGCTTGTTTATTTGTTTGTTTGTTCTTTATAGAAATCCATACCGTTTGTCCTGAATTCTCCAAAGTTCGCTCAGTGGTTCTTTCATACCAGGTGCGAACACCTGTCCATATTAAAATTGTATAACTTCAGCCAATCTCTGGGTATATTCTTTATTGTTATAAAAATCGTTTTGATCTCGCTTTAAATTGGTTTTGTCGAAATCGACCGTCTGAGTCGATAAAAGCCTCACTTTATAGATTTAAAAAATGAAATTCTCCGGGTGAAACCGGTATAGACAGCTAGTATATTATAAGATGATAATAATTTTTTTGTAAACGAAAATTTTGTATAAACATTCTCTCGTAGCTTTTTAATGTTACGGTGTTTGATGTTCGACTCTAAGAATATTTCGATCTGCAGTACCTCTTAAGGTACGTATTCACTTCACAATCGCTACTCGAGACCGACTTGTCGGCTGAACGGATGCCTTCAAGAGCGATGACCCCAAGAAGAAGGGTGAAGAACAAACGGCTCAAAGAGATATTGGCTTGGAAGTGGTTTCGCGACGGGACGGAAGCGCTACTATTTCTGTCCCCGTGGCTTAATGAACCCACTCTGACCCCGAACTGTCCCTCCTTCCTTATCATCCAATTTCCAAGCACTCAGTCCGCTGGAAAGTGGGACTACGAGCATTGAAAACCAAATGCTCCAATACAGACGCCTTAGAAATCTGGGAACGAATGGAGAATGTCCTGGCGGCTTGGGCGAAAAATCGTCATTGTTATGTTGTTTTCTTAAAAAATATAAATAGATAACTTTTTTTATTTAATGCTGTATAACATAATAAATCTAGTAAATGTGAATATGAAGATAAAAAAAAAAAATATAAATAAACTTTTAGATAAACTACCCATCGGTAGCTCTCTAATAATAATTCTAAATTAGAAAGTCCCGAGGCCATCTTCTTTTCAGACGCCTAGGTTGGTTTTCAGGAATTGAGGAGGAAGCTAGGATGGAAACAAGAGGGTGCGGATGAGTAGGGAGTTTATGGTCCAATTATACCTTCAAGGTCTTTATGGATAATATTAGTGACAAAATAAGTAGCATTAAGGATTTTGGATTGTGGGAAATGGATAAGAGAGGATTTTATTGGTTTGGTGGAGCCCCAGAGCTCGATTCCATGAGTCCAAATCGTAATTGTTGTATAATGAGTCTTTTGTCTCCCATCCTTTGATGGAGAGTTTGTAGCGTTTGTCCAGTAATGTTTGTAGTAGATGGTAACGTCGAGCAGCTTCCTGTCGTTTCAATTCAAAATTAGCGGATCTTTTCAACAGGGGATAGTAGAGAATTTTTAAAAAATCGCTAGTAACAAATATTCACCAATTGAATTAGTGGAGACTAAAGATAATGTTTAAGCTAGGAAGGCCAGTAATAGTCTCATCAATCTTTCACCATGTTTATTGATACATTTCAAATTTTCGCCTGCACAGGCATTATCAGGAAAATACATAATTTATTTATGGTAGAGCACCTGATAGAATCATTATAGGAGATTTACCAAAAAGAAAAAAGAAAAACACATTTAACATTACCAATTAAAGACCAAAAAAAAACAAAAAACATTAAGAGCACCGGAAACCGCAACTATAATAAATACTATATACCAGAAGTGAGATCAATCACCAAGCAGTCCCATGGATAACCAGTCTGAAACCTCATTCGAGTCGCAGAGCAGCCAAAGGCCTTCATGACGAGTTAAAATATTCCTCTATTAAAAAATCGTTAGTAACTAAATATTTTCTCAGATAACCTGAAGGCGTAATTGGGACTGCTTGAACATAGCTGCATTATACATAACTATCCGCGAAAGACAATATTTTATGATATTTCGGTTCATTTATTATCAATTTATGTTGTCTTCTTCTGGCTTATCGGGACAGTACCTGTTGGTTTCTTCCCTAAAATTTCACTCTCATTACCAAACTGTAATCAGGTTATTATTGGAAGTTCATTCATTCATCAAAAACTCAAAAGTGTGTTTTAGGCTATTAAAATATTTGTTATTTCCAAAGGATTACTTAATAATTACTAAAATGTACTGCATTACTTCCAGTCTATTGGTCTATGTCCTGAATGTTCCACCTCTACATCCTAAATGCAATTGGCAGAGAAATCCAGTGGCAAACTTTCCTTTCAAATCTTTACATTTCAGTACCTAGGGTACTAGTAATCATATCGCATTGGATAGTAAATGAAAAATGATTAATATTAATGTCAAATAATTAACAAGAACATCCCATTTATTTAACACGTTCACGCCGTTACTGTACTCGTAATTTACGCTCCTCGCGTTTTGGCGGCTGAACGTAATGATTTTCGCTCTATAGGACGGGAGTTAATAAAGGGCATTATGCAGTATTGACAATCCAACAATTAGGAGCAAAACACGGAATAGTTCTAACAAAAGAGAATTTCCTACAAGACTTAGAAAAAAAAATAGAACCATTCTCGTCAATAAAACTGTGGAATATAAAAGAGAAACATTCGTAAAAAGAGCTAAATTTCACCAGCTCTACGCAACTCTGAATAACGGACAATATGTAGGGGAGAGCGGGGTTGCTTGACATAGGGGGTAGGTTGGCCATTGGCTTATAGTTTCCGTCACACCTGTTGTGAAGGCCCCACCATTGTACCATGTCACCCGCTCGACCTCGGAAGTCTTGTCCTGAGTTTTCAATCCGATGCTACCAGTGTGTGCTACATTGATTGATTTTACAACATGTAAGTCAAAAATTTTATATTTTCAGTAAAGTTGGTTTAAAGGCATGGAAAAAGCATTTGACCCCGATTCTGTTCATATAGCCCCAAACCCCTTTGAAAAACCTAACCTTTCGACTAACCAGTTTCTTGTTTGATTCTTCTTCCCTGTCCTGGCAGTCATCTTTCATATGATCACTCCTGTGGGGTTACTTGGCTCTCTTCAACTTTTTTTTTGGCGCAGTAGCAATTCACAAAAGCAAGGTAAACATAATCAAAGGTGAAACTACCAATTGTCTTTAGTTCCAGCGAGGAAGATGAGGGCAATTTTTCTTATGCAAAAAGTGACGACAGTCTAAACTTCTATCTTCTTCTATTGTCATTCTATTTTCCCTTAAAATCTCTTAAAAACCGATTCAAAATTATTATACCATTATAGTGCAGCTTTTAATGACAATAATATGTGCCAGGCAGTACTTGAATGAGATGGCTAAACGACCCCACCTTCTAGGCCAACCTGCCCCACATAGGGGCTTATTGGAATACTCTGGATTGACGAATTCTTCAATTTTCTATGATCTTAGTATTAAATATTATGTTGTGAAAAAAATACTTGAAGTAATCTAATACTTTGAGTTGACAGTGGTATCGGCCCAATTGGGATTGTATTAACAGGAACGACTCAACAATCAAAAAAGTGAAAACTGTTGCCAACCAACCCCGCTCTCCCCTACTTTGATGGCAATCAAGACATTTATTTCCTCAGATTGATATTTAAATCAAGAGGAGAACTACTGAAACTCAACTATTTACCTGCAATGAACAAAAGAAATAATTTTACCATGTGTAACCTCAATACAATAGAAAACATTTTCTAACAGAAATCAGGATAAACGGCCTCTGAATATTGAAGAAACCGTAGATATCCTCACAGGCAAATGCAACCAACAACTATTTCTGTATCTAAAAATTGCAACAAAATATAGACAAGAAATGACTCATGAATATAATCAGTAGAAATAGATTCCCCAACACGGCAGTGGAAAAAATCTCCTATAGCTAGTTTTATAATTTCGTCATTCATATACGAGTTTTCCTGTATGTATCTATGAAATAATGTTTCTTTTATTACATATCACTTATCATATATATATATATATTTTTTTTTTTTTTTTTTTTTTAAATATTTATATGCAACCTATATTTATAGCAAGCTATCTCTTATAGGATATATTTATAGGATATCTCGACAGACGGACTTGCGTACATTGTCTATTTACGTCTTAGTATTTTCATATTTTGTTTTGTTTTCTAAGTATTATATACTATCTTTCAAGAATAAACGTTATTTCTATCTATCTATCTATCAATCCAACAATAATAAAATAAAAAATACAATCCTACCTCGTTATACGTCGTGGAAAGTTTTATGATTGACTAAAGTGTCCGATGCGACAGTCTAGTGCGGGACACCGGTGGTACATGAATGTGTTAAAGAAACACACCACCGCAATTGTCCACAATAGCAAAAATTTAGCAAGGTTTACAATATTACAATAATATCAAAACGTAGAGGCATATCTGAACTTGTCATATATAACTACTTACAAAATTAAATAAAAGATCATCTACAACTTATATCTACCCAGAACTTTTAGCAAGGCCTGGGGTCTCTTGGACCCCACCTCACCAGTTAAAGGTTAAAAAAGTAGCTTTGGTTGGATATTTATACAGCCTATTTGATCAGTGAATGAGGACTTATTTGTTTAAAATTTCCAATTACATCGTAGCAATAGCTTTTTGTTCTTTTCTGAAATATCGCTCTCTTTCATAAGAAAAGCTATAATAAGGTTGATTATAGAAAGATTTCAATCTAACGATCCCGTGATTTTTCAATTCAGATAGCGACAACACTGTCGATATAACCCCAACAAGTGCGTTTTAGGTTGTTTATATGAGATATGAGCATGGGCGGATCCAGCCGATCGTAAAAGGGGGGTCGCAGCCCCACAGTTCTTCATTTGAATCTGCTAATCAGCTTTTTCACCGTTATGTTCCTTTACTACAACTAAAATTCTACTTGTTCTGCAGATTATTTGTTCTTTAACTTGCTTCCTTACATTTAGGAAAATCAAATTCTATCTTTAAATGACCAAAATTTTTCCAAAGGGAGGGGCTGCAGCCCCCACAGCTCCCCCCCCCTAGATGAGAGAGCTATCAATATTCTTTTATACTGATTAATCACTAGTGACCTTGTTCCCAATCATTCCAAATACCCGTTGGATTATTACTTTTTAGTCTATTAGAGTCAGCCTTGAATGTTCCATCTTAACTCTAACGGATGCAATTAGGATTCAACCTGAAGGAATCAGATACCTACTCCTTGCGTTCCAAGATATTCCAAGACCCATAAAAACGCATCCTTTCCCTAGAAAATAACTCAAAGGAAGCTGGAAGAGCGAATGGTCTCCTTCGACGCGCACTTCCGCCCAAACCTCAACCAAAGAGGACGGTTGTTAGTTGCCGGAGGAGGCCGTCGGCCAAAATTAAAACATAATCAGATATTATTGCTGGCAGCTCGCCCTATTTCTTTACTATTTCTCTAAAAAAAAAAAAAAGAAATGTGCATTTCAATTCCTTTCAGAACTCTCATGAGATAGAATTTTTCTTTCTTCGAAGGTTCCAGTTCATACACGATTTCCGCTACCCCTTCCAAAAAAAAAAAAAAAAAAAAAAAAAAAGACCTTTTTATATTTCTTATCACTGATTTGAACATCAGAATCCCATCTACGACCTGTCGGTCAACCCGTTAATTTACAGCAGGTTTTTCGTTAACTTATATTTGAAATGAAATTATCTCATTGAATACTTCCATCGATGAGTTGGTATTCCTACTTCATAACCTTTTAATGATTAAGTACAGGCTTCTACCGTTGAACACTTTAAGAACACATTTGCTAAATGAAAGCATCATTCTGTATCAATGTTTTTATTTACATATCCAATTTATTATCTCTTAATTTAATTTAACGTAAAAGAAAATTTACGTGTGCGAGAGCTAACTTTAACGCGAGGGCGACGATTTGGCGATAGTGGTGGTTCCTGGTGGGGTCGGAGAAAACCCTCCCCCCTCCCTAATCTATAGTCTTACGTAATAAATATTTTTGGACTAATTGCCTATGCGAGAGGTAACCGTATTAATTTCGGTTTGAAAATTTATTTTCACGAGAACTAACTAGAGCTCGAATTGACAAAGTCGGTCCCGATAGTCAGGGGAGTAGGGGGGAAATCGTAACCGTAACAGCCGTATAGGAATACCTATACATATTAATATGAATATAAAATGCAAGGCCTCAAAGTCTCGTATTATTTCAATAATGCACTTAATCATGCAGATTACATGCCAAATTTTCGCCTATTCAGGCATCTACAGTGCTCTAAGAGTTTCGCAAGCGAGCTAGAAAAACTTTTTCTAGCTTGCGAAACTGTAGTAGCCCTGAAGATGCCTGAATAGGCGAAAATTTGGCATGTAATCTGCATGATTAAGTGCATTATTGAAATAATACGAGACTTTGAGGCCTTGCATTCTATATCTGTAATTAAATAGTCTCTTCCTAAAAACTTGCATATTAATATGATTTTTTTTTATGACCTCATGATGCGTAAAGTTTCACCTTCCTAGTCAAGGTAGTTAATGATTGCCGTCGTACCAGAATTTCGGGGTTGGTTTGACCCGGCTACGAAAAACACAAACGACTGAACAAGATTTTTGTAAAAGTTGTATTTGGAAACATACAATTAACAAAAGAACAATGTTTTATATATATATATATATATATATATATATATATATATATATATATATATATATGTTAAATACATATAAATAAGAAAACATTTGCCCTTTACTATTTCTCTCAAAAAAGTATGCATTTCAATTTCTTTCAGAGCTCATGAAATTAATTTTGGCTTTCTTCGAGGCCTCAGCTCAAATACATGGTTTGAACAATCAAGACTACCATTGAGTAAGGCTCTTTTATATATATATATATATATATATATATATATATATATATATATATATATATTCATGGACACAGGAATACACAACAATGAAATTTTGCTCTAAAGAACTTAATATTAGCAATACAACTATTATGCTGTCTTATACTAGAAGAATATGCTAAGATAAATTAGTTCCTATAGTTTAATACATAATCCTATTTAAATAAGAGGGGAAAAATGAATGTAGGAATAGATGAATCTTGTTTTTTTTTCTCTTTTTTTTTTGTATTGATTTAAAATAAATATTTCTTTAACCTGTATTCTTGTTTATATATATTAATTAAAATGATTACTTTTAAAGTAATCATTTGTTGATAAAAAGTAAGTGGTAGCCTTAATGTATAGAAAAGACCAGTCTGATTGCTCTGACTGAGAGTTTGAAAAAGATTATTGAAGAAAAATAAAATAAAAAGATATCAAATATGAATGACAGGGTTGAGGCTTCTGCAAGAACAACCGCCATTCTTAATAAATATATATATATATATATATATATATATATATATATATATAGTTATATAAAAAGGAAATTTATTCCGGAACAAAGTTCCTCCTTTAAGAATAACGAATTGGAACTAAAAAAAAAAATAAAAAAAAAAAAAAAAATTACTGGCCAAATATTTTAGTTACCAAATATTTTAGTAGTTTGAATGATTGGACTTAGTGTTTCCATACAAAATTTAAAAATATAAGAGTAAATAGTCCGAAAAAAAAAAATTATGCATGTTGAATAGTATATTAATTTCTTATTAACTAAATTGAAAGGGGTCACCTGTGGTGTTAGAGACTTGCACAGCCGGCTACAACACTAAAATTTCCTGGCCTGTAAGTGTCAGGTACTCGTTAAAGATCCCTATCCTAATTATACATGGACAGAAAAATTTAGGGCTCATACTCCTGTGTAATAAAAATTTGTGGCATCGTCCGATTTGCCATAGCAGCATAAAGTGACATTAAACAAACTAAATTGAATATAAATTAAAATAACCTTCTAGACAACAAATATTTCTAAATACAATTATGATAAAGTCATAATTACATTGATAACTCTCCAGGCTACGAGAAAATAAAAGAATTCTTTACTCCACTAAAGTACTTCACCTTTCGTGTGAGTTTAAATGTGGTCAGGATAATTTCTCAAGTTAGATTATCGTGAGGAGGAAATGTAAAGTTATTATGGAAAGGCAACAGTTATAATAGTATGACAGAAGACAACTGTACAATCTGCGACCAGCAGAAGCCGGAAAATATAAGACATTTTTTGCCAATTTTATAATGAAGCAAGGCATAGTTTTATCAGGAATTATCTCAAGAACCACACCACTGCGGAAGGAAATCTTCACCGACTCCTGAAAATTGAGGATAATCGACCAAACCGATTAAAGGACTTATACATTTACGTAGTAAATGCCCTGAAAGTGAGGGCCTTTATTATATATGAATGATGTAAATTCATTCTAATAATATAAAATTTTGGAAATAGTCTTCTTTTGTTATTTTTATTGTATGTGCATATTATCTCTCCACTATATATAATAATAGATTAAAAAATATGTACAGACATGAAATTATTATTTATAATATGGTCTCTATTGCATTATTTAAATAAACAATTACAATAAACCTATCTATCTATTTATAATTAAATTGATAATGATATTAAAAAAAAGTATCAGTTGCTTCTGCTACTAAAAATTATTTATCTCAAGATCAATAATTGTTCAGTAAGAAAAAAAAGTCGGGGAGAGCGGGGTTGGTTGGCAACAGTTTTCACTTTTTTTATTTTTGAGTCGTTCCTGTTAATATAATCCCAATAGGGCTGATAGGTACCACTGTGAACTCCAAGTATTAGAGTACTTCAAGTATTTTTTTCACCACATAATATTTAAAATAAGATCATAGAAAATTGAAGAATTCGCCAATCCAGAGTATGCCAATTAACCCCCTATGTGGGGCATGTTGGCCTAGAAGGTGGGGTTGTTTAGCCATCTCATTCAAGTACTACCTGACATATATTATTGTTATTAAAAGCTGCACTATAATGGTATTATAATTTTGAATCGGTTTTTAACAGCTTTTAAGGGAAAATAGAATGACAATAGAAGAAGATAGAAGTTTAGACTGTCGTCACTTTCTGCATAGGAAATATTGCTCTCATCCTCCTCGCTGGAACTAAAGACATTTGGTAGTTTCACCTTTGTTTATGTGTACCTTGCTTTTGTGAATTGCTAATGCCCAAAAAAGTTGAAGAGAGCCAACTAACCCCACAGGAGAGATCGTATGAAAGATGGCTGCTAGGACAGGGGAGAACAATCAAACAAGAAACTGGTTAGTCGAAAGGTTAGGTTTTTCAAAGGAGTTTGGGGCTATGTGAACAGAATCGGGGTCAAATGTTTTACCATGCCTTTAAACAAACTTTACTGAAAATATAAAAATTCACTTACATGTTGTAAAATCAATCAATGAAGCACACTCCTATCTATACTGTTAGCATCGGATTGAAAACTAAGGACAAGACTCCCGAGGTCGAGCGGGTCACGTGGTATAATGGTGGGAACTTCACAATAGGTGTGACGGAAATTATAAGCCAATGGCCAACATACCCCCTATGCCAACCAACCCCGCTCTCCCCTATATTAATCTGTATACAAAACCTATTTTTAAATACCCAAACTTAGCGAGATAGAATTTTTTTTTATTTATTTATTTATTGAAATTTACAACTGTATTTAAAGAAATACATTTAGTATATGTGATAATACTAAGAAAAAATATGTCTTGAACAAACATGAAGAGAAGCTACCCATCGGTAGCTCTCAACTGATACACTTAACATAGAAGGTCCTGAGGCCATCGTCGAGACAGAAAAAAAAAATAATAAAAAAATAAAACTATGACATTATTGAGGTAATAAAGTATTAGACAGCGCCTGACTGATTCTATAGCAGAAATTGGAATAGAATTTTCTTGAATATTGATAGTGAGTTTGCATATCTGATGTATAGTGTGAGGGAATTCCAGAACATGGTAGAGCGCTATTTCAGATAAAGGATTGCTGAAATAGGGCAGGTTTGTAAAGAGGGGTACAGAGGTCAGAAGGTCGTGAGCTTGTGGAAAAGGAGTGGATGGAGGACTTAAATTTCAGGAGACTATAATAATTTGAGTATACGAGGAAAGAAAGGTTAGAGACATCGTAAAATAATGCTAACTTTATAAAACTTTGGAAAAAATTCAGATTTGAATGCGACATTGGAAGAAAATCTTAATGTGATATCAGTGAAGATGAACCAACTTTGAATAAAAAAAATAAAAATATTATTTCTCATGATTTTTCCAATGATCCTATTGGGTACAGGCAAAAGAAAAGTTAAATAATTAATCTGTTATTATCTATATAAATAAAGATGAAATTTTGTTTGTTTGTTTGTTTTTTTGTTCTTTATAGAAATCCATACCGTTAGTCCTAAATTCTCCGAATTTCGCTCAGTGATTCTTTGATACCAGGTGCGATCACCTGTCCATATTAAAATTGCATAACTTCTGCCGATCTTCAGCTGATATTCTTTATTGTTATAAAAATCGTAATGATCTCGCTTTACAATGTTTTTTTTTTTTTTTTTTTTTTACGAAATCGACCATTTCATTAGAGAAATGAATTTCCCCGGGTGAAACCGAGATATACAGCTATAATCTATGTAAATAAAGATGAAATTCTGTTTGTTCTTTATAGAAATACTTACTGTTTGTCCTAATTCTACAAATTTCACTCAGTGGGTCTTTCATACCAGGTGCGGACATCTGTCCATGTTAAAATTGCATAACTTCAGCCAATCTCCGGATATATGCTTTATTGATATAAAAATCGTTTTGATCTCGCTTTACAATGGTTTTTACGAAATCGACCGTTTGAGTCGATAAAAGTCTCACTTTATGGATTTTATAGATTTAGATTTTTTGTTCATTGTGTGTTTCCAAATACAATACCATGTTCAGTATTTTTTGTGTTTTTCGTAGCAGGGCCTGCAATTCGGCCTTTTGAAGTTCTGCAACTTCTCATATTGCAAACCCACTTTTTTTGTTGAAAGTTCAATTTCATTTAAGACACAGTTTTTAAATTTAAATTTTTTTCTTCTTTACACAACAAAATTAATTCTATTAAATTCATCTCTGTATCCACATTACACGGGGAATAACTTCTTTAATAGACTTTGTAGGTTCCATATGGTTTAATTTATTTAAAAAAAAAAAGAATTATTGACTGTTTAGAGTAATCGTTCGATAATAAGAAGTTATTTGGCAGCCTTAACGTGGAAAAGACCCAATCTGACTCCCCGAGGACCACTCGTGCGTGTTCTCCGATTCCCCCGAAAGAGTAGAGACTACTGGATGAAACAAGATAAAGATGTTGTTTCGCCGAGAGCGGGACGGGATGTATTCATAGTTGTAACCATTTACTAAACATAAATAGTTGCCGAGGCAAAATTATAAATAGTCTTCTATTTCGGTAGTGCATAGTAAAGGCTGTATCCCGAAAGGCTAGGCGGCTGTACTGGACAAAATCCGCTCAAGGGATGCCGACAAAATCAATAATTCGAATTGGAAAATTTCAAATATTTTTCTCCTTTTTTTTTTTTCTATTTATAAAGGCGTAAATATTAGAACTTTCGCACTAACGAAGATTGTCACTATATTGAGCAAAATATATATTTTTTGCAAAAATATTTAGCTTTCAAACGGTCATTACATGTATATCTGTATTCCTATTATTTGTTTTGTTTTTTTAACTGCAAAAATATCATTTTTCCAAATATATTAATAAAAAAAAATCGTTGATGGTTTACAGCTAGGCTTTTATTTCGATTCTGAGCAAATCTGGACCATGCTCATAATAAAATTCAATTCAGCTATAAATTGCCATTTCATGTAGTTCTTTTCTGTCAACATGGTATCACCGAATGATTACTTTAAGTAGTAAATCATGTTTTTATTTTTTATTTATTTTTTTTTTAAAGAAATTAAACCATATAACACCTACCAACTCTATTAAGAAGGTTATTCCCTATGTGTATAACGGATGCAGAGATGAATTTTAATGATTTAATTTTGTTTAGTAATAAAGATGAAAATGTCTTATATTTTTGTCTTACCTAAAGTGATAATGTACAAAATATAAAATTGAACTACAGTAGAACCTCCATTATCCGGGCCTCGATTAACCGGGGATCCAATTAACCAGGGTCCCGAGGAGCCAACTTTTTTTTTTTTTTTTTAATAAGGTTTTTTTAATTTGTATGCCATTTATTTTGTATGTATATTTAAAAAAATTTAAACGTAAATATTTAACGATTGCACAATGGTTAACTATCTATTATGAAATAAAACAATAAATGGAAAAACACAGAAAGCGAGTATTGTATTATGAGATGTTTTGCAGTATCTAATACTCCAATTCATAATCTAGGAACGGTATTGTTTTTAAGTCTTTTTAGGAAACTCCTACTCTGGCCTGTTTGGCTACAAAACAAAATATTGTCAGTTGTGATTTAGTCTCGATTTAAATACATACGAAGTAGCAAAATGTCGGAAAAAAGAAAACGCGTCGTTTTAACGCTTGAAGAGAAATTAACTATTGTAAACAGATTAGAAAAGGGTGAAAGTCTTAAAAAATTGTCCGTTGAACTAGGAATCGGCGAACAGACATTTTCGACTTCGTATCGTAATAATATATAAAAACATACATTTACTTTTTTTTTATATTATAATTTAATGTATATAAAACGTTCGTTTGTTAATAAAAGTGATTATACCTTACAAGTTATTGTTTAACCTTTTTTTCTATCACATTAAGCCAATAAAATGTTTCAATTCGATTATCCGGGGTTTCCGATTATCCGTGGACCCCCAAACCAATCATTACCCCGAATAATGGAGGTTCTACTTTATAAGCAAAAAAATTGGGTTTGCTATGTGGAAATTGCACAACTTCTAAGGGCTTATTCTCAAATACGTTGTTCGAATAATCAACACTACCTTTAAGTAAGGCTCTTTTATTTATGTATTGCTGGACACAGGAGAACACAACAATGAACTTTTGCTCTAAAGAACTTAATATTAGTAGTTCAACTATTGGTGACATTAAAAAAAATACTTCTTATGAAGGGATCTAATTCAAACTTCCTATAACTCCTCTTTTTTTATCCTCATAAAGACTCAAGAGGTTTTTTTTTTTTTTTGGCCAAAATTTTAATAGTTTAACAATATGGCAATATTTATTGTTAAAAGGGCCAAATATAGTTATTGGCACCCTGTGGATTTAATTGTGAAATCTTCCCTATGGTTAGTTTGTTAAAGTCTTACTTCATAGATGACTTAGAGGACCCTTCAAACATTAGACTCATGTATATCTTTTAATAAAATTAGGACTTGTTTACTTATTTCTTTAAGTTTAAGTTGGGGTGCCAATAACTGTACTGAGTGCCAATATCTGTATGGTTTACCCTACGATAATCGGTGGCTGTTTTTGAATTGGTATGAGTTGACTGTAAATTTGAATAAAGGGAGTACATTATTACGATTAGATAAACTTATAATTCTACACATTTGGCTTGGATAAAGTGTAAACATTTTCGGTTAACTTATTTTTGAATTTAGCATTTTGGATTTGCTGGCAGCCTCCTGTAATGTCCCTGCTCCTTAAGCTCTCTCTGGTTTGTGCTTAAAAAATGAAACGAAATTCTACGAATTTGGACCCCTTTTTTTTGCTAATATATCCTAAATATCCTAATACTATATACTATGTGGTAGTAGGTTTCCTACTCCCAAATATTATATAGTAATTAACCTATAGCTAAAAAGTATAAACTAAATATCTCAAAGTTATTTAGAAATAAAACTTAGTCCATTTGAAATTGGCATAAAAATTATCTGACTGGAGTAGCGTGGCATGATGTAAGCAATTGCGAAACAACCCGTTAGTATTTTGTTTCTCCACCTTATTTTTTTTTCCCCCTTGTATCAAAGACCTAAATACAGTTTGTTTATACAACAACAATTGTCAACAAAAAGCAAACTAGAAGCTCTAAATGGCCCGATTGTTTACTGGAGCTTTGTCCACCTCCAAACGGTTCTGTATATCTTCCACGGGCTACCACAATTATAAATAGAATTTTCGAACTAGAAAGAAAAGAACAGTATTTATAAGAAGACACATTTTACTTCTTTTTATTTTTTTATTTTTTTTTTTTTTTTGAGATTTAAGAGTTTTTTTTTATTTTTACAGTGATTATTCTAAGGTTTTTAGGTTGGAACTTTTAATAGTTTAGGTTGATGAACATTTTCATGGATTAATAGAATAGAATAGAATAGAAAATACTTTTATTAATTACAATTACAGAATTTTATGTTATTTACAGAAAATATTCAAAGTATAATCACTGACATAGCTGCAACTGTCTGTTAGGAGCGCCTTTACTTTGAAAGTTATTTTAAATAATAATGGTTTATTTATTGTAAACAAATAGTTGTGTTTATAATTGTAAATGTAACTATATAATCGTAAATTATTTAACATCTATATACTTAATTTACTATCTAATCTATAATCTATATCTAATTTCCTAATTACATATTATATAAGCTATACCCACACATTTAATAAGTTATTAAATTAATTTATTAATAATTAAAATGTTGGATAAGAAATGAACGGTAGATATAGGCTTCCTTCAAGTAACTCACTAGTGCTGCCCAGTCTTCGCCATTTGGGTATTTGATCATATCAGTTTCAGTCAGAGTAACTTTACCACAATATTTTTTCCTCAATCCTTCTAAGACTTAAGACAATTGTATGAGTCTAATTCCTTTAAAGGTGCGGGCGGCATCATATTTTCTGACATAATACAACTGAAATTTTTAAGGCAATAAAAATGTAGGTATTTAATTTAATATATATTTGTGGATGCAGAGTAACAAGTGTTGATTGATACGGTGTTACATAAATAATAATAATAAAAAATGGGAAATAAAAATATATTTAAAGCCATTTTTCGTACAACCAAAATTTATAATTTATTTTGGTTATATATATATATATATATATATATATATATATATATATATTTAAAGCCATTTTTCGTACAACCAAAATTTATAATTTATTTTGGATATATATATATATAATAATAATAATGCTTTATTATTGTAAAAAAAGAAAATACAAAATTTCATTCAAGCATTTACGGCTTGGGACGTACCCGTCAGCCGGTATATATATATATATATATATATATATATATATATATATATATATATATATATATATATATATATATACACATATCTGATTTTAAAAAACATCATAATTATAAGTAATATTTTTATTAAAAAATAATGATCAGGGTATGATTTTTTAAAATTCCAGATAAAAATTTTGATCGGATTTGATATTTTGTTAGTTTCATATTTCAAACCCTGGTGTATCCCTAAGGATTTGTCCATAATAATCAAATATGTTCTGTTTTTTTCTCTTTTCCCATACCTTCAGTAATCGAACTTCATGTATACTTCTTTTTTAACTGAGTTTAGCCTATTGCATTGATTGGCCCTAATGAAGACCGATAATGTCGACCAAAACGTAGGAAGACTGCCTTACTCTGAAATAGTTTCGATGAAAGCACCACCAAAGATCTTCTCCTTGATAATCTCTTCTTGTGAGAATTATATCTTATGAGATAAAGCACTTCAAACACATTTACTTTGATGTAGGTACCTACTTAAAAGACTTAGCCAGGCCCTAAATCGGATGCCGTTCCCCCATACCTAAAGAAAAAGGCTGAATTCCAGGAGATACCGGTGTTGCCCTTCTATCATCCACGGATTTTAAACATAAATATTAGAGTTCCTGTTATGATCGATCAACATATCCGTGATAACATAGCCATTATGCTAATGGATTCAAATGATGACTAGGATTCTGCATAATTCTTGAAAATTTATACGGCAAATCTAGTGTGTAGGGCATTGTTGAATACATAATATGGAGCATCAACAATGGCTTAAAAAATTTGGACTGAAAGGATTAGGTACGGTTGATATTTGAAAATTTCGCTGTAATTTTCTAGTTTGTTCGTTTGTTTATTGGGGTTAAAAGGCATAAAACCCTAAGGTCATCAATGGTTTGTCTTCGGTTATTTATTTGTCTTTGCTTACTGATACCCAAATCTTGTTTAGGTACCTTTTGTTATAATTTAAATTGATTGCACTATCTATATTATAAATTAAATAGAATTGAGTATTTAATTTGGACTATTTATACTATTCTATTTTAACATTATTTATATTTATTATTAATTATTTATAATATTAACACCATAAGTGCGGCATCGGTCCCCGGGGTCCGATGTCTTACATTCCCTTCTTAACAGCCGATTTTCACATGAAAATGTCTGAAAGGCCGAACTCTTCAAACACTTAATTTAGTCGATTTTTAATGTGATTATTGCATTTTAGTGCAGAAAATGTTGCTAACAGCTGAGATTCTGTTGTTTTTTAGAATCGGACTCCGAGGTTCTATTTTCGATAATGAACGGCGTAAATCCCTGTATCGGCTTGTCCTGCGCATATTATGTCTAGTTCCAATCCTTACCAAGAGATAATGCCCTTGAGACGCTCATTTCATTCACTTTTAATCAAAAGAGAACGCTTTCGTCAGAGCATTCCCATCGGACCCCGACGCCCGATATCGTCTGTGGCTCCTCCTAGCAGTGGGACCCCGGGGACCGATACCGTTCAATTTAGGATACCCCTAAAATACGCCGCCGCACCTAACTTTTAAGGAGGAAGAGAAAAAATAAATAAAAAATCGAAAATAAATAAATAAATAATAAAAACAAATTAAATTTTTCTTAAATTTCAACATCTTATCTATTTCTTAATTGATCTGTCTCTTTTAAGAATTTCATTACCGCTGTGATTTTATCTTCATTTTCACCAAGTGCGTCATAATTTTCTAGTACTTGACTATTAGTGCAGATGGTTTCGGAATAGGTTTTTATATTAATAATTACTGTCAATTGAAATCTTTATTTTATAATTGTTTTTAATACATTTAGTTTTTTTTTTTTTTTTTAAACGGAGGATCTCTTCATTTAATAATATTCTTCTGTGATTGTGGAACTATTTCCATTGTCCTAGAACTAGGAAATAGTACAGACAATGGGGATCGTTCCATAATCACAAAGGAATCTTACTAAATATTAATTATTAATTAAACAATGGCATATGTATGTTATATACTTTTTTTTTTTTATAAACAGATGGTTGTGGAGTGATTTTTGACAAAAATAATGGAGAAAAACTGAAAAACTTTTTTTTCAATTGGATATATTGACAAAAAGTAGATATTGCCGCTGCTCTGCTAAACAGCGAATTTTTTTTTTTAAATATTCGGATTTATCCATTCGGTCCTTATGAACGTTTCAGGTAGGAAACATACGGTCATTGCTTTTTTATATATAGATTAAAATTCGTTCTATGATAATTAATTTATTACGGGGGGGGGGGGGTAGATATTATTTATAGTTTGAATACCATATCTTTGGAATGGGTAATTATTGCTAGAAAGACAAAACTATTCAAAAATTCCCGGAAACCAACTACTACATAATAAGGTGTAAAAATACACCTTAGACAACATTCTAAACCTAAATAGGCAATTAGAAGGCACTGTAAGAAATTTTAAGAAAAGTGATTCATTCTTGGGATCGTTTTCTTAGATTGTCTTGTGCCTTTATCTTCCGCATTCTTTGGACCCGACCCAAGGAGAATTCTCTTCACTATTAACAAAATTACTTAGCTAGAAAATAAATAACAATTATTATCATTATTTTAAATATATATATATATATATATATATATATATATATATATATATATATATTAAAATATATCATTATTTTAATATCGAAACATAATAGTACATGTCAAATAATATATAAACTTCTGTAACTATTAATATAGGTTATTGTTTATGAATATAATACAATTGACAGTCTATATTATTGAATTATGTTTATGGATATATGAATCATTATTTGTAATGATATATACAAATAGCATATTACATGTAATCATAATTACATACCCCAAAGCTAACATTGGTACAATATAAGAATATATAATAGTTTAAATTATATACATAAATCACAGATGTGTATAACAGCAATATATATCCTTAATTGTTTTACTTTTGTAATCCCAAGCAATGTTAAAAGAAAACAGTAATAGAACTAATTACATAAATCAAAGAAACTTAAAAAAAAAAAGCCAAAATAAAATAATGTACTTTAATCCTTTAAATAAAGTCTGGCTCTGGCTGTGAAACATCGTGTCTATGATCGTCTCACATCCCACACGGTAAAAGTGAATTAATTTAAATATAATTTTGACTATTCTTTCAGTTTAACATTAAAAAACAGATTTGTAAAAATATTGTAATTCTGTGCTATAGAAGTTGAACTATAAGGGAATATATAATTAGTTAAAGAAACCATTTTGGCCAAAAGGAGATATATCAGAGAGATAACAAGTGGTGGGGGTTTTCATATATATATATATATATATATATATATATATATATATATATATATATATATATATATATATATATATATATATATATCGTTCCAAGTTACTGTACGTACCAGTAATTTTTATTTAAATTTTTGTATAAATTTTCCGGCTGAGGGATTTCCAATGGCATACAGTGTCCGTCCCTTTTTTTTATAATTTTTAATTTCAACAAAGCAAATGTAAAAAATTCTATAAAGGATCAATATTAAAATATCGTCCCGTAGCAGGAACATCACAACGCATTATTTAATTCATTAAAATTAAGTATCATTAATGACTAATTATTTCATCACTGAAGTTATCACTAATTAATAATTAAATATGTGAATAATTTATTAGTTTATCATAATTTATTTATAGTCATTATTACTTCTAATTGCGAAGTGGTAGCTTATCCCACACTTGACAAATCACTTGAGAAAATCATATTATTTTTTGTACCTTTATCCCATATTCCATTGATGTAGTACAGTTTCCGATTAACTATAAATAATATAAAAAATTATATCCGTCAACAATTTTTCGCGGAACACTTGAATTGAAAAAGGTTAATTGTCCGTAAGAAACAATAGAACATCCCACTAACTAAGACAGGTTCTCAGCTTCCCACGATTCGTCTAAATCACTCACCAAGAACGACACCTCTTGAAGTTTAGTATTAATTGCGCCTTTCTAAATAGTAACTAATTATACCATAGCATTCCCTTTGGATAAATTAATTATTTTCCTGTTTGAAGAAATCATACATTATATACAGTACCAGTCAAAAGTTTAGACTCTCTTGTATATAATTCACAATCTTCAAGTTTAAAAAAATAATTGAAACTCAAGAGATAAAATTTCAAAAATTATATGATTGTTTCGAATACAGTCTGTATAAATAAAGATGAAATTCTGTTTGTTTGTTTTTTTGTTTGATCTTTACAGAAATCCATTCTCTAAATGCCGCTCAGTGGTTCTTTCATACCAGGTGCGAACACCTGTCCATACTAAAATTGCATAACTTCAGCCAATCTCTGGATATATTCTTTATTGTTATAAAAATCGTTCTGATCTCGCTTTACATTGTTTTTTTACGAATTCGGCCGTTGAAGTCGAAAAAAATCTCATTTCTGTCCTAACGAACTTTTCTTGACCCACAGCTTTTCTCATTGTTTTCCAAATACCCTGGGTGAAACCGGGAATTACAGCTAGCTATAAATAAATTAAAAATAAAATTGTAGTTGGTATATTGTTCAATAAATAAAATGTTGTTATTTATTTATTTTACAAAATCTAAGGGTGAGTCTTAACTTTTGAATGTAATAGGACTGGAAATATTCTTTGAAGAGACGTTTGTAGTTATAGAGTGTTTCAATAAAAAAATAAAAAACAATCATTATTTAAAGTTTGTCAATACCTTTACGGATTTAATTAATTATAATATGTATTCAAATATATATTAACATAAATTAATTTATTGCGACTTTATTTTCTTTTTTTTTACCCCCCAGCTAAAAAAAAAAAAAATTTTAATTATATCCAATATATAAATTGGTTTCTTAATTTCCTGGGATATTTATATTATGGGTATAGTGGCTGTTAACCTTATTGGAGCAATCACCAGGACAATCTCAACTTTACCATTTATTGCTTATTTTCAACGTTTCGGCCATGTCGCCATTTTCAAGTCTCAATCTGAACACGGATGTAATTTATCCAGCTTTAAACAATGCCTTCATCAATTCAACATAAAATTCCTTTTTTTTATATAAATTAAATATATAAACCATTAACTGGTGTCGTCATGCTGAAAGACTTAAATAGTGTTACTATTTATAATACATTACATCCGTGTTCAGATTGAGACTTGAAAATGGCGACATGGCCGAAACGTTGAAAATAAGCAATAAATGATAAAGTTGAGATTGTCCTGGTGATTGCTCCAATAAGGTTAACAGCCACTATACCCATAAAAAAAAATGTTTATTTAGAAATATTTTTCATTGAAATCTCGTGTATGGTTTAGTTTGTTCAGTCAGTGGTGTGTTTTATATATATTATTTTTAGATTTTAAGCTGAAATTCGAAGTTCTAAATTTGATATTCCATAATCGATATTTAAAAAAAAACTTAAAACTTTTTTTAAAGTGATAGATCAGCATTTTTCATATAGCGAGATATTAAAAAAAATTATTTTTTAATCAACTGAAAATACAAAGAATAGTTAATAACTTCGGTAGGTTATTGCATAACGTTATTTATAGCATCCTTAATTATTATGAAAAATAAATACTAATTATTAAAAATTTTCAAAGAAAAAACCTACTGTTTAGCTTCAAATGGACTAATAATTAATACTTTTAAGTGTAACATAAAAAAAAATTATTTTTTATTTATAAACTGATTTATTGTATACATTTTAAATAAATACAATAAAAGAAAAAAAGATTTTTGTAAGAAGATCTTTATAGCTAAAACTGTAATCATGTAAATAATAGAGCAATTTAACTGATGAATATAGAATTTTAGATACGCAAGAATAATCTTTCTTGATCATTAAAAACGTAAGAATGAAATGAAAAAAAAAGAAAAAAAAAAGAAAGTAATATAAATATTTCATTTCCATAAAAATTGTATCTTTAGAGACAGTATTATAGTCAGACCAGTAATGTCGATAAACTATAAAAAAAAAAAAAAAAAAAAATTGGAAGTAAAAAAAAATTTAAAGATAGAGAAATATAATTCCATATAAAAAAATAATCAAATTATTAGCAGAGTAAGTCTGCTATTTGTAATTGATATATTTATTGAATTCTGACAATCCATTTTTTTTTTTTAACTAAAAATAAATTTCAGTGGTATTTATTTATCGATACTACCCACCGATGGGTCACTCCGGTAAGATTTTAAGTTAATACAGTAGGACCTCCATTATCCGGGCCTCGATTAACCGGAGTGCCGAGGAGCCAATTTTTTTTTTAATAAGCTTTTTTTAATTTTTATGCCATTTATTTTGCATGTATAATATTTAAAAAAAATATATAAGTAAGTATTTAACAATTACACAATGCTTAACTATCTATTATGAAATCAAACAATAAATGGAAAAACAGAGAAATCCAGTATTGTATTATGAGATGTTTCCGGTATCTAATACTCCAATTCATAATCTAGGAACGTTGGTTTGTTAATAAAAGTGATTATACCTTACGAGTGATTTTCAACCTTTTTTTCTATCACATTAAGTCAATAAAATGTTTTAATTCGATTATCCGTGGACCCCCTTACCCATCATTACCCCGGATAATGGAGTTTCCACTGTAATGCAAATAGGTATCTGGATTTTTAAAATTATCGTTGTCTAGTTTTTAAAAAAAAAAAAAAAAAAAAAAAAAAAAAAAAAAAAAAAAAAAAAAAAAAAAAAAAAAAAAAAAAAAAAAACGGTTAGTTAATATTAATATCTAAGTATTTTTAAACTTTACTTATTTAGAAAATGTTAATTTTAAATTATTTATCAAATGTTAAATATATAACTTATTGATCATTTCGGCTAATTATCGTTAATGATTTATATATATGTATATATATATATATATATATATATATATATATATATATATGTATATATAGGGGGAATTCGGTAACACTCATAAGTTATTTTTTATATTTATTTTTAAGGGATTTATATAATATATATATATATATTATATAAATCCCTTAAAAATAAATATAAAAAATAACTTATGAGTGTTACCGAATTCCCCCTATATATACATATATAAAAATAAATATAAAAAATAACTTATGAGTGTTACCAAATTCCCCCTTGAGAAACTACCCCTGTGGCGGGAGTGTATTGCGGATCTGCCTAGTCGATCACTGTAAGGGGCAATTCATATTGTAGGGCTTTTGTCCTCATTGTTGAGCCCTTTTATTCGTTATTTTAATACAAATAAATTTAAATATTTAAAAGAATTAACATTACAACACTTCGTGTCAGCTTTTGTCATAACAAAAATTTTCTTATTTAACAATTTCGTTTTAAACGTCCCTCTACGTCTAAAATAAAAACAAAAGGTATATTCAGAAAATTAATTTACTATAATTTTATGATGTTTACATAACTATAACGATAGGTAGTTTTAATTCTCAAGAAAAATAAAAAAAGTTAAACTATATCATTTTTTTTCTTTCTTCACAATTACTGTATATATTATTTTCTAGTACCTATCAATGAATTCAATTTAAAAAATATTATATGAATAAATTTAAATACTTAAATTAAATTATTTCTAAACAGAAAAATAGTCACAATTGTATTCACAGTTCCGTTCGCGTAAGTCTCAAGCAATTATATTCTTTTATGGAGCGGATGATCATGGTAACGCTAAAAAAAAAAAATTCAAAAGTATAAAATCTAAAATTTAGTTAAAATCAACACCTAAAAATGAGTCATAGATTTAAAAAAAAAATCAAACATTGAAATAGGTAAACGATACGGATTAATTAATAACTAATAAATTAACAATTTCTGTAACCGATTACATGTACTATGGCTATAATTATGAAAATTTATCCAAACAAATCTATTTAGTTTAAAATATTGGTCATAAAATAAAACAAAATTAGTAAATCTCGTGGCTTAAAAATTTGAATTCCATTAACATTTTCCATCCCTTGGTAAAACCTTTCCCTCAGATTGGAATAAATAGGGCATACAATTTCGAAGAAATATATGATACGCTGTTTCATTATTTTTCATTTTGTACTCTTGCTGCGGATTAATAATTATAATTTTATTATTTACAGAAATCTTTATACTGTATTTACCTGAAAGTCGGATCTGCATTAACAACCTAGTATACTTAAAGTTAGCTGGGAGTAGTTAATAATCAGAAATTTGGATTATGTTCGAGAAAAGATTTATACGTTCGCTATAGGTAGAATGATGCAATCGTTCTATGTATTTATCTAATAAGTAGCATTTATATTTATTCAATATTCTATTACTACTTGCTTTTATCTTTGCTGCATTAGTTTCAAATATTGATCTACCCCCTTCTATGGCATCAAGCTAGTGGTGTAAAACTGTCGATAGTATAATGTGATGACCAGGGGGGGGGGGGAGTAGAATAGTAGAATTTTTCATTTGAAACAATAGGAGCTATTAGGCACGTTTATAGATGAACATTTCTGTAAATAAATGATGGTTTCCATCATTCCTTGAAATAATTTTTATCATTTTCTTAAGCTTAGTCCTAACCGCTAAGAAAAAAAACTTAATCAAACGGTCAAAGAAACTGTATTTAGAGGAAAGCTAAACCAACCCTCTTCAAGGAACCATGAAACATCGATACCTAGTTAAATTGGAACACAGTCCTGGAATGTGTCAGAGTTTTTTTTTAAGAAAAAAGTACGTTTCTGTGACATTTGTCTAGATATACCTAACTTTGGAACGTGTATACTTTATTAAAAAATGTTCTCAGGCAGTTGATTAACACGTTAGGTGCGGGGTCGGTCCCCGGGGTCCGATGTCTTACAATTCGTTCTTGACACCCGATTTTCACATGAAACTGTCCGAAAGTCCGAACACTTCAAATACTCAATTTAGTCGATTTTTAATGAGATGATTGTACTTTAGTGCAGAAAATTTTGCTAACAGCTGAAATTCTGTTGTTTTTTTTAATCGGAATCCGAGGTCCGATTTTCGATAAAGAATGGCGTAAATCCTGTATCGGCCTGTCTTGCGCCTATTATATCTAGTTCCAATCCTTACCAAGAGATAATGCCCTTGAGACGCTCATTTAATTCACTTTTAATCGAAAGATAACGCTTTCGTCAAAGCATAACTCCAATAAAAAAAAATTATAATTAATGTTTTATTGGAGTTATCGACAAAGAAAAAAAAATTAAATTTCGAACGAATTATAAATAAACTTTTATTTGCTGCTTTTGTTAATTCAAAGATTTTCTCAAGCTCCTTATGGACTTCAGATTCCATACTTCCAGGAAAACACACATTTAGCATTATACACCGCCGCAACTGGGAATCCTGAGCGCATAGTTTCCCGAACTTTCCTCTAATTACAGTTTTTGACTTTTTGAAACCATTTTTTATTGCTGCTAATACAAATCTTGATTTTTCGCAAAAACTATTTCTAGCTATAATGGAACCCATCTTATATATACAGAAATGTTTAACTAATTCCCTAATAAAAAATAAAAGAAAAAAAAATTATAATTATTTTACTACTTTGAAGAGGTTTTTAGTAATCTTTTAATTAAAACGTTTAACACTTAACATTCGAACTCCGTTCTCATCATAGAGTACGGTATATCATTGTTTCTGTGCTGTTCCACACTGTGTGATCTTAACCAAATCAGTACACAATTTTTGTATGTGCCTATGATATCATAACTAGGCATAATTCTTAGGTCATTCCAGCAAATCTCTATTTTTTTTTTTCATACATTACTTGAGTTTATGAATTTATTTATTTATTTAGAGCTAATTCGTTCTGTTCTTTTAAATGAATTTAATATTTGTACTGAGTAAAGAAGCTTTTTCCTAGTTTAGTTTTTGGTTCTATTGTTTTTGTTCACTTTTACTTCATTTACATTCATTTGATACTTTATGTGAGTAGCCATGTTAAAATATCTGGCCAGTTAATTTGAGTTTTATATCTTTTAAATTAATGTTTTTGTTTTTTTTTATTGCTGCTAATACAAATCTTGATTTTTCGCAAAAATTATTTCTAGCTATAATGGAACCCATCTTATATATACAGAAATGTTTAACTAATTCCCTAATAAAAAATAAAAGAAAACAAATTGCAAATGATAACGTGCATTAAAAGGCTCCTATCATTGAGAAATTCTACCCCCCCCCCCCCCACCCACCGGTCATCACTAAGAACTGTTGATAGTATCGATAGTTTTATGTCCGAAACTATCGATAAATTTACATCACTAATTTACAGCGATTATGGTCTGATCGGCATGTTCCGAAAATAGCTGAACTTGACCAGATTTCTCGTATTACGTGCCTTTCGCATCCCAGACGAACACCTTTCTTTTTTTTCCAAGGGAATGGGTGATGGACGTTACTAATCCTATGGATGAATATTGGAGCGGAGATATAGGAGCTGGCTGCCAAGTGACGGTATGAATGGAGCTGGAGAGTGAATGGGCCACAACTATATTTAGGGCGGGAAGCTGTTGCCGAAAGCTGGCACGCTCCGAGCCATTCAGCACAGACAGTCCTCTCCATTGAAGTTCTCTCGACTCTCCTTCCAATGGTACCTCGTATCCCTGGATGATTCCATCATTCCATCCGAATCCATATCAGTCTCTTCAATTTTTTTTTTTCGGATCTTTTCAAGTGATTTAACTGGGAAACCAGTGATAACATATGTAGAGTCCACGGAAGAAAGGGGGGTTGTCATTTGGAGTGCTTTCCGAGAAAATCGAGTTTTTAGGTTTGGATCTTTAATTACTTGAGTATCTTTTATCAATTTTCTTCAATTTTTTTATATGTCCTTTTCCTTTTTGTTTTGCGTGTCAAAATAATAAATTTGCCCTAAACAGACATATCACGCTTTAAAAAAAAATGTTTTAGTAAAAAAAAAACAATTTAAACATAACAGAAAGGGGGATAGTCATGGACGTTCCCCCTTTCTTCCGAGTACGTGTTTCTTTCCATCCCTTGTAACCAACCTACTGTCATTTTTTCTGACTATTTCTTTTCACCAACATATTCTACTCATCTAGACGAACAATTATATGTATATAACTAAAATTCGGAAAAAATTGACTCTCCCCCTTTCTTCCGTGGACTCTTCATATGTTATAGAAATACTATAACATGGCATTATGACTTAAAAACCTTATAGTTTGTATACATTCGGGTAATATAAACAGTTATTCAGTGTTCAATAAAGATGGGTCGGTTAAAAATTGTAAAGGAAATTAAAACCTTCTTGCAGTCCAAAGGGATTTTTCACAGGCAAAGATATTGCAGCCAGGGTCATGAAATGAAACGTACATTATCTGAAGAAGGTGATCGATGGAGGTGTTATAAAACAAATTGCAGGGAAACAATCTGATTAAGAAAAGGAACATGGTTGGAGAAAACTAGGTTGAGTTTGGAAATAATAATGTATTTCATCTGCAGCTGGACCAGAGAGTACACCACTACCAAGTTTTGTGAGGAAGAATTTGAAATGTCTAAAGGAGCAATTACTGATTACAAGAACCTATTAAGAGAAGTGTGTGCGTATTCCATTTCAGAAAATCCTTTATTAATTAGGGTAAATGACCTTACAGTGGAAATCGACGAAATTCTATTCTCAAAAAGAAAATATGATGTCGGAAGGATGTTACCTAAGCAATGGGTTTTCGGAGGAATTTGTATAACAAGTGAATGTTTTTTGTTCGCAGTTCCAGACAGAACCAAGAACACCCTTATAAAAGTTATAAAAGAATCAGGAAGTCTTATTATATCGGATTGCTGGAAGAGCTATGGGACCATTCCAAATATAAAAGGACACAGATTCAAACACCTAACTGCGAATCATTCGAAAAATCCTGAAACAGGAGCCCACACCAACACGGTTAAAAGTATGTGGGGAAAGGCAAAGATGCGAAGTGGAATGTGGTACGGCGAGATCCCTTCTAGACTCATACCTATGTGAGTTTATGTGGCGGAAGCGTAACCTGAATGACGACCTTTTTGAAACTATTTTGAAAGATATTTCCAAATTTATGCCTACTTATAATTAAGATATTGATATCATATATTTATTGATGTTTTTAATAAAGATTATTTTTAATTACAGACTATTTTATTTTAGGTTATATTTCTATAACATGTGTTATCACTAGCTACCCAGTTAAATCACTTGAGGCCGGCAAATAGAAAAGATCCTTTTTTCATCCATCACATGCATCTATGGAATCTAAATAGATTGGATCCGAGGCCTCGTCGAGAAATCTGGATTATCTTCAGGTTTTGAGACAAGTCTTGTTTGCAATTTCTTTACCTTTGTCTTAGCTGAACATTAGAATGACAGTGATTACATGTGATTACATTAACCATACTAATAATAACATATGAGTAGGTAAATTTTGTATTATCATTTTGAATTATGGCTTTATTTAAGTTATACGATGGTTTTAAAGATATGGACCAAACAATTAAATTTCTTCAAGAAAAAGGCCTGCTCCACAAGGAAAGACAATAATCATTAAAAATACACCACACTGATTATGAATAATGGTTATTTATTGTTCATTTGTTTTATTATTACAATTGAAGAGTCCACGGAAGAAAGGGGGAGAGTCAATTTTTTCCGAATTTTAGTTATATACACATAATTGTTCGTCTAGGTGAGTAGAATATGTTGGTAAAAAGAAATAGTCAGAAAAAATGACAGTCCGTTGGTTACAAGCGATGGAAAGAACCACGTACTCGGAAGAAAGGGGGAATGTCCTCGCGGAAAAACCTAGAATGGGGAAGAGTCATGTTAGAAGTTATGTGGATTGTGTATTAATATCTGCATTTCATCAATAAAACAGGGAAGAAAGGGGGAGCGTCCATGACTATCCCCCTTTCTGTTATGTTTAAATTGTTTTTTTTTTACTAAAACATTTTTTTTTTTAGAGCTTGTTATGTCTGTTTCGGGCAAATTTATTATTTTGACACGCAAAACAAAAAGGAAAAGGGCATATAAAAAAATTGAAGAAAAATGATAAAAGATACGTAAGTAATTAAAGATCCAAACCTAAAAACTCGATTTTCTCGGAAAGCACTCCAAATGACAACCCCCCTTTCTTCCGTGGACTCTTCAATTATTCATATGCATTAATCATTATTCAGAATACAATTTGTCCAACTCTGCACTTCACAAATGTGGAATATAGAAAATTCACGCTGTTAGTATTGTTTCAATAATATCATAAAAAATTAATTTTTTAACTCTTTTTAAGATGATTTGTATGTCTTATCTTGATCAAAGGAATATTGTAGTAAAGTAAGAAATATTATAATATATGTAAGATCTCACAAATGGCTTTCATATTATTTCTCTAACCAGTTAACATTGGTACAAACGGAGATCCAAGAATACTGAGAAAACCACATTATTCATACTCCGTTTACCCGTCATACCTACGAAGCCTTCGGTTTATGCATAAATAAGGAAATGCGATGCAAATCCCTATGTAAATGGGGGATGGTAAGGACAGTTTATTGACTCATATATAATTATATTCGCTCCGGCGAATGGAATGAGGTTGGGGGGGGGGGGGGGCTGTATCGAATACAGAACAAGTGGCCAATTAAATGCGAGGTCGTCCTCAAAGGCCGTCAAGTGGGAAAAGGAAAAAGACAGAATATCACAAAAAGTTTATCCACAGTTAGCTGATTCATTAAAGGCTCCGGCTTTATCAAATATCCATAAAGAGGAGGATGGGGGGCCGTCAACTTTGAGCAAGTTACTTGTTTTGCATGAGCCCCTTCCTGATTATCCTCCTCCCTAACACAGCGATATAATTATAAAAGGTTAGGTACCCCCAACTTCATCCAACTTGCATAGCATTTAATGCAGGCCCCGAGTCTGCTAACTATGTTACTAACTCTTGCCCTAAACATCGGATTGTGACACCCGATACTCCTCGGGTCGGGTCGGTTAAATATTAACCCATGTCGTGGCCCTCCCTTCCTATTAGCCTCCCCCGTCATCCACAATATCCTTTTGATACTAGCCGCAGATAGTTTTCGGCCAAAGCACTCCTATATCGTGCTAAACCTAACCAACTTTGCAAATATTCCACCACAGGCTCATTGAATTAGATATTTTCACGGGATACTGTATGGATTGGTTGGTGGTTCCTTCTAAAACCTCCAATGTGTGGTAGTTACTGCAACTAAAATTAAAACAAATCTCAAATTAATATATAATTTAACCCTTAACTACTCACCCGAATCAATGTTACTTACCTACTCACCTCGGGTCAATATGACCCAGAACACTAAAAAATATTTAAATAACCTTAGGGTGTAATATATTAGTTTTAAACAACAGGAGAGGGCTTGAAAATATATATTTATTTATGTATACAATAAATGAAAGTTTTAAAATATGAATAACATGTTGAATTATAGGTCTGAAATGAAATACTAAAATAAAAGAACTCCTAAACATTAGGGGAGAGCGGGATTGGTTGGCAACAGTTTTCACTTTTTTGATTGTTGAATAGTTCCTGTTAATATAATCCCAATAGGACTGATCCCACTGTAAACTCCAAGTATTAGAGTACTTCAAGTATTTTTTTTACCACATAATACTAAGATTGAAGAATTCGTCAATCCAGAGTATGCCAATAAACCCCCTATGTGGGGCAGGTTGGCCTAGAAGGTGGGGTTGTTTAGCCATCTCATTCAAGTACTGCCTGACAGATATTATTGTTATTGAAAGCTGCACTATAATGGTATAATAATTATGAATCGGTTTTTAACAGCTTTTAAGGGAAAATAGAATGACCATAAAAGAAGATAGAAGTTTAGACTGTCGTCACTTTCTGCATAATAAAAATTGCTCTCATCCTCCTTGCTGGAACTAAAGACAATTGGAAGTTTCACCTTTGTTTATGTTTACCTTGCTTTTGTGAACTGCTACTGCGCAAACAAACCCCAGTTGAAGGGAGCCAACTAAACCCACAGGGGAGTTAATATGAAAGATGGCTGCCATTTATTGTTTTAATTTTTTTGTTTCATTATGAAGCGTTGTCATTTTTTTCCAAAAGGTTTTTCTCAGTTTTTAATAAATTTAATTTTCATTTTTGCAAAGGAAAGCGAAGATTCTTGTTTCCTTGAACTCATTTATTCATAAAAACATGATGTGCAAATACTTTTTTCCATCACTGTACCTATGTGACGTTTTCTAAGATGCGCTCTTTCAGTGACATCTATGCTTGTTTAAAACAAATCCGCTAACAAACAATCACAGATGACCATAACTTCAAAAATAGTGATCAAAGAGGTCCTGTAAACACGGAAATAATGTAAAAAATGTAATGTAAATACCTTAAACTTATGTTTCAAAAATAAATAATCTACAATTTAAACACATCTATTCTTTACTTCAACCCTCACCTATGCCCATGACGCACTAGATACGCTCTATACGATACTAAATATGGTATACGGCGTGTAGGTACTTAATTAAGTGTAGGTAATTAAGTGGGATTTAATTAGGTTAGAGGGCGAATCCTTCGAACGGGTCAGCTAGCAATAGCTTAAAATTAAGAAATTTAAAAAAAATGTCCCAACTTGCTCCTCCATAACCTCTTCATAGATACAGTGTAGGTTTTACAAGATGCGTTATTTATTCCTAGCGGATTCGAACAAGAAATCTGTTGAAGTGATCCAGCACGGTCAATTTTCGTCAACTAGTAAATACAGTAAACCCTCGATATAGCGAACTGGTAGGGGGTTTGATATTCATAGTTCTCTATAACGAGATTCCGAGAATTTTTTTTTATATTTTTTTTTTGCCAATGGCCGCATTAATTTGATCATATTTAGAAGGAAATTCATTCATCAGAACTAGTTAAATTAAAACGCATGTATGTAATTTATTTTTAGATAAACTACATATTAATTAAACAATGAGATTCATTAATTTACCTGCAAAGTTCACTTGAGAGTTCTTTAGCCTTAGCTTTAATAAGAGGATCTGAGTTTGGTATTTGGGATCTCATTTGTTTAAAGCAATTTATCACTTTTTTTTTCAAATATTCATGAGCCTCAGAGCGCAGTCGTTTATTTGATGTTGAAGTTAATCCTTGGGCTGCGGTTGAATCTATTTTATCTTGGTTTTTAATAATGGTTGACAATGTTGATTTTGGAATTCCATATTTTTCTGCGATGGATGGATGCGAATATCCTGGAGAATTTTCAATTTTTCTTCAATTGATAAGGATTTACGTTTGTGACACACGTTTACCAACGAACTCGTTTTGTATTAAAAAAAACAGTATAAACGACTACAGAACACTGATTCGAATAATATAGAGGTCCGAAACAGAACTGGGCTAGTTTTGAGAAAAAAGTCAATGGAATCAGAGAGAGAGCAAAAGGAAATTAGATTAGTTAAGAGTAAAAAAAACCGCAATTCTAGAAACTGGAGCTACTTCGTCTTCCCGCGCTCATTGTACGTAATACAGTAAAAAAAAAAATTAATAAAAATTCTAGTAGTTCGTTGTAACAGAATATAATAATTCTCAGGCATCAAATTTAGTTCGTAGTTCACACTAACCGAGGGATTTCGCTATAACGAGGGGTTCAGCAGAAATATAATGGTAATTTTGGGGGGATAGTATTTTGGTTCGCTATATCAAGGTGTTCGTTATATCCGAGTTCGTAATAATGAGGGTTTACTGTAGTAACCTCTTATGTGATCCCCAAGGTGGACACTTTTTTTTTTTTTTTTTTTTTACTACTTCTGTCCAAATAGTTTTTAATATTCCTGTTAAAAAAAAAGAATGCAGGGAATTTCTCTGCTACGTAATCTACGCTAAAGGGAACGTTGAAGGAGTCTTTGGGTCTTTTCAGGTTATGATAATACCACAAGGTACTTGAGACTCTTCATCGAGACACGAGGAATGAGCGCAGTGCCATCAGGCGAACAATGAGAGTAACTCGTTGGCACACCCCCCCCCCCTCCCAGAGGCTCTCGAGAATACTGTTCTATAGAGTATTAAATATTTCGAAGGTGGCTCTGCGGGATTAATTATTCGAAGCGATGCGGCTGTAATTAGTGGGCCCGGGAATCCGAAACACTTTAGCCACGAGACCCAGCCCTTTTTATACACTAATTGCTGAGTCTTGGCTTTGTCCTCAATCTGCAAACAGTGGCGCATTTTTAATGAGATAAAACAAATAGTACCCGGCAAATAAAAGAAAACCGTCCGTCCACTTCTGTTCAAACTTAAGTAGCGGGCAACCTCGGCGTCGTTTGATTATATATTTATAACTCCATTCTCTTGCAGCGGGTATGGTAAATCGTAGAGGGATATTTTCCTAAATAAGCATATATAGGCTCCTTCCAAGCCTTTGTTTTGAAAAATATAGAATAAATAAATTTAAATATATATGTAGCCAACCTCTCCCATACGTTTTGAGTACGGGAGAGCGGGGTTGGTTGGCAACAGTTTTCACTTTTTTGATTGTCGAGTCGTTCCTGTATAATCCTGTATAATATAATCCCAATGGGACTGATACCGCTGTAAACTCCAAGTATTACAGTACTTCAAGTATTTTTTTTTCACCACATAATATTTAATACTAAGATCATAGAAAATTGAAGAATTCTTCAATCCAGAGTATGCCAATTAACCCCCTATGTGGGGCAGGTTGGCCTAAAAGGTGGGGTTGTTTAGCCATCTCATTCAAGTACTGCCTGACAGATATTATTGTTATTGAAAGCTGCACTATAATGGTATAATAATTATGAATCGGTTTTTAACAGCTTTTAAGGGAAAATAGAATGACCATAAAAGAAGATAGAAGTTTAGACTGTCTGCATAAGAAAAATTGCTCTTATCTTCCTAAAGACAATTGGTAGTTTCACCTTTGATTATGTTAACCTTGCTTTTGTGCATTGCTACTGCGCAGAAAAAACCCAGTTGAACTAACCCCACAGGAGAGATCATATGAAAGATGGCTGCCAGGACAGGGGAGAACAACCAAACAAGAAACTGGTTAGTCGAAAGGTTAGGTTTTTCAAAGGAGTTTGGGGCTATGTGAACAGAATCGGAGTCAAATGTTTTGTTATGCCTTTAAACCAAATTTACTGAAAATATAAAAATTTACTTACATGTTGTAAAATCAATCAATGAAGCACACTCTTCTCTACACTGTTAGCATCGGATTGAAAACTCAGGACAAGACTCCCGAGGTCGAGCGGGTCACATGGTACAATGGTGGGGCCTTCACAATAGTTGTGACGGAAACTATAAGCCAATGGCCAACCCCTATGCCAACTAACCCCGCTCTCCCCTACTATTATTTTTTTTTTTTTTTATATTTTTTTATTAAAAGATATCATGGGCGTCACCAGCACCAAATTATTGGGGGGGCGGCTCAATATTTTCCTTAATAGGGTAGGTAGAATCGAGAGGCTAAAAGTTCAAATAATTAGTTAATATTATAGGTTGTGATAGACTGAAATCCCACGTTTTTGCCTGTGACTCGCAAACGAAGGGTTTAATCGAAAAAATATATATGACCGAAAATGTTCTCCTTGAAAACCTGAAAAGATTTAGATCATTTAGAAACCTCTACTGCCAAACCATGATTACCAAAACTGCGGTTATTACTTATAACTTGCAATCGAAGGCGAAATGAGTGATTTGTATATTTTTCCGGTGTAGCGGTTAAGGAAAGCTTTAAAATGATGCCTCATTCATGAAATTTGATGAAGTATTAAGGAAGTTATGGCGTACCAAAAAAAAAAAAAAAAAAAAAAAAAAAAAAGGCTTTGAGAAATAATATATTATACATATGTTGTGATATACTGAAATCCCACGTTTTTGCCTTTGACTCGCTATTGAAGGGTTTAATCGAAAAAATGTACATGACCGAAAATGTTCTCCTTGAAAACCTGAAAAGATTGACACCATTTAGAAACCTCTACTACCAAACCTGTATTATCAAAACCGTGGTTTTGCGCTTATAACTTGCAATCGAAGGCGAAATGAGTGATTTGTATATTTTTCCGGTGTAGCGGTTAAGGAAAGCTTTAAAATTATGCCTCATTCATGAAATTTGATGAAGTTTTAAGGAAGTTATGGCGTACCGACAAAAAAAAAAAAAAAAAAAAAAAAAAAAAAAAAAAAAAAAAAAAGCTTTGAGAAATAATTTATTATATGATATTTTTTCGGTTATGATAAAAATATTCCCCAACCAACTCGTTCATATAAGACCTTTGACCGCACGATGTGTACTTCTTTCAGACTCTTGATGCAACATTCAAGTTTTCCTTTTAATTTAAGTCAATTTTTTCTTTTGATTATTCACAATTAAATTAAATGCACTTGATGTATGTATAAAAGAATTTGCAACATTATTTGTTGATTTCGGACAGTATCAACTACACCTACTTAATACCTAAACTGCCCTCATCGGCCCATGATGAGTCAGTGTTGCCAGGCAACTGTGGCTGTGGCTAAGAAATCAGTGACATCTTAAGATAAGAACCTTTTCTATTGTGTTTAGATATTTTTCTTCATTTTGTTACCGTCGTTACGGAGAATTTCTTTTGAATTTAAATATTTTCTTTATTTTATTATTTTTCTTTACTTCATTATAGCTGTTGTTTTTATTTATTTTTTAATTAATAATTACTTTATTCTCCTATATTCAAACAAATTATTATACCAGTTAAATATTTTTAGTTTATCTTTCATGTTAAATTTTTATAACAATAAGCCATCAGAAAACTCTTTTTATTTATATATTTCCTTTCTAATGCTTCAATTATACATACAATCAGTTATTCTTTATTTTATCATATCATTTTTACTTGATTGTAATTTGTTTTCTTTTACTTATTACAAGAATAAATTTTAATTGTAATAATATTTACATTTATGAAACCGGAGCCTTTTATTTTTTACTTTATAATTTACCAAATAACTAATGGCAATAAACATATAAGGCACATTTATAGCTTGACGAGATTAAAGGTTTTACTGAACCACTCGGATCAGGTAGCACAGAAATTTTTACTGCTTGCGGGCGTTAATTGTATGTTATAAATTGTTTTTATCCTTTATTTATTTTTTTTAAATAATTAAATTAAATAAATAATTTATTTACTTTGATATTTTTAATTTAATTATGCTTTTTTTTTTTTTTTATATTAGGGTAAAACGTACAGTTATTGGCACCCTTAAGACTATATTTCAGTGGTGACTTAAAAAAAATACTTCTTAGGAAGGGATCTAATTGAAACTTCCTATAACTCCTCTTTATCTATTCTTATAAAGACTCAAGAGGTTTTTTTGGCTTAAAAGTTCAATAGTTTTACAGTATGGCAATATTTATTGTTAAAAGTGCCAAATCTAGTTATTGGCACCCTGTGGATTTAATTGTGAAATCTTCCCTATGGTTAGTTTGTTAAAGTCTTACTTCATAGATGACTTAGAGGACCCTTCAAACATTAGACTCATGTATATCTTGTAATAAAATTGGGACGTGTTTAACTATTTCTTTGAGTTAAAGTTGGGGTGCCAATAACTGTACTGAGTGCCAATAACTGTATGGTTTACCATACGATAATCGGTGGCTCATTATGAATTGGTATGAGTTGACTGTAAATTTGAATAAAGAGAGTACATTATTACGATTTGAGGTCGATAAACTTATAATGCTACACTTTTGGCTTGGATAAAGTGTAAACATTTTCGGTTAACTTATTTTTGAATTTAGCATTATGAATTTTACTTATATTGAATTTATATCTTGTAATAAAATTAGGACTTGTTTAACTATTTCTTTGAGTTAAAGTTGGGGTGCCAATAACTTTATGGTTTACCCCATTATGTTTAATAAAAGGACTCAAAAGAAAATAGTCACTTTGTCACTGTAGGTAGACTATGTTCTTCTCTAAATAAATAAAGTTAAACCTGCGTCAATTAACACTCAGAATATGAATATCATTTGATTTTGATGCCCAGATTTTTAAAATTATTAAACCTTTATAGGGAATTTGAAGAAACCTTCCTTATAGAGCAACAGAATGAATATTTCTCTGTTATAGGGTCACGTGCCAATCTCCTTTTCACACTCTTCGTAAGATTATCAGGAATCGATTAGGAGGCGTGATTAGAAACCAGTATTTGAGAGCGTAACTTATTTTATTGGCTGCATTCAAGATTTTATATTTCAACTATCATTAAAACTTCACTTCATATATATACATAAAATTCATTTTATTTTTGATGTTGACCACTTTATTATTATTTCAGTAATTTTTGAAAGAGAAAATTTCTATTTTGAATAGAAAAGATTGGTCTTGAATTGCCACGTAAAAGTGGCAAACGCACGAAAATAATTGAGTAAGATAATAAAAAAAAAAGATTCACTATTTATTAGTTTATCTATCTATTTACTTATAATTTTTAGTATTCATTGACATGTTTTGCTTGAAACACAGTCTTAATCACTATTTTGCACTTTCTCAGTATTTGCATCGACTAAGCATTATTGATAACTTACCTTTAACATACAATTACAATAATAAACTGTCACGGTTATTGTGTTATTTGATCTATCTGTCAAATTATTACCATTGTTTTTTGAGTAGTAGAATGGGATTAATATTGTATTAAATTATATATGATATATTTTAATATTTTATCACTTTTTAATTAAAATGTTTTGTAAAATTGTTACATACTTTGTTACTAACATTGATGATATGAAAAAAAAAAAAAAAAAAAAAATGAAAGCCTTACTATCACCAATTGGGCCGGACTCCTGGCTAAAAGAATGTATTCTTAATAGCCAATAAAGTTATTATTATTATTTTATATATAGTATATAACATTGGAGATGGTCAAAGGACCTTAATAACGGAACGAACAGTCAGCTCCACTATATAATTCGTAAAATTTGCTAGATGGGAGGGAAACGAGTGTTCAATGAACAGAATGGATTGATAAGGCCGTGATACTTACTTTTTGTAGAGCAAGTGGCAGCGCTCAATACCAGAGGTGCGGTTACCCGGGTTCGAATCCCGTCAAAGGCCAATCTCTTTTTTTTTATAATAATACAACTTAAAAATAATTATAAATCACCTGCTACTAAAATTTCCTCAATAAAAATGAACCTCCCGAGATCCTTAAGGGAAGCAATGTAAGATAATAAAAAAAAGATCCATTACGTTATTTCACTATTAAAGACCAACAGTTAGTAATACAGAATCAAAAATGCGATTTTAATGCCAAGTAACCTATTGGGTACAGGCGTTAAACCGATAAAAATTATATATATATATATATATGTAAGTTTGCTACAGTGTGGTAACACATAACACTGTTGCAACCTTCGTTTTGTTTAGGTGTAAGTTGGCTACAGTGTGATAACACTGTTGCAACCTTCGTTTTGTAGAGTGCTTAATGTTGGGTTACCAGAGTGTTAAGACTTATTATAACTTTATATTTTCTTATTAGTTTATGGACGTGCAATTTAATTTGTAAGATTTTTTTAACCTGACTTATTCTTTGTCTGCACAAAAGTATAAAATACAATTCATTATAATAAAACATTGAGAACATAAAATAAGAAAATATAACATAGATGGTAAAAGGTTACCTGCACAAAAGAATTGTGAATTGAAGTGTCAGTGAATACAACGATACTATTCATAGCTCCACAGGATTTCCACCATCTTACTAATTGCTAGGGAAGAAACATTCTATATCTCATATTGTCGAAGACGACTTATCTTCCCTTGAAGAGGACCGGAAAATAAGCTTTTCAAAATTCATTGAGAAGTTTTCAAATGAACAAGAAGCTTATTGACAAGAATCGAAACCAGCAAAATTTTAAAGTCGGTGATTTGGTTTACATCGAAAATGGAAATAAATTAAACCGCAACAAGCTTGAGCCCGTACGGATTGGGCCTTTTTCAATAATCCGACAGATTTCATCAACGTTTTATGAAGTGGTAAGCGGAAAGAAAAATACAACCTCCAACTTCTTTCATACCAGGAAGCTCCTTCCTTTTTCAGCGGATGAATCTTCTTCAGGGGTGGAGGTGTAAGTTGGCTACAATGTGATAACACTGTTGCAACCTTCGTTTTGTAGAGTGCTTAATGTTGGGTTTCCAGAGTGTTAAGACTTATTATAACTGTAGTTTCTTACTAGTTTATGGACGTGCAATTTAATTCTTTTGTGCAGGTAACCTTATACCATCTATGTTATATTTTTGTATTTTATGTTCTCATTGTTTTATTATAATAAATTGTATTTTATACTTTTGTGCAGACAAAGAATAAATCACGTTAAAACAATCTTACGTATATATAGATAAATATATAATCTGTGGGTGTGTGTGTGTACTTGGGTTCAATTAATTTGATGCATTTTGTTAACAAGAGGATTTGAATGGAAGATATTTTATTTGACAAAAACCTTGCTACTCTACGTTTGGGCTTTTTTTATATCATTTATTTTTAACAAACGAGAAACTTCGGAAAATATTAGAAAAATTATAGCCCGATTATTTATTTATATTAATCGTTGTTAGGTAGAATGGAATAATTTATGTATTGAGATTCTCACAAAAGTATAAAGTGTCATTGAAAAATAAATGCTGAAGAAAATTTGTTTTTGAACGTTAAATTGAACCGTTATATATTAGTAACCGACTATTGATGGCGTTTGTGCTAATGGAGGTTGTTTGCTTTGAGACTATTAATATATCATGACTTTTTTTACTCTAGATTTCATTGAGTTTTTTTTTTTTTTAATTTTTTTATAGCCTTGCATCTCACAAATATACATAAATTCACTTTCACATGTAAGGATAATCAAGATCGTTCGTTCAAGACATTTCAGCTCAATTACTAACTATAAAAGATTCGAGAAAGGATTTGAATACTTTAACTATTAAAATTCCAGCATTTGCATAGTCTGCGAAGGGGGTAATAAAATAGTTATTTTTATAACTATAACTATAAGGATAAGACAGAAGGGGGGGGACTAGATATAGGTTCCAGATATGAAAGGGGGGGGAGAGTAAATGTTTGTCACCGAGCGTACGCTGCTCCCGCAAATACGGACCACAATCAACCCTTGTAATCTTTGTGCAGGGACTATTAGTGCTACCCTTCCTATCCTGTCTGTTTGTTTTGTTATGGGATGCCGTTTATTAGTTGTCCCGTTTGATTGTGGTTTCCCATGTTTATATATATTGGATAATTGATTGTTATTACGATTTTGAAACTAGATCACATAGTACTAGTGATTTAAAACTATTTACAGTCTCCGCTATCGATAGTATCGGATATAAAACTATCGATAGTTGTGGGGGGGGGGGGCTAGGATAATAGAGTTTTTCATTTGGAACGATTGGAGCTATAATGCACGTTTCCGTTTGCACTTCTTTCTTTCCTTTTTTTACCTTCACTTACCTATATATTAAATATTAAGGGAAAGTATTGCGATCGTGAAAAATTTAGACTTCCGGTTTTCAACGGAAATACACGTTTTGGGGTCCCCTGAGTCAAAATAACTAAGTCCCGCGAAATGGTCTGTGTATGTGTGTGTGAACAGGCTATCTCAAAAACTATAAACCTTGGGAATCTGAAATTAGGTATTTAGTGTAAGTATATGTCCGCGATGTGACAGCAAAAATTTCATCAAAATTGGTCAAACGGAGGGGGTACTTTATATAATAAATTTTTACATTTTTTTTCGATTTTCTCAAAAAAGGCTCAATCGATTTTGATTAAACTGAGTATTTGATCTATTAATATCCTCGTGATATAGCTGTAAAAATTTCATCAAAATTTATCAACCAGAGGGGGCACTTTACTTAATAAATTCTGTCTCATTTTCACGTGTTTTTTTTATTTACTCAAAAATGGCTTTAACGATGTTGATCAAACTGGGTATTTGATGTATTTATATGCCCAGGATGTGACAGCAAAAATTTCATCAAAATTAGACAAACGGAGGGGGTACTTTATTTAATGAATTTTGTCTAATTTTTACGTTTTTTTCAATTTTATCCAGAACGGATCAAATGATTTTGATCAAATTCACCATGTTTAATGAAAATTAGGTGTTCTTTAATATCAGGTAAGCTTTATCATTATTAAAAGGTTCTGAGGGGCCTTTAATGGGGAAGGGGCATTTTTTGTTTTCCTATAAAGTACCTTTGTTTTTTTTATATGGAGAAATTAACTGCCTCTCGTTACGCCTAAAAATAAGAAATGTCCAAATATGAAATATGAAAAAAATCAAGTAAACTTATAGGGGAGAAAAAAAGAAAAATATTCCGTCAACTCATAAAACACGTTCAGCCCATGCATGCGGAGTACACGCATTGTTCATAATTAAAGCAGTTCTGTTCATTTAATGGAAATTATTTGTTTCATGTTAACTAAATGAAGTTTTCAACAATTGCATGGATAATTATAAAATCAGACGACTAGAAGTGTTATGCTTGCATTGCTGAAGTATCACAAGTAAAAACTTTTATTTAATAATAAAAAAAAAATGATTTTTTTTTATAGAGAAAATAAAAACAAAAATAAGAAATGAATGTGGAAAAATGTTTGACTGAGAAGTGGCAATTAACAAAACAGTGAGTTGTAAGTGAAAGTTGTGTGTTGCGCGCAAGCACCAGATTTTTCATTATAATAAGATCAATATTTCTGTAAATAGAGTATGGGTTATACCTTACAACAATTTTTATCAGTTTCAAGCTTAGTCGTAATCGATTTATCAAAAGGTCAAAGAAACCGTATTTAAAGAAAAGCTATACCAACCCTCTTCAAGTAACCATGCAACCAGGATTATCAGCTGAAGTAGCTTATTTGACATAACATTCGAAATGCAATCCTTGAATGGAACCTGCATACTTTAAAAATAATGTCTCAGGTAGTTGATTTATAGAAGTCGAAAATATTCTGTTACAAAAACTATGATTTTATTTCTATGCCAAGTAATTTTCAAGTCAAAGAACTGGCAGGCAATCAATTTATATATATATATATATATATATATATATATATATATATATATATATTAATCATTCCATCACTTTGGAAAGAATGTATGAGCAAATCATACTCTGAAGTTCCGTGCTCATATACAACAGGAATTTCCAATTCATAATTTTTATTAAATTATAAAATAAATAAATTTTAACATTGTAAAAAATATCAAGAAAAAATACTTAGAGCAATTGTAATTAAAAATAAAAATAATCACTATGAATTCATTAGGTGACGAAATTCAAATTAGATAAATGCTGATTGGAGGTAAAATAGGGTGGGAGAATATAAGAATATAAATAATATGGATTTACTTTATGTATATTTCTATAAAAAACAAACACTTTAAAATAGTGGTTTTCATTTGTAGTGGTAATGAAAAGATAGAAACTAGTCCAGTTGTATTTCACGGTGAGGGCCGTGTTTGACGTAATCCGGAGATATCTTCGGCCTCACGCGATTTTTCTAATTTTGTTAAATTATGTTAGTAACAATTTATTTTATAAAAGATTTTACTGATATTATTTAATTTTTTTTTTTTTACGAACATTATTGGTTCAATTAGATCTGAATATGGAGTTTATATAGGGTTTGTTTAATGTCTTTCTGTATACCTAATAACTTATTCCCCGATAGATTTGTAATAAATTAAATTATATTGTAATAAAAAAAAAATTAAAAAGGATATACATTTACCTTTAATTATACATTTCGAAAAAAACCTTATTTATCCGTATATTATCATCATAACTAATATAACGTCTTAAAATATACTTAAATAATCAGTTGGAGCGATGAAGATAATACTTTTCATAATACTTTATAATATGGTATAATAATATTTCTATAATGTTATTTTAACCTTATCTTGTATTTCATTCGAAGTATTATTATTTCGAAGGAAGTGTTGACAGACGTGGGGAAGATTAGATATATTTATATGAATATCTTTTCCTATATCATGTCCCTTTATACTTTATGATTATTGGTTTATATTTATAGAAATGTATTTTAAATGAAAAATTATTCTTATAGAAAAGTGTAAAGAAATTAGTGTAAAGTTCCTTATTAAATCCCGATAGTGGGCACTACGCAATTACAAGCGCTTAACTTATAAGTAATGGGAGCTTCACAGGTACACTTGTGCGATCTACCGTCCCAAGCTACCGCGTGTTTGCAATTGTTTTTATTGTCAAAACACTATTTTTTTCATTCAGTCGGTGAACGCCTCAATATGGGATATCCCATAATAGGAAGTAATGGGTATCCCATATTAGAGGATGTGGCTTCTTTTTTTTTTAGAGGTTATTGGGCTTCAGTATATAATAAAAAAGAAAGAAAGCAGTTAGCAAATATTCTAATCCATTGTTCAACATTTAAGATAAAATAATGATTAAGGGAATTCGACTTACCTTGAGGCCTGAAATATCAGGTCAAAATAGTCACGAAAAATGTTTTTGAACCCTAAAACATCAAATTACTGAAAATAATCCAACAGGATGAGAATGTATAACAATGTGACAAGGTTATGTGCCAATGCGACATTAATCTTCAATTTTATAGAATAAAAGCGAGATACAAACCATATCCAGAAACCACATATCCCATATTAGGCAACCATCCCATAATGGGGCACTTTCCCCTACATAAAGTGACGTCGAGAGAACAAATATGGCTGACGAACCCAACGCTAACTTCTGATGAAGAAAAAAAACTCCATTATCAATATATTTTATTTTATCTAAAAAAAATAGGAGACGAATTACAAACTTGGGAAAACCTAAATCAAAAGTGACACGAGCGCTACCCCCAAACACTGACAACAGACGAAGAACCTAGAATACCCGAAAAGTCTTCGTGACGGCTGTTCGAGGGTGAGTTTCGCGGGGAAAGTTTGCGAAGACCACATCCAGTTACTTTCACGACGCGACATCCAGTTACTTTTAGTAAACAGTTATTTTCAACAATCTGTAGTGGTTATAAACCTTAATTTGTAATTTCAGTGATAATAAAAATGGGTCTTTTGAAATTAGCTCAAGAAATTTCTGACAAAAACAAGACATTTCAGTTTTTGCAAGAAAATGAAATATTACATAGAACAAGGGTGTGTTCTATGTATACAGGTTATAAATATTGTTATCAAAATAAGAGTAAAGGTACTGAAGAGCGGCTGATGGGCGTGGCCTGTTTTGAGAGGTTATGTGACTGTCATGTTATCGAACTCCCATCGCTTTTATTTCATTTAAAAAGTGCCTTGATTTTCTTTAAGATTCTAGCTTTCGACTCCCGCTCGCTTGCGCTCGCTCTTCAGAGATAAATAAACCCCCAAAAGGTTCCTTTTCTGTGGAGATCGGGCCTTAATTTGTAGCCGCACTTCAGAACTAGTGCTAAATTAGGTGTTTAAAAGAAGTAACTGTTTTCTAACGTAACGAGATGTCGCGTCATGGAAGTAACCAGTTACTTCCATACACATCCAGATGTGGTCTTCGCAAACAGACCCGGATCCCGTTTTAGATAGACTTTAATGTAAATTTTTTTTTTTTTTTTTTTTTTTAAGTGAACTCCATGATCACATAGGGCATGAAATATTAACCGCGTTATTATTATTTGGTTTGTACTATCAAAAGCATGAAAGCCACTTGATCTATAGGGGAAAGTGCCCTATTATGGGATGGTTGCCTAATATGGGATATGTGGTTTCTGGATATGGTTTGTACTGCAACCCCGCTTTTATTCTATAAAATTGAAGATTAATTTCCCATTGGCGCATAACCTTGTCACATTGTTATACATTCTCATCCTGTTGGATTATTTTAAGTGAAATGTTGTTTTGGGGTTCAGAAACTTTTTTCGTGATTATTTTGACCTGATATTTTAGGCCTCAAGGGAAGTCGAATTCCCTTAATCATTGTTTTATCTTAAACGTTGGATAATTCATTACAATATTTGCTAACTGCTTTCTTTTTTTTATTACACTCTGAAGCACAATAACCTCTAGAAAAAAAGAAGCCACATCCCCTAATATGGGATACCCATTACTTCCTATTATGGGATATCCCATATTGGGACACCTTTTTACCAATGAAATAAAAATAGTTATTTATATATTAAAATGATTTTATTGAAATATTACTTTAAACACTGAGGTTTTAGAAACGGTCTTTTTTGTGATAAAAATTTAGAAAATGAAGAAACTAAAGTTCAATGTTCCTACTGTGGAAGTGCCCTGCCATGAGAGCTGCCTTGAACTCATAATCCACATATTTTCTTTGTAATGTGTGAAAAAATCTGTCAAATAAAGTTCTTATCAAATTTTGATTATTTGATTATTATTTGAAAATTATAATAAAAAAATGTTTTTTTTTTTTGTAACATAATTAACATATATTTATTGACAACATATATATATATATATATATATATATATATATATATATATTTGTTCCTCCCCTTCCTCGCCTCTTTGGCTATACGGGGTTTTCCGACCAAGGGAGAAGGTGGGGGATTAGTGCCGAATAATGTTATTAAATATCCCCTGGCTCTGGGTTTTGAACTTGCTATCTTCGGGTTTCCGAACATACGTTGCCAAGGGCATTTACAACATATATTTTTGTGAACATCGTCTGTATAATAAACAAATTTTGCTTTATATATATCATTTTATATCATGGTCCCTAAAACGGGATATGTATCCCATATTAGGACACCCCCCTATCCCGTATAAAGAGCCTATTTTCAAAAAGTACAAATTTGACTTACTATCTTACATTAACCGTGATAACAAATTTCAAAAAGGAGATATGGTATGTTTTTCATTGTTGATATGGTGTACTATTACTGCTTAATGTATAACAACATTTTTTGAATCGTCTAAGCAATTTAGGGCCAACCAATTAAGTATTAAAAAAAGTATCCCATAATAGGGCACTTTCCCCTACGATTTTATAACTGTATCCTCCCCCGAATTTCCCCAAGAGCCGAGGAAAATATATTTTCTGAGTGGAAAGCTGTGTAAGGGTTGGTGGGGGGTAGGAGTGGCAGTAAGAAGAAGGCAGGCGCATTGCTATTGTCCGCGGCAACCCTTTGTCGTCCCGCCCCCATCCTATTGTTGGCTAAAACAAGGGGGGTGTGGCTCCCCCCACTCCTCTATCTAGACCCCCCTAAAACAAGGGAATTTATCCGGAGCTCCCACCCCACCCCACCCTTGATAATTACCCGACAAATGTAAACCTAATCCTATTTCGAATTTAATCCGCCCCTTTGATATGCCCCCCCCCCTTCTCTGTGCTCGTTTTAATAACAAATGTTATTCTTCTTCAAAGCTGCCTCTGAACCCCCCCCCCTCCCACCCGATGAACGTACGGTTTGTTACCGATGTAAAAATCATGGGAGTGGGAGAATAAAAAAAAAAATATTGAATTGAAATGCGAAGGGGTATTCCAAAGAATCTTTCATCTGATTTAAATTATATATATATATATATATATATATATATATATATATATATATAATTTCTTTATTTGTTTTTGGGGTATTCCCCGTACAAATAGAGTTAGCCATACAGCACATATATAACAAAGTAATACTTAAATTCTAACCTAATACCAAATTGAAGTTTCCTTATTTATTCTAAATAATTAAAGTTTCCTTGTTTATATTAACAATGTAAATTATATGTCACCTTAAACTAAATAATAAAAAATAATGATAATAATAATAATATTAAAAATTAAACACTTATCTGAAATAATAAATGATCTTATTTTAAAAGTTCCCTGCATATAATAGTAGAAAGACTTTTATTGAGCCAAAGAGAGAGAACTTAAGGTAGTGTGGTCTGACAGGTAAATACATTGGACATATCACTACAAAGTGATAAAGATCTTCAACATTTTCAGGTTGCAAACAGGACAGATTTCCTCAGGTTTTAATGTATATTTAATATTACCTATTGTAATTGATAATGTATATTTGTTATTATTCAACCTCAATGGAGCCATGTTCCTAAAAAAAGCTATGTATTAAGAGTCAAATAATTTTGAGGGTGTTCTGATTTAATGAACAATTGTTTGTAAAATATATTATATCTTGATGAATTCAATGATAATAAGTCGTTATTTCGGGTAAAAGATTTATAATTTTCTTGTGTTTCATTGAATTTACGTTTATATAATAACAACAGTAGGTATCACTAAATAAAAGTGGATCAAACCGGCTAAAGCTTTAGAAAACATTACTAATTTGTGTCACCCATTTATATTTTATTGATAATTTGTTATTAGCATCCATATTTAATAATTTTAAAAGACATTGTTAGGGGGATCTTGTATATTATCATAACGATTTTTATAACAATAAAGAATACATCCTGAGATCGGCTGAAGTTATGCTGATTTTAATATGGACAGGTATTCGCACCTGGTACGAAAGATCCATTGAGCGAAATTCGAAAGAATTTAGGTCAAACGGTATGGATTTCTGTAAAGAACAAAGAAACAGAATTTCATCTTTATTTATATATATTAAGTGCTTATTATACCACAATTGCTTGTGATTATTTTTAAGTTCTATAAATTTCCAACTAAGTAAGTAAGTACTAAGAGTAAGTTGATTTATTGACACTTACAAGGGGAGGGCACAGCTCTTGGGTCGTCGATCGGGCCCATTTTTTTTCTGGTGATTCTCCATCGAAAAATAGTCGACACGTGTCCGAGCGTTCCGTCCAATGGGCCTTAGGTTTTGAGAAATAAAATAAAATACCTTGAAAATCCTTTATTTTTTATCTTGAGTTTGGAAAATGATATCGCCATGATTCTTTCACTAATTCATTTATTTTAGAGAGTAGATTAAAGGAAAAATACAATCGTTAAAGAATTATTCATATTTCTTCAATTTAACTTTAAAAAAGGTTCAAGTTTTCAAGTAAACTAGGTTTATAAATTTTTTCACATAAAAAACAATAGCAGAATTGAGTTCAGCACCTCAAGAAACCCTGATGTCTTAAATATCATCCAAAACAAAAAATAAATTGTTTTTCCTGTCAGGAGCAGCTTAAAAATGTTTCAGCAAAATTGTATGTGTAGTTTCAAAAGTCTGCATCTCGTGTTGAGCTGATCCGATTTTTACGTTCTTGAGCTCGTGGCATAGAAGAAAGCTTCCTTTTTCTAACCATATAAATAACTATTGTATTATCTCGGGAAGCTCTTGTAAAAAATGGTCCTCAAAATAAAAATTAAATTCAAACTTTTCTTTATATTATGTTGATTCCTGAACACGTAAAAATATCTTGATTAGGTAAAAATGTGTAACTCTAGAGCCTCTATTTACCCTGTAAATTTGATGATAATCGGTAGAATTTTCTCCGAAATATGGTCGGATTTTTGGATGTTTAACGAAATTGTAAGGCCTAAGCGAAACTTTTAATGCAATTTTTAATTTTTTTTTTTTTTAATCTTCCCAAAATTTACTTATAGGTTTTTTCGTTTGTCCTCAAAACGGATCTGAAAACTGTTATGAAACAAAAACAGTTTTGCACAAAATGATTTTTTAATGTCAGTATTTTGCCAGAATATTCCATCAACATAACTCTAAAAAGTAATTATTTCCATCCTTTTCACGATGTTTTTATCACTAGTAAATTCATTTTACGGAGCCTATTTTGTTTTTCTTGGTCGGCTAGGAGGAAATGGGTTCATCCCGATAGTTTCACGTTCGCCTTACAAAAAATGTTTTTGAACTTCAAACGAACTAAAATTTAAAACTACTTTTTCTCAATGATCTATCTGCAATGTGTTTTTTCTATGCCCTCGCCATCAACAAGTAGTACATTTTTCTTATGGATATACTTCCAATGTGAAGGTGGTATAATGAAACAAGTGCGAACTAAAATAGAAAAACGTACTTTGTACTCGTCCGCATATACTCTTTGTTTACTTACTGGTGAGGGTAGGTGGGGGATTTTAAAACTGATACGATGTGAATCATTCCTAATTGTTATTTGTTATTGAAAACTCTTACAAACCTCTCTCTCAAAGTGATCGACTAACTTTTTATTTTCATTCATTCTTGGATTTTTTTTTTAAATTATTTATTAGTATTGTTTTTGGTTGTTACTCGGCTCATTTGTATCGTAACAGTTTTCAGATTCGTTTTGAGGACAAACGAAAAAACCTATAAGTAAATTTTGGGAAGATTAAAAAAAAAAAAAATTAAAAATTGCATTAAAAGTTTCGCTAAGGCCTTACAATTTCGTTAAACATCCAAAAATCCGACCATATTTCGGAGAAAATTCTACCGATTCTCATCAAATTTATAGGGTAAATAAAGGCTCTTGAGTTACACATTTTTACCTAATCAAGATATTTTTACGTGTTCAGGAATCAACATAATATAAAGAAAAGTTTGAATTTAATTTTTATTTTGAGGACCATTTTTTACAAGAGCTTCCCGAGATAATACAATAGTTATTTATATGGTTAGAAAAAGGGAGCTTTCTTCTATGCAACGAGCTCAAGAACGTAAAAATCGGATCAGCTCAACACGAGATGCAGACTTTTGAAACTACACATACAATTTTGCTGAAACATTTTTAAGCTGCTCCTGACAGGAAAAACAATTTATTTTTTGTTTTGGATGATATTTAAGACATCAGAGTTTCTTGAGGTGCTGAACTCAATTCTGCTATTGTTTTTTATGTGAAAAAATTTATAAACCTAGTTTACTTGAAAACTTGAACCTTTTTTACTTTCACTTACCTATATATGAAATATATAGTAAGTGGAAGTATTGCAATCGTGAAAAAATTCGACTTCCGGTTTTCAACGGAAATACACGTTTTGGGGTCCCCTGAGTCGAAATGACCAAGTCCCGCGAAATGGTCTGTGTGTGTGTGTGTCTGTGTGTGTGTGTGTGTGTGTGTGTGTATGTGAACAGACTAGCTCAAAAACTATAAACCGTGCGATCCTGAAATTGGGTATTTAGTGTAGGTATATGCCCGCGATGTGACAGCATAAATTTTATCAAAATTACTTAAAGGGAGGGGGTACTTTACTTAATAACTTTTTAGGTTTTTTTCGATTTTCTCAAAAACGGCTCTAACGATTTTGATTAAACTGAGTATTTCATCTATTTATATGCCCGAGATATGACTGTAAAAATTTCATCAAAATTGATTAACCGGAGGGGGGACTTTACTTAATAAATTTTGTAACATTTTCACGTGTTTTTTTTATTTAATCTAAATCGGCTTTAACGATTTTGATCAAACTGGGTATTTGATGTATTTTTATGCCCGAGATATGACTGTAAAAATTTCATCAAAATTGATTAACCGGAGGGGGGACTTTACTTAATAAATTTTGTAACATTTTCACGTGTTTTTTAAATTTAATCTAAATCGGCTTTAACGATTTTGATCAAACTGGGTATTTGATGTATTTTTATGCCCGAGATATGACTGTAAAAATTTCATCAAAATTGATTAACCGGAGGGGGGGCTTTACTTAATAAATTTTGTAACATTTTCACGTGTTTTTTTGATTTTCTCAAAAACGGCTCTAACGATTTTGATTAAACTTAGTATTTGATCTATTTATATGCCCGAGATATGTCTGTAAAAATTTCATCAAAATTGATCAACCGCAGGGGGCACTTTACTTATTAAATTTTGTATCATTTTTACGTGTTTTTTTTATTTACTCAAAAACGAATTCACGATATTGACCAAACTGGGTATTTGATGTATGTATATGCCAAATATGTGATAGCCAACATTTCATCAAAATTGATCAACCGAAGGGGGGACTTAACTTAATAAATTTTGTATCATTTTCACGGGGTTTTTTATTTACTCAAAAACGGCTTTAACGATTAATAAAAATAAGATATGAATGTAGAAAAATGTGTGACTTTGGGAAATGATATTTAACAAAACACGTCAATTTCTTATCTAAGTAAGTTGGTAAGTGAAAGTTGTGTGTTGCGCGCACGCACCAGATTTTTTAAATTAAATTGAAGAAATATGAATAATTCTTTAACGATTGTATTTTTCCTTTAATCTACTCTCTAAAATAAATGAATTAGTGAAAGATTCATGGCTATATAATTTTCCAAACTCAAGATAAAAAATAAAGGATTTTCAAGGTATTTTATTTTATTTCTCAAAACCTAAGGCCCATTGGACGGAACGCTCGGACACGTGTCGACTATTTTTCGATGTAGAATCACCAGAAAAAAAATGGGCCCGATCGACGACCCAATAGCTGTGCCCTCCCCTTGTTAGTTATAAAATTCTTAAAGGAGTTTGAAAATGTATGTATTTATTTATTTTTATATTTTTATTTATTTGTTCCCTCTCCCCTTAATATCGTAAATGCCCAGTTGGTAATACAGATAAATATATTTAAAATATAATAGTATAAATTAAATATTTAATTCTCTTTAATCTATAATATAAATAGCGTTATTGTTTCAAATTATTGAAGGAAACGGATAATGGGGAAATCAATATTAAAAGGTACATAAATAAGAAGTGAGTCCCAATAATCAAAGACAAATAGATAAGCAAAGACATTGATGACTTTATGATTTTATGCCTTGTAAACCCCAATAAGCAAACAAAAAACTCAGAGACATTAAAATCCCTAATTACTGCATCATTTCTGATTTTGATTTAAATTATTATTAATAAATGTATAATTATTAATAAGAATGATATATGAAGTAACATATTGTCTCTCCCATTTTGATTCGGCAGCTTCTCTTGAAATATCTTCAGGCTACTGTGACTTCAAACCACTTCATTTGATGTATTTTTTCACATTATACTTTTTTGCCGGAATCAAGTTCTTTCGTTGTTCTTTCCTCTGATTACATTTTTCAGTATCTTAATTTTGAAACCGTAAGCTTGAAAGCGGTAACAGAATCACATGCTGCGCTTACGTAAGAAGGAAACTAAAATATGGTTTGATTACTGGAAATAAAATTGGAGTATTTATAATTTAAAAGTACCCACGTGTCTGCAGTTTTATTATGTTAGGTAATGTTTTTTTCTATTTTTATCTCCTTCGTAATTACTCTATGAGACAATCCTTTGACATTTTACGCTTCATAAAATATATACAAATGGAATAAAGCAAAAGAAAATTTTAGGAAGCAATAAGGCTATCACTTTATCCTTCAAAAACCATGTAATAGATAGTATCGATAGTTTTACATCACTACCAACTATTGAAATCCGAATTGACACACCTGTGATGACACAGTGATCGATGGTACACCTCATATTTCCATCCGATTCTCATTTTTTTTTTTTTTTTCAACAACAAAAAAGTCAATTATACCGCTTTCCCTGAGTCCTCGGCTCTTACCCAAACATTTTTTTTTTTTTTTTTTAAATTTATCAGTGCTATATTACCTGAAGGCCGCCCTTCCTCCCCGAACAAATAAAACCCTTATTTTTAATCTCAGTAACAGCTCGTCATATCTGTGAATTAGGGTTTGACCAATCACCGATCCCCAAAACGAGTGGTGGTAAATAAAAATTGTAGCGGGGGCTCGCTGAGGTGACTTTTTGAACCGATAGTGTAAATATATTAAATTTATTGAAAAAATATTCGTAATTTGAATATCGCTCTATAACTGTATAATATTTGGTTTAGCGCAAGGATTCCGACATAAATTTAATAAAAATATATTTTTCTTTTAGACACACATATCAGCGTACTTCTTTCATCCCTTATTATCGAATAAACCTTTGTCTAGTGTTGTTAACAACAAGACAAATAAAAGAGAAAGTAATAATATCACATATCTTTTTCTAAGTCGTCAAAATTTATCAGTTTTTTTTTTTTTCTTTTAGCACTAAGATTTGTTCTCAAATCCTATTTCGCCAAACTGCTCCTATAGACTTTAGAAAACTAATTAAAATGACCTAAAACAAAAGTATTACTGAATAATTATGATGACAGTTTTTCTTTTTTTTTTTTTATACAGAGACAATAATAAAAATGAAAAAAGGGGTAATGACTTAATGACCACACGTCTTTATAACGGTAAGTTTGTTTCGTTAAGAATGCTACACAATTTATAGGCTGTGTCTCTATTTATCGATCGTAGCATTTCCTCACGATCATCTATGATCCGCGATCCCAGGCTGATTCTCCTCTGTTTCTCAAACTTTTTACATTGGAATACAATGTGTCTTGGATCTTCAGGGCATAGGCATGTTGTGCAATCACCGCTCTTAACTAGACCCATTAACTTTAGGATTTAATTCGTTCTGCCATGATTTATTCTTAATCTCGTCAGCTTAACTAAATTTGGACGGTTGAATTTATCAGTTGAAGATAGAAAAACATTCGATGTATATTTATTTTAAATAAATTTTTTCTATCATAATCATAAAGTCTATAAATTCCTAATAAAGTTTGTGGCACCTGCGAGGAGGATGGTTCACTGCAATTTTGTTTATTTCAATTTGTTTGTGTTTAAACGATTTTTTTTTTCAAAAGGGCCCGCGTAAGTTGTGACTTACAAGCAGCACTTACGAACATTGGCTCTTTAGAAACAAAAAAAAAATAAAAAAATAAAATACATCTGTCTCAAACTTAATCGTAAAACAATACGAAGTAGATGGATTGCCATAGTTAAATAAAAAAAAAAAAAAAAAAAAAAAAAAAAAAAAAACTAGTGATGTAAAAATAGAGAAAATAATTGAGAGAAAAAATATTTAATACATAGGAATGACTTTATTAATTATTGTTTTCATTATTTTTTTTTATCTATTGTTTCAGGTGAGATATAGTAGGAGCAAGAGATCTTAAAAAAGGAAAAAACAAAAAAAAAATGAAATTATCCTGAGGTATTAAAAAGTTTAACTATTGCTTTGAAAGTACAACATATATATATATGTTTAGCTTTTATTTCCATGAATTAAAAAAAGAAATTAACTGGTTGAGCCATTGAATCTATCAAAAAAATGATAATTTTTCTAAAATTAATTTTTTTTTAATAATTATCCTAATTCTGGTATTAACATACTGAATTTAATTTTTCCTCTTTAAAATATAGGTAGGTAAACCGTACAGTTATTGACACCCTTAAGACTAAATTTCTGTTATTAAATTTAAAAAAATACTTTTTATAAAATGATCAAATAGAAACTTCCTATAGCTCCTCTTTATCTATCCTCATAAAGACTCAAGAGGTTTTTTTTTGGGTCAAAAGTTCAATACTTTTACAATATGGCAATACTTATTGTTAAAAGTGCCGAATCTAGTTATTGGCACTCTGTGGATTTAATTGTGAAATCTTCCCTTAGTTTGTTAAAATCTTGCTTCATAGATGACTTAGAGGACCCTTCAAACATTAGGCTCATGTATATCTTGTAATAAAATTAGGACTTGTTTACCTATTTCTTTAAGTTAAAGTTGGGGTGTCAATAACTGTACTGAGTGCCAATAACTGTATGGTTTACCCTATGCTTGAAAAAAAAAAATGAAATTTATATTGGCAGTATTCCATTATTGTGATTTTTTTTTTTTTTTGCTAAAATAGTCTTCTTCCACTAAGCTGTTGGGTCATAATGCTTTCAATGGGTAATATTTAAAGTAAGGAAACCATTCTTAATAAAAAACGTTTAGATACATTTTATGAAAAATATCTACTAAATTATCTCGGAAAAATCTTTTTACATTAACTGAATTACGGCTTAATCTTCTAGGGACCAATAAAAAAAAAAAAAAAAAAAATCGGAAAGAGTTTTTCCTAAAAGCTCATAATGGATATTTTTAATAAATTTACCTGTGGTAAATATACTCGTACAATCTCATAGAAAAAAAGTGGAAACGAATTCTTTTTGTTTTTAAATCCAATTATGAGGAATGTGATACTTTTTTTGATAACCTGGCGTGTATATAGTAAGAATGCAATGAAATAATCCCTTCATGATTAGTAGGGCAGGAGATAAGGCTATTTTTCTAGAGGCTTCATTCTCCAGTTTTAAGTATTATTATTTATATAGGTTCTATATATTTAGGTACATATCTATGTATTGAAAAATAGAGGTAAATGAATAAGTAAGAATTAAAAAAAAAAAAAAAATTATTTCAAATTCATGAAATATTTATACATTGTAATTTTTAAAAATTTATAATAACAATAATAAACGTCTTTTTTTTTCAGGTCAATATTCATATGTATACAATTTATAATTTAACTTCGTGGTTTTAACCGTCAGAGAAGAGTCTATTATACTAATTAAACAAAGAATATTCTAGGCGTCTGTATTTCTAGGCTATTTTAAAGTAACTCACCAGATTGTACCAATTATTTCCATTCTTATAATTTTTTATTGAAATACTTTATTCTAAATCCATTAAAAAAGGTACAAGCCTTGCCACGAAACGTCAAAAATTATTTTTTATGGGTGAATTTTTAGTTTTAAAAATCTTACAAAGGAACTTAATCTACTAAAGATTAGAATAACAGAAAAATTTAGTAGAATTATGGGAAATAAATAAGTGTTTCCGGTTTTTAATTTAATTTAATTTATTTATTATTATTATTATTATTATTTTTTTGAGTCGAGTTAGATAAAAAGTGGGGAGATTATCCTCTAAACCTTCTTAGTTGATATTTTTAATAAATTTACCTGTGGCAAATATGTATAAAGATGATATTGTTCAATTGTTGACTTAAAAGAATTTAAATGTTAACAATAGTATTTAAACCTCACTAATTTATTTTTTATTTTATAATATGGAGCTTTCGGCGTCCAGCGTCATATTCATCTAAAAATACAATTATAAAAAAATATATAGATAACAAGAAAATTTATAAAGCTAACATTTTTATAATACAGTTTACAATTTTTAATTTTTTACAGGTAATATTATATATGAGTTTTCTTTTATTTTGGTTTTCAAAATTTTCGTATTGGATGAGAGGGCTTTAGGTGAAAATTTGAAGTCATCAACTTCTAATTTTTTGAAAGTTTTTATGATATTATATGTTAATTTATCGATGTAGGTGACGGATTTGAATTTGTGTATGTCTTGTGTTATTGATGATTAGTACCGGGGTTAAATATGGTTTTTTACTGTTATGCATTCCCCGGGTCTTTGTCTTTTATAATTGTTGACTTAAAAGATTTAAAGTAAGTTAATAAAAAATTTTTAGATGCATTTTATAAAAATATCTATCAAATTATCTCGAAACAATCTTTTTACATTAACTGAATTACGGCTTAATTCGTCAGCGCGTCACTAAATGCCAGACAAATGCCGATCTTGGGGCATTTTTTATAAAACCTATCCATCTTCTAAGGACCAATAAAAAATAAATAAAAAATAATCATAATTTCGACATTAATATAAAAAATAAATATGACGAGGATTCGTGAGTAAATTAATACTTATCAAAACGATTACCGAAGATTGTCCACACTACTTTTTAAAAGACTATCGATTCGGATTTGGTGTTTATTTTTTAAACCAAAAGAGAGGTAGACAATATGAAAAAATTGTTGCAGTATGTTAGAAGATAAAAAAAAGTCAAGTTACAAAGCGACTTCAAAAGGTCTATACAGAAGGTAGATTATAGACAGAGATCTATGAAAAGCCCCGGGGATATTGTTAGTGTTTTATTTTATATTTTTCCAGTTTTATTTTTTTTTTAAATATTAACTCTTTTTTTTTTACGAAATTGTTCACGATTATTATTATTTATTTGTTTTATTCAACATGCAATGATTTAAAAATTCATTATTTTTAGATTCGAAATTTAAATGTACTATTTGTTTATTCCATAACTAATTCTATTAAAACATTGAATATTAATATGCAATAATGACATGAGGATGCTTAGTAAAATTTTTATTAAGATTTTAGTATTAGACTAAAAAGATCTTGAACAATAAAATTTCTTAGACATGAAATAAATTGCAGTATTGCTTTCTCATTATTTCAGATGTTAATGTAGTGTTTAGTTACGTATTTTACATTAAATGTCTACTTTCAGACTTCAGGTATTTCAATATAGAAGGCGAATTCCCTACTCAAAAATCGTCCACCCCTCCACTTTAAATATTCCATGAGAATTTTTAGGAAATTTCGACATTGCGAAAATAATATAAAAAAGGTGATGAAAATAAGAGGAGGGGGTATTCGAAAATTTTGCGTTAAAAAAAAATTAAAGACAAGAATATTTTTAAAATGTTACTTCTATGCAAAAACCATTTATGGGATTATATATCTAAATTAAAAAAATAAAAATAAATTATTTCCCTATATCCAAAAAAGAAGTTATTTAAACTAATTTTCTGTTATGTTATACATAAACAGTTTAAATACAACGAGAAAATCGTAGTTATTCTTAAATTTAATCTTATTTAACAAAAGTTGGTCATGAATTGTCTTCCTTAAAACTCCTCAACAACCATAAATATTTTTAAAATTTTCGAAAATTAAATTTTTTTTTCAAATTCTAAAATATATTTATGGATTTATTATATTAATCAACTTTGATTTTACATCATAGCTAGTGATGCAAATTTTTTTCATTGAACTGATACAAATTTAGAGAGTTTTTTTTTCCTGCTTTTATATTTTAAGTGAAAAAGACTAATCCATATTGTAATTTGAACCGTGTACAATTTAATAATATAACTAATTTTACTTATTATAATTATATGAAAAAAAACTGTTTTCGAAAAAAACATAATACGAAATATAAATGTTCAAGTTTGAAGAAAAGGAATTCAAGTATTAAAGTGAAGAAGTTAGAAAAGGTATTTCATCAACTTACGAATATTATAAAACCCTTTGACATAAAAAAATATATAAGATATCTTAATGTAATGAAATTACTTTATTCTGTTTTAATTTCATGATCGGTCATTTTTTCGAAGAATTTTCTCTCCTCATCTTCAGTTGTCTTGTTAAAATCATTTACAAAATTGTTTATATAATTTCCTTATTTATAATATTTTTTTTTATCTCTAGGGCCACCGCTGGGCCCGAACCTGGGACCTTTAGTATTGTAGGTTGCCATGCTAACCACTATACCATAGGTGTCCCCTTTTTTCTTGGTTGTTTAATTATTTTATAATTTTTTTTTTTTTTTTAAATATAAAGTAGTTCTAGTGATTTTATTTTCTCAAACGTGCAATAGTATAGAGGAGAGAAAGAATAGGAGAGAGTAAGGAGGGTAGAAAATACAGGTGAAATGGATCGGAGAAAAGGAGTGGGGGTAGGTTAAAGGAAATTGCCCCCCCCCCCTCTAATTGTTACTTCTGTATCCTTTTAGTACATTACCTTTAGTATATTAGGTTGCCTACTAACCACCACACCACAGGTGACCCCTATTTATAATTTTATTCTAAACTTAATCATATAATGTATGAAATGATACCTCTTGTGTTAATGATAGTGGAAGATATCCACCATATTCTACCTCTTGAGTTAGAATTATTTTATTAAACTTGAAGAGTTTGAAGTAAATACAAGTGAATCTAAACTTTTGACTGGTACTGTATATCTAAATTAAAAAACTAAAAAAATTTAAATGTTGCAATTTTTTTTTCTTAGTTGTTTTATTTATTATATATATATATATATATATATATATATATTTTTTTTTTTTTTATTAAAAACATAAAGCAGTTCTAGTGATTTTATTTTCTCAAACGTGCAATTGTATAGAGGAAAGAAAGAATAGTAGCAAGGCAGAAAGGGGGGGGGTAGAGAATACAGGTGAAATGGATCGGAGAAAAGGAGTGGGGGTAGGTTAAAGGAAATTGTCCCCCCCTCGAATTGTTACTTCTGTATCCTTTGGGAAAGACTTTTCATTATTTTGCTCAAACAAAGAATTTTTTTTTTTTTTTTTTTTAATATTTCCAGAAATTTCCTCTACCTTTATCGGTGGCCAAGGAGGTGGGGGGAGGACAGACAACAAAATAATTTTTAATTACCACCCCCTTTCCGAGGAGAGCGAGAGAGAGAGAGGGAGTGAGGGAGGGAAGAGAATGGGACAGAGAAAGAAAGAGTGAGAAGGAGAAAGAGAGCGAGGGAGAGAGAGTGAGGAGCAGGGGAGGGGGAGTGTCGTGGGGGGAGGGGCTTGGCGGGGGTGGCACGCAGGCCCGGCCCGCCCCCTCAGTCCATAGTCGCCGCCAGTCCCCCTACGACCGCCGCCTCTGCTGCCTGCTCTGTCGGATTCTGTCTGTCTGTCTGTCGCTGTCTGTCTGTCTGTCTCTTCCTCTAGCTATGTCTATCTTCGTCAAACCAGCTCCAGGGTCCTCTGTCGTCCTGCATCTCACTCAGGTAGCCTCATTTTATCAGGTATCCATGTGCATTGTATTATTTTTAATTTTTTGTTTAAACAATTTTCATAAAACTTTTATATAAAAAAAAAAAAAAGGAACCTACCGCTTGTCATTTTTTTTTTTTGGCGTAAATCCTCGTCTCAATTTAAAAAAAAAAAATATAATAACCCATAATAATAATAATATATTTTTAAATACAAAAAAAAAAAAACGATATCACTATACAATTTTGACAAATAAACGTCTGAACACAGACCCAAAACAAACAACAAAAAAACAATTAAAAATATTAAAATAAAGATAAAAAAATATATACATATTTTCCCGTATTATAATGCACAACCGGAACCATGTGATTTGACTGCCTACATACACATCTTCATCACTGTTCACACACTATGCGTCTTATCACTATCATACTACACCATCAAACTTCATCAATTCATTATCATTATTATTGTAACAATATAAATTTATTTAAACTTCCGTTTCGGTCGGACGGATTCGATAAAGACAATCCGAATTATTAATAATACTAATTCGATCGAATTTTTTTTTCTTAATAGAACAACGTCCGATCGAGAAATATAACCGGTATCATTTGAGCCGCCGGCGAAAAAGGTATGCTATCAAAACCTTATCAATCCCTCACGGCTTGTAGATAACTTGAAGGGAATTCATTGCCGAGATTTCAATTTCTTAAATATCCGTACGTGTGATAAATGATTGACAATGACATTTATTTTTGTATTTGTTTTTTAATTCAATAATATAATTTATTTTATATTATTATAACCTTTGGATACCTCTGCTTTTGAGGACTGTTAAACAAAACTAAATGCGCTGGTTTATTTTCTTTTAAATTATTGTAGCAATGAAAAAGAATGCCATCCTTTACAACGTAGGTAAAATGATTGCAATAATTTCATAATATTTTTTTTGTAAATAATAGTGATATTAGGCAAATTTACATACTTTTTTTTCTTTAAATCATGTTTTTATATAATCTTTTTTTTTTTAATGATCATTTTGCAGTATAGGGCGAATCCGGAACATAAGACGCTCCGAAACCGACTGTATAGTTTCCTGTAAAAAAAAAAAAAAAAAAAAAGAACAAATATGTAGTGAAAAAAAATTGTACGTGTCAGTGAGTGCGTGCGTGCGATCGTATGTGAAAAAAACAAAACAAAAAATCCATAACAAATACGGAGATAGAGAGATGAATTGGGAAGGTACTCTAAATTTAAATTCCCTCTGCACCAAACGAAGGGAGAGTAGGTCAGTTGTATTAGGGGCCGCGCCTATTTACCTGAGTCCACATACACCTTAAAAATTAAATATAAATACAAATTGTTAAATTGAAAATGATTATGATAAATATTTATTCAATAAAAAAAAAAAAAAAAAAAAAATTCAAAACCCATTGTTTAAAAACCAAAAGCATAATACAATAGCTCATTCTCCTGAACTTCTTATTTAAACACTATTTATCAAACATTCGATTTAATATAAAAGGTTTTCTTTTAAATGCATTTTATTGTTTATTTATATAAACCCCCAAAATAATGATGACGGATCTTTTGTTCGATAAGATTCATCCAGTAATGAAATATTAATGTAATCTAGAATTTCTTTTCACATATGTTTTAAGAAAAAACAAAATTGTAGTGAAATAGTGCGTCAAATTTGAAAATTCACAACGAAATTGGAATGAGATGGAATTGACCGTGGGACAGTCATCACATGTGTGCCACATGTACAAGGGCACTTTGCCGCTACGATGTGGTCACTCGAATCTGTCCTAGAACTTTATATGCATATAAATATATATACACACATATATATATATATATATATATATATATATACTTCCAATTTTTTTTAAAATCCAAAATGGATATTTAATATTTGTTCATTTTTTTATTTTTAAAACGCTATTGTGTAATAATTTTCACATTCAACTAAACCGTTTAAGTCCAAAATTTCAATACTATTTTAATTTGAAAAAATAAGCATTACATATTGTAATCATTATCAATTCAATAAAAAAATTAGACAGTATTTGATAGAAATGAATAGTTGATATTAGTTAACAAAACGGTGAATTTTTTACTTTAAACAAATTTATTGTAAAATATATCCACCTACTGTTGCTGCATTGAACTTGAAAAAATTTCGAATACGCTATTATGCGATTCTTATACTTGAGCAGTCCTTCGTTTCCCGTTCTTTTACTGCATAAGGGCTGAAGTCACCTATCCTGTAATGTTGTTAATAATAATAATAATAATAATAATAATAATAATAATAATAATATATATATATATATATATATATATATATATATATATATATATATATATAAAATAATTTACTATATCATCATTTATTATAATATTTTTAATTAAAAAAAAAACACTTTTTACACATATCACCATGACACACTCTACAAATTGACAAACACGAACTGCAGACTGCGACATTTTCCGATATATATATTTTTTTTCTTACAGACAGATGATTCGATACGGTTATCAAAATAAGACAATAGGATGCTGATGTAACCAGTCTGCTCTATAATAAAATGATACCAATTCATTCTCTTAATCTGTAATTCTTTTTATATATCATTCTGACAATGGCTTGGAATTAGTCGCAAAAACCGGTAAATTTTATGTTAATCCTTAAACAAAAAAGACAGAAATTTTTTTTTTTTTTTTTTTTTTAATTTCATGAATGATAAACGTTCTATATATATACAATATTTATTTACCTAATTTTATATATGTATTTATAAACCTGAAAATATAGTTTGTTTTTAAAAGAATTCCAATGAATACAGTACAATAGACCAATCCGTATTTCATTCTATTTTTTTTTTAAATTGTTTTTAATCAAAAGATGCGATAAATCTATTCGACGTTTAACCAACTATTGGCCTTTTTACATTTTTAAATGATTATTTTTCATCTTAAATAATTTTCTTCTTTTGGTAGAACAAATTTCTTTAAATGTACAATAAATTTAAACAAAAAATAAAACATGCGTTTATTATTTTTTTGTATTATAAGCGATAATATTAAAATTAATTTGGTTTATAAACATGAAATATTTTAAAAAAATGAAGTAAATTATAAAACAAGTTGTCAGGGAATTTATCGAATTTTATACGAGGATTTAATAACAAAAATATAAATGAATCAACTATAATAAGATTAACTTGAAAATTTGACATATTTAAAAAATTTAAATTATGATGAATTATTAGTTTTTTATTGTAAATTTAATGAGCAAACATTTACACCTGCTAATTATTTTAATTTTTTTTTAAATTCAACGATCAAGCTGTGATATTATTTTTGTTGAGACAGCATAATGTTTATATTGGTGCTGCTGCGAAATTTTATCCTTTTTTTATTTCCATCTTTAGCACGCTAAATGTTAATCATAGAAGACGTGCTGAAATGAATTTTTGAAGAAAAAAAATTTTTTTACTTCTATAAATTCTAAAATAACCTGGCCTATCCAGAGCTGTGGGAGAAATAAAGTTTACATCAATTGTTTGCATATGCGGTCAGTATCACATGATTCCTGTCTAAACACTGCGGTCTCTTTGAACCCGATTCTTGAACGAGTTCAATTAATTTATAAAAAGAATTGTTTATAAATTTTAAGAAAAAAAAAATCCAAACCTGAATCGGGCGATAATCAATTTTCTAAAAAAAAAAATTATATTAGTATAAAATTTAAAAAAAAAAAAAGAATATGTCTTTGTCAGTAATATAAAAAAATATATATCATAATACTTTATAAATATCTATTTATAATAATTTATTGTAATTTATTGACGTTGTTCAATGAATTATCATTTTAGACATGCTACTAATTACTTGCTTGTTTTTAAATAAAAATGAAGTAGAATTTTTGTAAAAATTTTTAGAAATAATTCAATTGTTCTTGAAAATTAATTAAATACATATTCTCTTAAAATTTCTTAAATGGTTTTTCAAATTAAAATATTTCTGATAGTCGAGTACGCGTGCTTCAAAATTTTATGGTACTTTTTAAACTTGAAAAATATTCGTTTTAACAATCTTCTTCTTGAGGCTTATTATATTGAGCATGAATGTTTTTTATTTAATTTTTTAATTTAATTTGTTATATGGCATTTCTCTTTATTTATAAGAATGTAAACTAAATTTGAGATCTTTGTTGACATCTTGGGTTTTATTTTGTTGCTATTGTTTTCCAGTATAAAGGCTGTTATAATATTGAATTAATTTGTGCAAAAGCATAGTTGAACAAATAAATTTAAAAAAAAAAGAAGAGACATTATTGCAATTTTTTTTTTTTTTTTTTTTTTGCCAGGTCAATTGTTTACAATCAAGCTTTGTACATCATTTGCCGAAATATTAATGATTTTATACAAAACATATATACGTATATATATATTTTTTTCAATGAAGAATTCTAAAACAATCAATCATTAAATTTATTGACAAAAGACTTGTGCCAAAGCACAAAGGAAACACAAATATTTAATTATAGCTTTTGTTTAGTCTTCGTGTATCGACAATTGTGCGGGGACATCACATCTGCACAACATCAAAGCGTCGAGCGGCTGGTTAAAGGGAATAGGCATAGAACTGACTCAACCATTAAAAAAAAAAAAAAAAAAAAATAATAATAATAAAGATAATTAGTATGAAGTAATAACGTACTAGTAAATATAATTCTGGTCAAAAAGTGTAAAAAAAAAAAAGTGTACAAAAAAAAAAATGAAATATTTACTATAGTGATATTTATATATATGTTTTTTAAATTATATGTACGCAGTGAAACCCAATTATAGGCGAAAAAAAAACCATTTATAACCCTTTTTTGTAAGCACTTAGGTATCTCAAACAAAGACTTGAAAAAAAATACCTTCAAAACATGTATCTTATTTACTTTGTTCACCTCTGGATCTTCATCAGGGCTTCTGAGTCTAGAGTAATAAAGAGACTGAGCTATAATAAAAAAGATCTAACTGAAAATCCTGAATATTAATCTAACTATCGTAAAGGAAAAACAGTTGACTATTAAACACATCTAAATTCATTTAAAAAACATTTTTTTTCATCTTACGAAAAATCGATCACAATGAATGTATAATGTAGACTTAATCATATTTAAGAACCATAGTATATTAATTTGTGGTTTCCAAAAAACTATCAAACAATTTTATTACTGACATAAGATTGATTGCTTAAGATAACATATGTCTTGGGCATCCCCTTATGATTAACCGACTGCTTAATTAATACTGACCTTTTAAGTGATTTTTTATCCATCTAGCTTTAAATAAAAAAAAAATTGTTTTTTTTAGTGTTAGGCTTTTCAGTGATTTTAACCCGAAAATTAGTTTCGATCCTTGAACATTTGAAATTTCGGGGCTTTTAAGTCGCTTTGCTGTCAATTTTTGTCTAATTTTTGTGATTGATGACATAATAATGTTTATATTATTGATAAGTAATGACTTTGCTTATTATCAAACACTTTGGTAGAATATAATGAGTTGACTGCTTTTATTAAGGGGCGGAATTAATATTAAGAATTTAATAATTATTTATATATAATTAATTAAAAATGATATAATAGTTTTAATAGCTTTGGTTTACTTTCTATTCAAAGCTAAATTTAAAAAGCTAATTATGTAAAAAACGTGTAACATGGAAATTGGCTTATTGACATGCTTTAATTCAACTATAAATAAGCCATTTTCTTAAAATGTTTTAGTCTTAAAGATGAAGGGTTTGACCTATATTCCATAAAATACCGTAGGGGATTTAAAGGGATGTGATCACGTCGATTATATTTATCTCCTATTACAGTAGAGCCTCGATTATGCGAACTGATGATGTCAAGGGTGGTTCGTATAATCAATATTCACGAAAAAAAAAAAAAAAGTATGTTGAACTTTAGTCAATTTTCATTTTCAAATAGTTAATTTATAATCTTTAAAAAATAAAAGTGAAAGAATCATAAAAAAAAAACTATATATATGTATGTGTGTGTGTGTTCTTAGTTAACTGCACGGAAAAACTTATTTTTCGATGGTTTCTGAGTTTGATATCTATACTATTTTAACTTCTATCATTGTGTTCCATGCTTTGAGAAGGAATAAAAATATAGATTTTTTTTAAGATTTAAAAAATACTCGTTAAATGACATCACATGTTCTGTACCCAACATTTTCTATCAACTGATTTTGTGCGATCTGGGGCGAATTTAGCCCGATTTTTTTTTTGGAGGGGGGGGGAGGGTTATGACCCCCAGTCTCATAATTACATGGATGACAGCAAAATTTTTAAACGAGATTATTACCTTGTATTAAGAAGTACCGCGATATAAACAAACGAATGTGTTATGTTGAGTTCAGAGTGACTACCTAATTGCTTGATCTGCCCATGCTTACAATCATGTCGATAAAAAACCACAACAAAAGTTGATATATAGTAAGACCTCTCGTCAACAAAAAAAGAATACGCAAAGCTACATTCAGTGATATTAGGGTACAACCCGTAAATTCGCAGGTTAAACAGACAGCTGCTTATTTATTTCAAAAGCCCAAATAGCTACAAGTGGCACTTAGTGACATTAGCTCTAATATATATATATATTGTTGGTTCTTAATCAACAAAATTGTTCGTCGATGGTTTATTCAACTTCTATCATTTTGTCTTTTTGTCTTGGTTGGAGTTTCGTTCAAGGAAGCATTAGTAGCATAAAGGAACGTTGTACAAATAAAAAAACATATTGATATTTAAAAATTAAAATATTTGTTTATATAATACCTAATAAATAAAAATTTAATTAATTTATTTATTTATTTATTAGAATGATATTTTAGTTTCATTCGTCTTTCGACCTCTATTTTAATGTTTTTCCATTTCTAATTTGATTTAATTTGAAGTATGGGCAATCTAGTATGTGTTTCACTGTCCAGGGTACATTCTGAAAAAGAAATTTTAGAAGAACATACCTTTAGTTTTCAATTCAAATAAGTGTTACACCAATTATATTATCAATTGATGAGAAATTAATTGATATAATTAATTTTCATATAGTTATACTGATATAAACAACGCGATTTATTTCAACTTCTTACTAATATTAATAATCAATTATAAATTTAATGAACAATATAAATAAAATCATTCTTTAAAATATGCTTTGTTTACAACAACTTTTTATGCCTAAAAAGTATAGGTGTAAGAAGAAAAAATGGTGTAAAAATTAATGAATGATATTTATTATCAGTAAATAAATAAATTAATATCAAATTATTTTTTTAATGAAAAATTAATAACCAAATTACTTGCTTTCTTTCTTTGTTTCACAATTACTGTCACACTTCTCATGAGAGTACTCCAGATGTAAATGTCAATATTTCCGAAACATCGATGTAAAGAAATCTTTGTTTTTGTACAAACTTCTTATCCAGTCTTCTTTGAAAATGGATATTTCCCATTTAAAAAAAAAAAAAAAAAAAAAAAAGAAACGTAGGGTAGGATTAGGTATTATTGAGGAAATATTTTATATCATGTATATAAGTATAAACATGGATATTATAAGCTGAGGACGTAAATGTCAATATCTACGAAACATCGATGTAAAAAAATCTTTGTTTGTGAACAAATGTGAACGTCTGACACCTCAGATCGGTTGCCATCAAATTTTATAGGGAAACAAACTCAACATTTTCGAACTTTTTTTCAATTTTTCGCTCAAAACTCGAAAACTATTTATTGCAGAGAAAATTTTGAAATCAATACTTTGTGATCTGTATTTGCCAATTTGTGTGTGACAAATTGAAAAAAAAAAAAAAAGTCCATAATTTTCACGGATTTTAGACGAATAGGCGCTAAATACGTTCACATTTTAATTACTTTGTCTCCACAGGAATGGGCTAATTTAAAAATTAATGAGCTCATTTTACACAGAATTTGATATTCTACAACTATTATAGGGAATATTTTTTATTTGGACTAGCCCTCTTCAAATTCCAGGCTTTGGAACATGAGCTTAATTCAGTTTTCCGCTAAAGTGGCTAAATTGACTGTCAGTTTTGGCGAAAATACTTAACCGATTTTAACTGTGAGAACCTCATTCGACGCGAAATTTCATGCCCTGTTATTTTAGAAAGAACACAATTTTATCTACGATAAATCGTTTTCGAGTTATGAGCAAAAAATTTAAAAAAGTTCGGAAATGTTGTTTGTTTGCCTATAAAATTTGACGTCTTCATAGACGTTTAAATTTGTTGTCTATGAAATGAGTACTTTCAGGCTATATGATCAAAAATTTTCTTCAAATCGGACCCTTTTTTGGCCCTCAGCTATCTTGTTCTTGTTATCACAACTATCTTGTTCAAGATGAACATTTCCCCTTTAAAAAAAAAAACAGGGTAGGATTAGGTATTTTTGAGGAAACATTTTCTATTGTGATGAAACAATGTATGGTAAGGATGGGAAGTAAATGAGGAATCATTAATCATGAATTGTATTAATCACTGGTCGTGGAGTATTCATGAATGACCATTATTCATTATTAAATGTTAGTCAGTAATCATGATTAAGAAGAATTCATTATTCATGATTACTCATTACTCATGACTAATGGGAATTCACTACTCAGATTACAGATCATTCATTTATCATGAATAATATTAATTGATTATTGATGATTACAAAAAAAAAAAAAAAAATCACAATCCTGAGTCTTACCAATCATGAATAATGATTGAAAATTTGTTTGCTCTTTCCATTCTTGTCAATATACCTTTGCTAATACTCATCGGAATTAGGGTCTAATTCTTTACTTGTGACTGCAAATGCTGTTCAGTTGACCACACCCACTCTTAGGACTTGTCCTTGCTCATTATTACAACTTTTAATTCAGAAATCCATCCTCGTCTTTTAAATTTAAACGAATAATGATTATGAATATATCATATTCATGATTAATGAATATTATATTTTTATTCATTAATCATGAATAACTGAATACCAGTTATTCATTATTTATTTCAAATGAATACCATAAACACTAAATAATCATTAAAAATACTCCGTACTGATTATGAATTATGGTTATTAGATAGAGAGATAAGATAAAATACTGTATTTTGTATAGAAATACAATTACAGGAGGTCTGGCCTTCATACTTGAAATGGAATTAATACTAATAAATACTTGAAATAGTAATTATTTGAGTATACAAACTAAATGTTTATAATGAACAGAACAAACGAAAAAAATAAATAAATGCAAGTTACATTCTTAAATAAATTAAATTAACTAATTCGCAAAAAAATAAAATGAAACAAATGAACTGACTTACATATTCCATTACATCTCTGTGTTGAGTGCAATGACTACATATAAATAAATATTTTTTAATTTGTCTATGTCCTTTACAGATAAAAGGTCTTCTAAAATCAGTTCTGGGGTGCGAAGTTGTTTAATATATCTGGACAACAGAGACTGTCTGAGGTCCCCGAAAGCTGAGCAGTTCAGCAAAAAGTGTTTAATTTCGTCATTGGAATTGGTGTTACAGTACTTACATAACTGATTGAAATTATTTAATTCCGCGTGCATATTTAATTCCCGCCATACGTAATTGAGCAACCACTCTTATTTTATTTATATGAGTATTGAGAAACAAATAATCTTGGCGATTTTTTAGTGTCCAATCAGTTTAGAGAACTGAGAAAAAATTTACGATAATACTCTACCACGAAAATTTTCTATCAGCTACGAATACAGTAGCGGATCCAGAAATTTTCTGAGGGGGATCGCACTTTTTATTTTAAAAATTTGTAGGATTCATGAAGGGCCTAATTTATCATCTTAGAGTATATTTACGTTGTGAATTTCTATTCAATATTTATATACAATCTATTTTTCAATTAATGAGTTAACAAAATCACTAAGGATAGCCCTTTTTATACAGAAATAGTAAGAGTATACTGGTTTCCTCGCCCCCCTCACCCCTCCCCTGGATCCGCCACCGTACGAATAATGGTTATTCATTATTCATTTGTTTTATGATTGCAATTATTCATATTCATTAATCATTAATCAGATTACAATTTGCCCAACTGGTTCCAAACAGTGAAAATCTCATCGCAAGCACATTCTCAGATGTTAAAATAATTTCTTACTGGGATTAGACTCCAGTTAAATAGGAATCCAGTGACTATACGATAACTCGAAGGGTAATAACTGAAGAATTGTTAATGGCCGTCGTTGGAAGGTGTTGATAATCCCCTCTATCGACTCGGATTTGATTTCATGGACCAGCTAGCGCCTGCACTCAGAGGCGGTGGTAGGTCACTCATTCCGAAATTCAATTTGTGCTGCGGCTTTTGAGCTCGGGGGACGGCTTTGCCCAATTAACAGGGCCCATTGTGGTGGAGTGCTCTCCGGCATATCGATTCCGATTCCACAATGAGGCCCGTTATGTTAGCACAACAACGCCCCGTAATTGTCATATGTAGTAGTGTCTTACTCGGATTTAATGGGATTATTTCTTGCGGGGGATATTGTAGTGGGTTCCGATTGCTTGGCGAGGAACTTGATGAAGGGAATAATTACGAAGGAAATGAAGCCGTCTTACGCCTGATTCTGGCAGGATTGGACTAGAAATTGAAGACTAAACTAAGAAACATGATCATATCCTGATCCGTTTGTCTGGCTTAAAGATTAAAAATTAAAAAATAAAAGTAAACCTCAAAAAAAACCAAAGCAAACGAGAGTATAAGGAAACCTTTGAATATTGGATACAAAAATGTGGTCAGCTTCTAAACTTGTTTGCTTGAAAAACTATAATAAAAATCAAATAGGGTAAACCACACACAGTTATTGGCACTCAGTATAGTTATTGGCACCCCAACTTTAACTTAAAAAAATAGGTAAAAAATTCCTAATTTTATTGCAAGATATACATGAGTCTAATGTTTGAAGGGTCCTCTAAGTCATCTATGAAGTAAGACTTTAACAAACTAACCATAGGGAAGATTTCATTATTAAATCCATAGGGTGCCAATAACTAGATTTGGCACTTTTAACAATAAATATTGCCATATTGCAAAACTATTCTTTATAAAAAGTATTTTTTTTAATAATAATAATAATTTCTTTATTTGTTTTTGGGGTTTTCCCCGTACAAATACGAGTTAGCCATACAGCACATATATAACAAAATAATACTTAAATTCGAATCTAATAACAAATTGAAGTTTACTTATTTATTCAAAATAATTAAAGTTTCCTTGTTTATATTAACAATGTAAATTATATGTCACCTTAAGCTAAATAGTAAAAAGAAAAAATAATTATAATAATAATATAAAAAATTAAACACTAGTCTGAAATAATAAATGATCTTATTTTAAAAGCGGCCTGCATATAATAGTAGAAAGACTTTAATTGAGCCAAAGAGGGAGAACTTAAGGTTTTGTAGAATGATACAATATCCATGCCAATTAGTGTTGATAGGTAGTGTGTTCTGACAGGTAAATACATTGGGCATATCACAACAAAGTGATAAAGATCTTCCAACATTTTCAGGTTGCAAACAGGACAGATTTCCTCAGGGTTTAATGTATATTTAATATTACCTATTGTAATTGATAATGTATATTTGTTATTATTCTACCTCAATTGAGCCATGTCCCTAATAAAAGCTATGGAGGTATTAAGAGTCAAATAATTTTGAGAGTGTTCTGATTTAATGAACAATTGTTTGTAAAATATATTATATCTTGATGAATTCAGTAATAATAAGTCGTTATTTCGGATAAAAGATTTATAATTTTCAATTATTTCATTTAATTTGCGTTTAATAAAACCCGTATCACTAAATAAAAGTGGATCAAACTGGCCAAAGCTTTCGAATTTTTTTTTTTTATTTAACCACAGAAATGTTAAGTCTTAAGGGTGCCAATAACTGTACGGTTTTATATAGTTTACCGTATGGCAATAGTTTTACCAAATGGCAATATTTATGGTAAAAATTGCAAAAAATATTGCACTTTTAGGTTATTGACAACCTGTGGATTTAATTGTGAAATCTTCCCTATGGATTCCTGAAAATTCTTTCACTTACCAACTTACTTTTATTAGAAATTGGCGTGTTTTGTTAAATGCCATTTCTCAAAGTTACACATTTTTCCACAGTTATTTACTCATTTTTGTTTGTATTTGCTGTTTAAAGTACACTATTTTTTTATTTTTTATTACTTAATAAATAATTACAATGTGATAATTGGGCAATGAAAGCCCAATAACATCTTTAATTATAAACAATCGTCTGTCACTGAAGGTGTACCGCGCATGCGTGGGCTCTATTTAATGAGTTGACGGAATATTTTTCTTTTTTTTCTCCTGTACATAGTATTTAGTTGATTTTTTTCATATTTCATATTTAGCCTGTCCTTATTTTTAGGCGAAACGAGAGACAGGTAATTCCTCCATATAAACAAAAACAAAGGTACTTTATAGGAAAACAAAAAAGGCCCCTTCCCCATTTATGCCCTCTTAGAACATTTTAATAATGATGAAGCTTGCCTGATATTAAAAAATACTTGATTCTCATTAAACATGACGAGTTTAATAAAAATCGTTTAAGCTATTTTTGAGAAAAAAAGAAAAGAAAAAAACGTAAAAAGTTATGAAATGAAGTGCCCCCTCCGGTGGATCAATTTTGATGAAATTTTTGCTGTCACATCGCGGGCATATACATATACCAAATACTCAATTTCAGTTTCGTACGGTTTACAGTTTTTGAGCTAGTCTATTCACACATATAGACCATTTCGCGGGACTTGGTTATTTGGACTCAGGGGACCCCAAAACGTATATTTCCGTTGAAAACCGGAAGTCGAAAATTTTCACGATCGCAATATTTTCCTTACTGTATATTTCATATATAGGTAAGTGAAAGTAAAAAATAATGAAATGTCAATTTTATAATAATAATTCCAAACACTAAATAAAATCGTGTAGCAACTAATAAAATTACAGATATAATACAAAATAAGTAAAGTATTTATTTTGGTCTAATATAGAGCACATTTTTGTCTTTTATTGGCATGACGGCTTATAACCTATGATATACCTCCCGAACTACTTTTCTTCCTAATTACCACGAACAGAAATAAACCGCTATAAATCTCTACGCGTAACTGACTTAGGATTCTTGTTTTTTATAACTACAGGTCGTATTCGAATGATGAATAATTATGACATTTTTTAGGATGATTTATAGGTTTTTGGAAAATGATTTACAATAACGTAAAATATTTATGGCTTACAGAAGTCATACCATGAATGGTAGGTACCTAATATTTAAATGTAATTATCGATTTTTTCATTCTATAAAAACACTGAGAAATATTAGGTGTTAAGAAAAAAAAAATAAGGAATCGATTTAAAAAAATATATATAAATCAAACGTTAAAGCATTAAATAATTTCGTGTGTGTAAATTATTCCCTTTATATTCTTAAAGGATCTTTGGAAATTGTGAGAAATTTTCTGTATCTCAATGAACCAAAATTCCAAGTCGTCAAATTTCGGGCTGAATTTAAAGACATATTTTTTTCATTCTGTAAAAATACTAAGAAATATTAGGTGTTAAGAAAAAAAATAAGGAATCGATTTTGCTCTCCGATTGTAAAAAAATAAATAAATCAAGCGTTAATGTTTTCTTTTCTTTTCTTCTTTTTTTTTTTTTTTTTTTTAAATTCTTCGCTTTTTTGTTAGGAAAAATATTCTTTAAGGACCATTGGAAAGTATGAGAAATCTTCTGTATCTCAATGAACCAAAATTCCAAGTCGTTAAATTTCGGGCTGGATTTACAGACATATTTTTTTCATTCTGTAAAAACGCTTATTTTTTTTTTTTTAATTTATTTTGGGTGTCTCTTCAGACACGCACGCAATATTACGAAACTATTGCTCATTTGGGGACTTTAAAACGTATATGTTCGTTAAAATCTTCGATTTTATTTTATATCTTAATTTATTATTTAGATGTTTAACTAAGATAATATATATATATAATAATAAAGATAAATTTATATATATATATATATATATATATATATATATATATATATATATATATATATATATATATATATATATATATATATATATATATATATATATAAATGCTGAACAATGACCTTTTTTATTTGTTATTCTAGATAAGGGTCCTGGAGTATTTTTTCTTTGTGTTTGTAACGTGATTAGGACTTGAAAAATTGTCTCAAGTTTTTCTGAACTTTCTAAAAAATTCCCTCGAACTCTAGATAAATAGTATAATTTATTTTTTATTCATTGTTTTTTCCCTAATTTAACGCGAATCTATACCAATTCTGTATTAATTGTAATAAAAGGATTGTAAAGGGAGTAATAAATCAGACATTAAAAAGAATCTGGCCGTTGTTAACGTATGCATTTATGATTGTCACCGAACATTGAATTTCTTGCGCATGTTCTATTGCAAATTACTTGATGGTCTATCATTGATAGACGTAGTTGTAAGTTATGAAGAATGTTAGAAGCTATTTGAAAGCTGATTTAAAGTAAAATAGTTAAGAATTTTGTTGTAAATGGAAGGGTTCAACTTTTTCTACTTTATGCTAGTCAATAAATTTTCATATTTATTAAAATTACAAAAAAAACTTTCTGGAGAGTTTTAAAACTTTGATTATTTGCTCTGCCTATATTCACTTTTTAGAGTATGTTTCGAAAATATTCCATCAAAATATCTTTTTTTCTGTATCCTTACCCAAAAATCTATTTTGAATGTTCATAAATATTTTCGAAAAATTAAGACAATTTTTTAGGTTTCTTTTATCTAATGAATATAATGTAAGTGTAGTTTTTATATAAGAATTTTTTCTTCGTAGAAATTTGAGGATAGTTGACTATTAGTTTCGTACTTCTGTGGAGCTCAACCAAAAAAAAAAAAAAAAAAAAAAAAAAAAAAAAAAAAAAAAAAAAAAAAAAAAAAAAAGACGACCACAACTACTAAATTTTTTTATCGAATTTGATCTATAATATGTTTTTTGCAATTGTTGAGAACATCAGATGATATTTCATTCATTGGTTTAATTATTATTTCAATCTAACTTGTATTATTCGATTCAAAATCATACTGGACACGGATGTCAGATCGGACTTAACTACGGTGTCGCCCGTAGAAGGGTCCCCCTTAACAATTTGGCACAAAGTTATAATTCATGTACCAGCTTGAACCCAACTCATTTACATGTTATGTTTCTGAAATCTCCATCGTTTTGCATTTCAAAGATTTTGGACATTTCGGAAGTAATGTTCTGTATTTCTTCGTATAAGTTTTCCTAAAAATAATGAAATTAAGCTACACCATTTTTTTTCGTGGTAGAGGAGGCGGTATATAAATTTATTCCTTTTTCTTATCCTGATGACGTTAAAATTCTCATTTTAATTTTTAAATATTTTTTGTAAGAAGAGAAAAGATTGGCCATGGGCGGGATTCGAACCCGGATTTACTCATAAGGAAATTCACTTCGAAATCCTCATTTGACTTGAACATAAGGTAACAGATGTTTCTTCAAAATCCAAGCGAGCCTTCTCCCTCTCTATATTTATACACGATATTTTAGTTGAAACTGGTTAATGATCTGAATTATTCCAATTAATTATTATTATTTTTAATTATTTTCCTCTATAATTAATTCCTGTTTAAGTTAGTGGATATGTTTTATGATGGCTCTGGGCTAATTAACCCTTTGCACTCGAGGTCTCCGGAACGGAGCCATTTAAAATTTGCCTTCAAACTCGAGGGCTCCGCTACGGAGACAATGCAAATAATTTTCCGTTTTTAACATATAAGGACATAAACAAATCGTAAAAACTATTTATAGGATATTTCGCTTTTGGTGATAAATGACGGTAGCGGCTCTCGGTGTTTTTCATTATTTTTATAGTACGTTAACTTTCAACATCGGCTATATTTTGTGGTTTTAATTCATCTTTTATCTCCTCAATTGTACAATAATTTAGTTCGGGGCACCAAATAATCCATTTACTTTGATTTAGATTCTCATGTGCTTCTACTTTAACCTGAAATTTATTAAGAAGATTTTCACATTTTAGGCGCTTTTCTGATCGGATATCTGAGAAAACTTCAACTAAAAGGGTCCCGTCTCGTAATTTTTAACTGTTTTTACTTCTCCAATTAGATTTTTTATGCTTTTATATATAAGGAACGGCGAAATCATTGTGAAATCTAAGGGATTTCTATCGTTATCCGTTCCGGTTCTCTTAAATATCAAAAATTATACACGATTTTTAGGTATATTTTCGGTATTGCCAAAAAAACGTCCCTTCAAATTTAGATTTAAAAAACTATATCTTCTTGAAGCTTAACAAATACATATAACCTAAATTTCATTACAATTTCTTACTTGGTTCAAAAATTTTACTGTATAGGTAAAGTCCAAAACGGTGCCGAGTGCTAAGAGTTAATTATTGTTTCTGAGGTGTCCCTTTTTTTGGCATCTGCGATGTCATTTATTGCATTCGTGTACCAGCGCCCAAATTAGGGTAATTATATTCGCCCCAATCTAATCGCTTTAAGATACTTATCAAATTTTTGACAAGCTTTGACGCTTATAAGACGATTCATAATATTATTTTAAGATTTCACAATACCTTTTTGACTGCCTTAAGTGATGTATTGTTAGCGATCGTTTTTTGTCCATTTTGTCTTACTCTTTTAGTCTTAGGAGATACGTGAAAATCGGAGACATTTTAACATTTTAATCATTAACCATTTTCACATTTTCATCATATTTTTTAACTTAATAAAGCGAATTCGAAAATTAAATTTAATACTCAACCAAATTATATCTAGTTTCTCAGTTTTAAACAATAATAGAAATTTCGGTATTATATTGAATTGTTTTATATTACATCATATTTTATTAAAATTAATTTCTTTCTTTTTTGACACCCCAATGAAAAAATAATACATACTTATTTCCGAATATTTTTCGTTGAACTCTGGTGTATATAGTAGTTGGTTCAGATTCGGTGGTGTGTTCTATAAACAAATTTTCGAGAATTTAAGCTGAAATTTGAAGTTATAAAATTTGATATTCTTGACTCTGTATTTAAATATACATAACCTCTTTTTTTAATAGCCGTAACTAACCCCTACATTTTTGTTTTGCTTTTTTTCCTTACTTCTGATGTGTTATGTGCTAATGCTGATCAGCATTAATTCAATCCTCAATTCTGATATGCGATGTTCTATTGCTGATCTCCTCAGTTGTCAGATTTTATTTTTAGTCCTGGCTATGCCTGATATGATATTTTAAATAATATCTTTAAAAAAAAAAGAAGAAAAAAAAAAGATTTTTTCAAATATTATTTTGGGACTAGATGTAGGAAATACTTTGTACATTTTTATTAACTATATGAAATGTAGAGAGAGTTTTAAAATGTAGCAATATGTTTTTTGTTTTTACCCCATTTTTTTTTTTTTTTTTTTTTTTTTTTTTAATAACAGAGTTAAACAAGAAATGTATAAACTTACGAGTATAACAAAAGAAATGAAAAAAAAAAATATGATGTATTCAAGAAAAAACAAAAGAAGAAAAAAATATATATACAATAATTAAAGGGATTCAACTTTTCAACCCCTAACCCGGGAGTAGGGTAAGGGTAAAACATTACTTTTTCTTTATTTCGTTTTAAGAATGAATTTTAATTACGGAGTTTGTTAGAGGCCATTGTGTAATTCAAGTGGTGGTGTGCGGGGAATAATTATTATTAAAAAAAAAAAATTAAAAAGAAAGAAAAAAAAAAGCTTGCGATAATACGAATTGAAATGGTTGCAGCCTCGTCGTTCGTTAGGGCGCGTGCTGGGTAATTAGTGAGATCGCTTTGTCGCCGAGGGCCTCTCGAGCTCGTCTATCGTTGCGATTGTCCCACCGCAGATCTCGAGCATATTGTTCCTTCCTTGAGGCTAAAGGGAGGGTGCAATTAATTCCTCTTCCAATCAAAATCACTCCTTTGGTCAATTTTGACTCTTTTAAGGGAGAGTATTCGAACCCTTCCCGTTGAAACGGTATCCCCGCCACGTGTGTCAATACCCACAACTTCAAAAGATGACACGGTTAAAGTTAAAATGTCGTAAAAATAGAAGAACAATCAATATTTAGGGTACCGTAAACGCGGGTTACTTGAGCCCTGGGGGGAAACTTGAGCCCAAAAACTGAAAAATGATGTTTGGTTGGGTGTTTTCGACATATTTCAATGCAATGCTGGTACACGGCAGGTCTCGATTGACTTCAACCGTGAAGTCTTTGCACCTTGCGGATTCTTTCGGGGGATCATTCTAGGACATTTTTAGATGAAAAAAAAATGCAAAAATTAAAATCCTAAAGGTGGCAGTTTTTTTTCATTTCAACAAATTTCGCATCTTTTAAGTAAACTGTACAAAAATTTTATTTTTATATATACGTATCGTTATCTTTGTCATTTATTTTTCTATCTAATGTTTTTTTTTTTCAATATATACCTATATTTTTCAAATTGCATATTAGCCCTTTTCAGGGCTTTTAAATACGTTCAATAAATATACCTATATTTGATGAGTATTAAATAGTATTAAATAATTTTAAAATTTTGATTGATTAACGTGAACAAGCAATTGAATCGATTCATCACGATTTTTCACAAACTTGGAAGAAGTATAAAGTGAATAATTGCAGCCCAAATTATGCTAAATACTTATTGAATGCGGTATGCGAATATTATTCTAATCGCATTTAATGTGTACCTTAATTATCTGTGGATTTCATATTATGTACTTTTGTATAATATGTAACATAAATAAAGTAATTAAAACAAAGTTTCAAAAATCTAATAACTTTTGAATATTATTATTTATAAGATCATATTTAATTCCTAAGTGAAGCATTTCCGTCAACTTTATGAAAAAAGATACACGAAGAATAAATATTAAAATTAAATGTTTACACATTTTGTTCAGAAATGCGAAAATCGTTCAATTAAAAAAACGGCCACCTTTAGGATTTTAATTTTTGCATTTTTTTATCTAGAAATGTCCTGGAATGATCCCCCGAAAGAATCCGCAAGGTGCAAAGACTTCACGGTTTAAGTCAATCGAGACCTGCCGTGGGTAGGCAGAAGCACTAGGTAGACCATAGTGCGAGTTTGAGGTTTGAGAAGTCACCAATAAGAACAGAACTAGTTTTGCGAACAACGCACATGTTGTTCGTTTATTTCACTCTGCAAACTTTAGTCTGTATAGACATCTGGAATAGCCTAAAACTGAAGCTAAGCTCATACATTTCGTCCTAAGTTTAATGTCAAAGCAAATTGAGGCCTTTTTTAAGTCCTAAATGCTATTAAGTAAAGGTGGGACACATTATCTAAAAATACGGGTTACTTGAGCCCAAAGGGTTGAAGTGACCGTGACCACATTAAAAAATTTTAAATCCTAATTTTATGTTGGCCAGTACCTGTAAGCCGTATATATGCTGACGTTACTGCCAAAAAGTTGGAAAAAATGGCTGAAAGCTGTAAGGAGTAAGAGGATGGCACAGCGAGCGGTGGGATTAAATAAAATTAGCAAAGCCACTTTCAGAAGGAATGGCAGGCTTCAATATAGCTGAATTAGTGCCTTTAGATTAAAATCAGATTTTAAGCAGTTTGCTAAATCAAGGCAAAGATGTCCCAGAAATAGGCAACTTCGTTCTGGTAAAATGGAAAAAGACGAAGTATCCAGGTGTCATCTTCGCTATAAAAGTCCCCCAAAACTAATAAAACGAGGTTTGTTTTATTTGTCAGGACTCTAAATAAATTATAGTGCGCAATAATTATTGGATTATATAATGGGCGGTATTTAATTTTATTTAAGTCAACTTTTTAAAATTTAATAAAAAATAAAGGGTCTGTCCTCTGGCAAGAGATTCCTATCCCCCAAATTTCAGATGTCTAATACCCTCCTGTGCCCAACAATCAGGCAAAGTATCTTGAAGCGCTGTATTTTTTATTTAGTTTTTTAAATTCTAATTTGTTTTTTAACACGTTAGGTGCGGGGGTCCGACTGCTGGGATGAACCGCAGACGATATCAGGCGTCAGGGTCCGATGGGAATGCTCTGACGAAAGTGTTATTTTTTTTACTAAAAAGTGTATTTTTCATTATTATTTAATTTCCTGAAATACTCATGTCATCTTATTACTTGTGAACAAAGCTTTATTGTAAGGCCAAATCATCTTCCTATCAAATAAATAAATAGCGATTCATATGGAATTATTATTTTCGTAACAATAATAATTTACTCTCTTCAAATCGCGCTGTTTATAAGAGATACAAGACAATTCATTGTATCAAGAGATTGGTGATGATGCAAGTTAGATTTCGGTCTCTCCCAGAACCCTCCATGTAACTCGGTTCTCATGACTCAGCAGTGTTTTTGGATTTTGCTTATAGACAACAGATTCCGCTCCACAGGCACTTTGTATCTGAGAGATAAAGCGGGAATATGTTTATACGTTATTTTTCTCTATTATGTTTATACGTTATTTTTTCTTATTAAAACATATTCTTCACTAACAGTAGCTTTGCATAAAGTAGGGGAGAGCAGGGTTGGTTGGCAACAGTTTTCACGTTTATGATTGTTGAGTCGTTATTGTTAATATAATCCCAATAGGCATGATACCACTGTAAACTCCAAGTATTAGGGTACTTCAAGTATTTTTTTCACCACATAATATTTAATACTAAGATTATATAAAATTGAAGAATTCGTCAATCCAGAGTATGCCAATAAACCCCCTATGTGGGGCAGGTTTGCCTAGAAGGTGGGGTTGTTTAGCCATCTCATTCAAGTACTGCCTGACAGATATTATTGTTATTAAAAGCTGCACTATAACGTTATAATAATTTTGAATCGGTTTTAACCAGCTTTTAAGGAAAAATAGAATGACAATAGAAGAAGATAGAAGTTTAGACTGTCGTCATTTTCTGCATAAGAAAAATTGCTCTCATCCTCCTTGCTGGAACTAAAGACAATTGTTTACTTTCACCTTTGTTTATGTTTACCTTGCTTTTGTGAATTGCTACTGCTCCAACAAACCCCAGTTAAAGAGAGCCAACTAACCCCACAGGAGAGATAATATGAAAGATGGCTGCCAGGACAGGGGAGAACAATCAAACAAGAAACTGGTTAGTCTAAAGGTTAGGTTTTTCAAAGGAGTTTGGGGCAATTTGAACAGAATCGGAGTCAAATGTTTTGCCATTCCTTTAAACCAAATTTACTGAACATATAAAAATTTACTTACATGTTGCAAAATCAATCAATGAAGCACACTCTTCTCTACGCTGTTAGCATCGGATTGAAAACTCAGGACAAGATTCCCGAGGTCGAGCGGGTCACATGGTACAATTGTGGGGCCTTCACAACAGGTGTGACGGAAACTATAAGCCAATGGCCAACCTGCCCCATAATGCCAACCAACCCCGCTCTCCCCTAATAAATTGCAGGTAATTATTGTATCTATGTAGAATATTAAGCATGAACTCCCATCTCTCAACCAACAAAAAATTATTGATTAACAAAACCATGCTGGACCTAACGAATTGAACTGTGGTGGGATAGCGAAATTTTAGAACATCAAACGCAATCAGAGCTCAAACTACGTTTCAAACCAAACCATACATCATGACCTAGGGTAACTGCACCATAAGTTGACAGTGCTCCAATAATTGAAATTTTGTACAAAAAGTGTGGATAATAAGATTCAGGGTTGATTATTTTGGTTCAATATTTGGCGGTAATTTGCCATGTTATACTAGTTAGCTGGGCTGCCATCGATATTAGTTTGATGAAAACTCAACCTTATTTGCGAGGGGTTATAATGGCGAATTTTCTAGTGGCCTGAAAACTTGGTTTCTGCTACCCTGCTTCATTAGGGTGGAAGTCAAGTTAAATAAGCTTCTTAGTTGGTTTATTTGAGTTCAATTATGTTTTAATTACTTTTATGGTATTCATCAAGTTCAAGAGAATCATTTGATGTCCTTTTTAATATATTTATACAATGTTTTAGGGCTTAAATCTAGGTGCCAACAATTAGAACAGAAATTAATCCTTAATTTCAATAGTTGACATCGATGTCAACTCACAGCCAGAATTAGCAAATAGTGTTCCATCTGGGCGTGTTTTATGGAAGTATGAGTCTGGCTGGATGACAGGTGTCTCATTTTATGAATTTATAGTTAGCGTGCTCTATCCATGGATCACTGAGAGCACAATTGCATTGCCAATAATCCTATTCCTGAGTGGACAAGCGTCTCATTTGACTCTCCCCACTTCCCAATTCTCGTACATTGGATACTTGCTATTAACCGCACTCTATCAAAATGCTACACATTTCATCCAACCTACGAATGCGGTCATCTTTAATTGTCTAAGAGAGCACTCAAAGAGTGAAGTTCATCATTGGAGAGTCTAAAATTGTCCAAACCCAACATTAAAAAATCTATTTATCATACGTACTTAACTGGGTGGTATCATTTTTCGTTTAAGTATGTTTGTTTGTTTTCTTTTTCTCATTTAAGTTTTTTGTATATAAATTAATTAAATTGATAAATTTTATTTTGTTTCCAATGTGAATTTACTAGTTTATAAATTAAGAATATGCCCATGTCAACTTATAATTGGGAACACAAAGATAGCAAGTTCAAAAATTTAATAATACTCGGCATTAATCTCCCACCCTCTCCCCTGGCCTGGGAAATCCCGTATAGTCTAAAAGGTGAGGTAGGGGAGGAAAAAAATAATTATTTTTTTTTTTATATGTTCCAAAAAGAAGGATGTCCAGTCATATTATATTGTTTTGATCATATCAGGTCATTCCATAAGTAATGTCGGTTTTTAATATTCTGTTTGTTTATATTTAGATTACTCATCCCTCCTTTTCAATTTATTTTTGTTTACATTTTTTCTTTATTATAGAATTAAATGCAATTCTGTTTATGATGTTTTGGTTGGTGAAAGTTATTTATTCTGTGCTGAAATTTCATTTGAAATGGATCTCCCAAGATTAATTATGCTTTGTGAATTCGTAGAGAAAATGCTGCAGGATAGTAACTGAAGATGAAAAGTGGGTTTTCTATCGGAATGTAAGACGGTCGCGGCATTGGTTAGGACCTGGAGAAATACCTAGGGAATAAGCGAGAGGAAGGAATCCTTCATCATGAATTCCTTGATCTTAACCAAGCTATCACTAAAGATCTGTACTGTGATCCGCTGGACCGATTGAAGCGAGCAATTGAGGAGAAACGTCCATCCATTATCAATAGACGCGGAATTTTATCCCATCATGACAAAATTAAAGGACTTAGGATGGGAAATTATTCCTTACCCACCGTATTCCCCAGACTTGGCGCCTTCGGATTATCACCTTTTCCGCAGTCTCCAAAACTCATTAAGCGGCAAGAACATGAATTGAGTCGATGAGGTGAAAAACGAGGTGTTAGCTTTCTTTAATTCAAAACCAAAGGATTTTTTCGGAACAGGCATTCAAAATCTGGTAAATACATTTTAGATTGAACGTATTTCATTGATTTTATCCTATACCTCATAGCACGCCATTAAAAACCGACATTAATTATGGGATGACCTGATATCTAAATCTTCCGCATAGCGTGCCTGGCATATCTTAGTAACAGGCGACATTACTAAATCACTAACAACAAACGATTAGCGATTTCAGGGGCCGTCGCCTAAAACCTGGGTAATTGCGACCCCACTCAAAGTCAACCACTCGACAACTGTAATTTATTGGCTTACCCTTGTCTAACCAACTCCTTCAACTTCTTCTTCTTCTTCTCTTCCTTTCAAATTACAAACTTAGGAGGGGGGTCCGGGAAGGGGGAAGGGGTAGGGGGTAGGTCTGAAAAAATAGCACAGTTTTCAGAAAGTCCAATTAGCCGCCAAAGAAAATTCTTATTTTTTTCTTTTCCCTTGGCCTCTCTGAGAGAGAGAAGATGCTTTAGTATCAATCACTTAGTAGAAGTGTTCCCTTAATGAAACTAACCGAGAGAGCGGTTTTCTAAAACATTTTTCTTTTCTTTTTATTTTATTTATTTATTTTTTTTTTTTTTAAGAAATTATATTTTGAGGAGTTTCTCTGTCCCACAAAGATGGCATTTTTTTTTTTTTTTAAATTGTATTTATGACGAGATGCCAAAGGAAATTAAATTAATACTAACTTTGTCTATGGCTTACTGATCAGCTTTAAAACATTTCCATCTGGAAATACAGCTGTATAATCCTAATCCACATCTACAAGAAACTTTTTAGAAAAATACATAGTTTTTTTTAAGTTTAATTTTTGATAGTTTATATTTTACTGGAAGACCTTTTTAAGTTTCTTTTTGGTCTTTATTATTCCAATTTTATACAACAATGAAAAATCCCATCTTCCTTTATGATATATATATAATTTTTCAATACATTAAAACTTCACAAAGTTTCGAGGCTTATTGCCTGGTGAACAAGTATAAACAGGATTAAGTAGCAACAGCCTAAAGTCAGTGAGGTGGCCTAGGAAAGAAGTGTAATTTGACTATTATATATTTATTGACGAGATTTTAATGAATTGATGGTTGTAATATATGTATTGGTATGTATATAATGAATATAATGTAATATAGGATTTTAAATCATAAATGTTTCCAAATTTTATAATTATTGTAAATTAATTTTATAAAAGTTGTAAATATTATGTAAAATATTGTTGCAGTACAACTGAAGATGAGGCGATAAGCCTCGAAACGTTGTGAAGTTTTAATGTATTGAAAAAATATATATATCATAAAGGAAGATGATATTTTTCACTGTTGTATAAAATTGGAATAATAAAGGCCAAAAAAGATAGTTTTTAATATGAAACAAGAAAAACCAAATAAATAAATTTGTATTTTTTAAATGTAGAGGTGAGAGATAGTCAACTGTTATTCTTTACGATAGGTTAATTGATTGTCGGGATTTTCAGTTAGAACTTGCTAGTTTATACATTGTTGCCTTATGTAGAATCTCACTTTTGTATTACTAGGTTGTTACAAAAGTCCTTGTGCATATCAAGTTGTTTACATTGAGGTATCTAATTTAATCCTTATTTAATCTCTGACGAATACAATTCTTATGTCAATGTTTACATTAACCAATCCTCTAATTATCTATGTACGCCAACTGTCCCTGCCTTTCATTCAGTTTATTAAATTTCACTAGAAATGTCGGAAGAAAAATTTGTCATCCGCGGCCTTCTTAGGCATTATTGGAAAAAAGGTTTTAGTGCAAAGGCCTCAGCCGAGGAAATTTGTGCAGTGGAAGTGGAAAGTGTGGTGCATCGAAACACGGCCGCATTTTGGTTCAGGCGGTTTAATTCTGGGAATACAAGCCTTGAAGATGAACCTAGATCAGGTCGTCCTTCAGTCGTCGATGATCCATATACATACAACTTTTGGCTGAAAGATGGGTTAAAGTAGTTGAAAATGATGGCCTGTATTTTGAAGAATAAATTTGATTTGTAAATTTTGTACTCACATTTGAATAAAATTAATTTTGTGAACAAGGACTTTTGTAACAACCTAGTATTATTGAGTCCAGACATAACAATTGGCTGCCACGATTGGATGCTATGCAGACATGTCTAAAATCCAACTGCTGCAAAATAACCGCATTGCCACAATAATCTACTGTATACAGTACCATCTATTTTGTTCGTTTTTAATATTTTATTTTCACTTAGTTGTCATGTAGCCTTTCACTTCAAAAGCGTTGGGTTTCCCCGTAATAAACTTTTGAAGTCGGCAAACTAACCCCCTACCACTACCTCATACCTTATTCTAACCTCAGTCTTTGTATTACTCTGGACTCAGAATTACCAATTTATCAGATTATTTATCTTCTTTTTCCTCTTACAAATTAATATTTAGTAAAAATACGCATATATATATATATATATATATATATATATATATATATACATCGATAATGTTAAAGAAGGAAAAGAAATAAAATGAATGTGTTGGTTTACTATAACAGTGGGATAACAATGAATTAAGATATTTCGGTAGACTGCCAGCGTTGTGAGAGACACTTTCAATGACAAACCATTAGAGCAAGCATCTCATTAATCTTGTCCTAGAGAAACAAATACCCTGTCAAATGTAAAAACGTCACTTATAGAACTTGGGACCGATTGCCAAGGGCTGTTCTTGTAAATTTTTCTGGATTTTCTTCTGTCTTTTGGGGGGGGAACAAACATACAATGATTTATTTATTAACCCCAAATGCCTTATATCTGAGACAAGGGTCCCATTCCTACATACAGTGTATATAAATATAATGCAACGATTGGATGCTATGCAGACATGTCTAAAATCCAACTGCTGCAAAATAACCGCATTGGCACAATAAGCTAGTGATTATTTCTCCGACTTATGAGTACAACTTGCTCGAGTGAGTCATTTCAACTATTAAAGTTCCGATGAAAACTTGAGCTCAAAACCAACTTGTAGGTACATGTTAAAACTTACCTCTGTAGAATGAGCATTAATTGAACTGGAGCTTTCAAAATGTACTCATTAATTCTTCACTTCATCCAGAATCTGACGATACCATAAATACTAGACAGATAATAATTTCATCATGGAAAAATATAAATTTTACTATATTAGATTCAAATCGACATAAAACTCTTATAAGTCAATAACCCACTCACATTAGTTCATCATTAGATAGAGAATATTATCCTGATGACTGTTTTGCAGCTTGGAAAAAATTTCATTTTTCATGTTTAAGAATATTTTTTCCATGATGAAAAAGTATCCGTCAAAATGCAGAATCAATGAATAAATTTTGAAAGCTACAGTTCAATTAATACCCATTCTACAGAGGAAAGTCTTAACACGTACAAGTTGGTTTTGAGCTCAAGTTGTTATCGGAACTTTAAAAATCTCAAAAGTTCAAATCACCATAATTCTGAAACTGCTTGTTGGAATCGGGTAGGAATTAGCATTTTTTCTTATTTCCGTATGTACTTAATACTTACAAATGTTTATCAAAATCTGAGGGGGAAAGGTACATGGCCCGTATCTATAATTGTCTTGGTTATTCGTTTTGTTTTAAATTATACATAAATACAAAAATATGTTCTTTTATTTCTATTAGTCAATAAAAGCAACTGTTGGGGGTCTTCTAGAAAAGACCCAAATGCAATTTTATGTTGAAAACAGCTGAATCTATTCCCTTAAGGTTACATTAGGAAAAACTGTTACTAGAAAAATCACAGTGTATCATGTAGTCATAAAAAAACAAGACACCGTTTAAATTTTAAAACGGATAGCCATATATTTGGATTCATATCTACTATATAAAAAAAAAAAAAAAAATCTGGTGTGTGCGGGCAACACACAACATTCACTGACCAACTTAATTAGATTAGAAATTGATGTTGTTAATTGCCACTTCTCAAAGTCACACATTTTTTCACATCAATTCCTTATTTTTGTTTTTGTTTGTTCTATAAAAAACACTATTTTTTTTTATTATTAAATAAAATTTTATACTTGTGATGATTCGGCAATGCAAGCATAATACTACAGCGCGTCTGATTTTATAATTCTCTATTTAGTTGTTGAAAACTTCATTTAGTTACCATGAAACAAATAATTTCCTTTAAATAAACAGAACGGTTTTAATTTTGAACAATAGTCTGTCATTAAAGCCGTACTCCGCATACGTGGGCTAAATGTGTTTCATGAGTTGACGGAATATTTTTCTTTTTTTCTCCTCTATATGTTAACATGATTTTTTTCATATTTCATATTTAGCCATTTCTTATTTTCAGGCGTAACGAGAGACAGTTAATTTTTCCATATAAACAAAAACAAAGGTACTTTATAGGAAAACAAAAAATGGCCCTTCCCCATTTATGTCCCCTCAGAACATTTTAATAATGATAAAGATTACCTGGTATTAAAGAACACCTAATTTTCATTAAACATGATGAATTTGATCAAAATCATTAAAGCTGTTTTTGAGATAATCAAAAAAAGCTAAAAATTGGAAAAAAGTTATAAAATAAAGTGCCCCCTCCGTTTGACCAATTTTGATGTTGGCTGTCACATCTTTGGAATATACATACATCAAATACCCAGTTTGATCAAAATCGTTAAAGCTGTTCTTGAGTAAATAAAAATAAACGTTAAAAGTTAATAATTACAGTACCCCCTCCGTTTGACCAATTTTGATGAAATTTTTGCTGTCACATCGTGGGCATATCCGTACACTAATTACTCATTTTCAGATTCGCACGGTTTATAGTTTTTGAGCTAGTCTGTTCACACACACACACACACACACACACACACCATTTCGCGTTACTTGGTTATTTGGACTCAGGGGACCACAAAACGTGTATTTCCGTTGAAAATCGGAAATCGAAATTTTTCACGATCGCAATACTTTCCCTTACTATATATTTCATATATAGGTAAGTAAAGTAAAAAATTGTTCCTGACTAGTGAGAAACCTTTGAATTCGTAGTGTGCTTAAGAATAATCGTGGATTTCGCTTTTTAAGGGCAAGAGTGATACCACACAATCAAGCGCCATTTATATCGATTAGAAGGGAACGAATATCTACGAAAGCGAATAGTCTCAGCTTGTGTTATCTCGAGTGTTTGACGAAAGAAGGAACTGCTTGCTTGCTTATTTTATATCTCTATGCGAATGATCGTAGTCGTTGTCGCCTCAAATCTTCAGGTCAGCGACTGTAAAGACAAAGAGAGTTCTGTATCGGGCCGGATGGGATCTCTCGCAACATTGTTGATGGAAGATATCCAGGAAGATATCTCACGGATCAGTTAACTGACTCTATATACTATCAAATATAATATTTTTTAATAAAATGTAAATACTATATATTATGTTATATTACGTTAGGGGAGAGCGGGGTTGGTTGGCAACATAATAATTTTTCGGAGAACATAATTATTGATTTCAAACCCTGATTTGAACATTGGTCGAATGATACCGCCTTTTTTTTTTTTTTTTTTTTTTTTCTGCAGAGCTGTGTAATAAAGAGCTTAATTAAGAGCTTTGTAATTAAAGTATACTAACGAACTTATATCTAAGAGTTATAACAAACTTCCTTATAAAACCCAGAAAGCAACAGTTCTCAATATAGGGAGACCAAACCTCGGAGGTAAACACAAATGGTTTTCTCGAAAAAATAAAAAACAATTCGGGGAAGTTTTTTTTTTTTTTTTTTTTTACCAAACCAACATAACGAAAATCCTTTTCCAATAAAACAGTTGATTAAACTGCTAAAGAAACGTGCGGAGAGTAGAAGCTGAGAATAAGATTGAAACAAAACAAGTTGGAAGAGATAAGATTTAGTGGTCCTAACTGTCAAAAGTATAAATTCCACTTGGCAACGCTCCTGAAGGTGAGTCGAAATAGATTTATACACATCTTCACTCCAGGGCGTTATCGGTTCCAGTCGATAGTTCGCAAATATCGATACTAAATAATCGAATTTAATTTTCTAATTTTCGATACATACGATCAAATACAAAACTTTAAATGGATGTTTCATCCTGAAAAACAATAAAAAATACGTTATTGAAATATGTTGTCTATATGTTCAAGACGATCAAATTTACTTTTTTTAATTGAAATAAATGACAAATAACGTTAAAAACTTATTGCTAACGTTGCATTATTCGGGAAGCTAAGTTGAACACGCCCTTTTAGAGCCGTTTTAGAGAAAATCGAACAAACAAAAAAAAACGTAAATATTAGACAAAATTCATTAAATAAAGTACCCCGTTTGACCAATTTTGATGAAATTTTAGCTGTCACATCGTGGGCATATACATGCACTAAATACCCAATTTCAGGTTCGTACGGTTTATAGTTTTTGAGCTAGTCTGTTCACACATACAAAGACCATTTCGCGGGACTTGGTCATTTGGACTCAGGGGACCCTAAAACGTGTATCTCCGTTGAAAACCGTAAGTCGAAATTTTTCACGTTCGCAATACTTCCCTTACTATATATTTCATAAATAGGTAAGGGGAAGTAAAAACCAAATTAATCAGAGATTTATATAATTATTATATCATGGCATTACTAAATAGATATCTGATTTGACAGCCTGCAAAAATATTTTGAATGTGATTTGGTCTGGATTGATGTCAAACTAACAAGTCCCACTGAAACAAAAATTTAATGTGTTTAATTCTTCGATAAGTACGGTTTTGTGCTATGGAGCGCAGATCTGGGGATATGAAGACTCAGACATAGTAGAAAAACTGCAAAGGTATTTTATAAAAAGAATTATTGGGCTTCCTATCCATTCACCTGAACTACATTATAAGGGTATTAAGGATGGGAACCAATCGTTTACCTAAATTAATTGTCCTCAAAATAATTGAAAACAATTTAAGTAGGATGAGTGCCTTAAAAAGACTAGGCAGAAGTGTTGGCATAGATTTTTTAGCCGAAGGGTTACAAGATCAACTGGAAACTCATAAAACTTGCCTATTATCTAAATTGAGTCAGCTAGCGAGGGATAGGTTTACCGAAAGAGCCAGAAATGCCGAACACCTTTTGTTTTATAAAGAATTAAATCATGAAACCACATATTTCGAGGCACAGAAGGACAAACATTATTTTTAAAGCCAGGGGAGAGGTACTTAATCTTAATCACCAGCCATGGATCAATAAAAGAAATAATTGCTCATTATGCAATTTAAATGTTGCTGAGGATACTATGCACTTTATCTCGATTTGCCCGGTGCTGACACAATTTAGGTTAATTTTCTTAGAGAAAAAGACACTAAATCTAAATGAAACGTTGAAATTAATAAATGGTCCAGATTAATGATGAAAAATTATATTTATATCTAAAAAAAAGCAACTGAATACAGAAATTAATTAGTTAAAGAATTTAATTATTAAGTGTTACAAAATCTTAAAATATACTATGTATAATTTTATATATGTATACTAATGTTGTATGGTATTGTATTATTGATTTTTGTGATTGTATTATTGAATAACAAATAACCTCGACAGACGAACTCTAGTTCATTGTCTATATACGAGATTTCATGATAAGTAGACTGTAAATATTTTGTAAATAAACGTATTTATCTATCTATCTATCTCTATCTGATTTGACCCACAACCTTGTGGTTTCTATGGTTAAGCTTGGCTTTTCGCAAAAACGTAAAGGAAATTTCATACGAGACTTGGTTATTCGGACGTAGAACTATTATGTGTCGGCTATAATAGTGTTATGGAAATTCGTTTACCAAGCTCTTACTTTTTTTTTTTAAACTTAATTTTGTCCTTCTTTTTACGGACACATGCCCCTTTCACAGGCTTACCTTAAAACCAGATTTGAAGTTTATCTTTTTACCAGAGGTTTATCCCGGAAGAAGAAATAGAAAGGAAATTAGGGTAACAGTGAGGCCTGCTGCTTTGAAGTCGTGTTTACCTTTATCTCCCCACGGCAGTCATTCTCTTCACTCCTAGGGCCCTAAAACTTCCAACTCATCTATATAAAAGCAAAAGCATCTCTTTGTATAACTTTTGTTCATTATCTTTTGCCGTATTTAGAAATAAGTTTCGTAAATGTTCAAAGGGATACCCTTTGAGAAGGGTGATATAAGATCTGGATGAATGGGAATAAAGGTTTAGTGAGCGGTTCTAAGGTCTTTTTTATTGACAAAAGTTTCATAGAGTATTAATAATTCAAATATTTAAAAAATTCTAAATTTAAATCTTTTTTTTTTTTTTTATAATAGGGGAGAGCGGGGTTGGTTGGAAACAGTTTTCACTTTTTTGATTGTTGAGTCGTTCCGGCAGGTTTGCCTAGAAGGTGGGGTTGTTTAGCCATCTCATTCAAGTACTGCCTGACACATATTGTTGTTATTAAAAGCTGCACTATAATGGTATAATAATTTTGAATCGGTTTTTAACAGCTTTTAAGGGAAAATAGAATGACAATAGAAGAAGATAGAAGTTTAGACTGTCGTCACTTTTTGCATAAGAAAAATTGCTCTCATCTTCCTCGCTGGAACTAAAGACAATTGGTAGTTTCACCTTTGATTCTGTTTACCTTGCTTTTGTGAATTGCTACTGCGCCAAAAAAAAAGTTGAGGAGAGCCAACTAACCCCAAAGGAGAGATCATATGAAAGATGACTGCCAAGACAGGGAGAACAATCAAACAAGAAACTGGTTTGTCGAAAGGTTAGGTTTTTCAAAGGAGTTTGGGGCTATGTGAACAGAATCGGTGTCAAATGTTTTTCCATGCCTTTAAACCAACTTTACTGAAAATATAAAAATTTACTTACGTGTTGTAAAATCAATCAATGAAGCACACTCTTATCTACACTGTCAGCATCGGATTTAAAACTCAGGACAAGGCTCCCGAGGTCGGGCGGGTGACATGGTACAATGGTGGGGCCTTCACAACAGGTGTGACGGAAACTATAAGCCGATGGCCAACCTACCCCCTATGCCAACCGACCCCGCTCTCCCCTACTCGATAAATCAAATTTCTTTGTAATAAGAATTTAACCTTTGGTCCCTAGAAAAAATCACTAAAAAGCGAAGAATAACATTCGTATTTAGATACGCTTGATTTTTCGAAACGTTTTCATAATGAGGAACATAAAAAAAAAAAATGCGTTCTTTGGCAGTTTGCGAGCGATCTCTGAGTCGAAGTTTCCATGAACTGACTCTCGATAGTTCGAATTTGTATTCACAACGTTTCGAAAAATCAAGCGTATCTAAACACGAAGGTTATTCTTCACTTTATAGAGATTTTTTCTAGGGACCAAAGGTTGAATTCTTATTATAAAGCAATTTGATTTATCGAGTTTCGAATTAAAGAAAGTTGACTGCATTAAAAAAAAAAAAAAAAAAAAGAGTTCGAATTAGTGTTCCTTCTGAACAATTTCGGTCTTCCCCTCAGCTTAGTTTACAGTCAAGATGTGTTCTAATTCGTGCACTTCAAGTATTTCTGCTCATAACAGAATCAGATAAGGATCTAGATGACTCATTCATACTAGGAATCGATTACTCATGCAAAAAAAACTCATGTAATCGATTTTTTTTTATTAAGTGTGAAATTTGAAATTTCTTGGAAATATTAATTTAACAAAAAAAACTTGCATTTATATGTGATGAAATAAAATATTTTAATAATTATTATTTAGCATTAAGAATTTTGCGGATGACTTAGGATTGGGTTCGCCAGGTAAAAAAGTACTAAAATTAAAATATGTTTTAATATAAACGATGTTGGGCGTGATTGTACCTACTTAAACATGTAAATGAAAAATAAAATCTAAAATTTTCATTGATATTTTATTTAAATGAATTAAAGTCAAACATCTGGATATCGAGTCTAAAGGTTTAATGGGGGGGGGGGGATAGATTCCTAGAAGCGTTGTATTTTTATATTGTAAAAATATTGTTGTTTTGTAATTTTTCATATATACTGTACATCTAGGCACGTATGTGAGTCAAGGTAAAAACGCCTATTTTCTGTTATAATATTTGTTTTGTGTTATATCAGCTTATAATCAAACCTATTATAATCATGTACACCCCCTCCTGGGCACACTCAGCCTCTTTAATGCAAATGTCACTCGGTTCTGTCGAGGAAAAAAAACTTACATTTTTTTATTTGCATTGTAATACATTGTAATTTGAATATTACCAGTCTTTGTTCTTTCCTGTTGAATGCTAGCATTATCAATATGTGTGTCCCCATTTTCGTGGCATTCTTGAATATGCCATTTTCGAGTTTTTATTGTCACTTCTCTATTTCTCAACCGTTCTGACTTTAGGAATTGCGCATTCGCTCAAAATAACAAATACGCCATTCATAAAAATACTAATGAAAACAACTTTTGTAGAAGTATTCGCTCCGACTTCTCATTTTATTTAAACACTTTAATATCCCATAGCGGATGACAATGGTTAACTTCTTTGAAACACAGTGGTAGCTTAAGCCCAGGGGCCTACCTGAACGAACTTATAAAAAGAGTTTCCGGTGAGATGGTGCGCAGATGCTAGCAAACGTCTTCAGGCCGAAAGGAGAATCTTAGAAGGTTGAAAAGTATGCCAAAGGAATCTGTTTTCTGTAAAAACCAAAAATTAAAACTTAAATATTATTTATCCATGTAAGCCTGAAGAATTTTTAAAATCAGAACATATATATATATATATATATATATATATATATATATATATATATATAAACATATGGGATATGTTTCCTTGACTGTTGATAACAGGTTTCACGAGGTTCAGTCAATAATAAAGGTTGGAATACAATTATATGAGTTACATAGGTAAAATTTACACTAAGGTTAACAGTAATATAAATATCTAAAATAAATATGACTGTATATAATTGAAATGATAAAGGTGTATGAATATGAAGATTTTAATTATATGCAGTCATACAACCTATGTATTTTATATGTTTGTATTACTGCTAACTTCAGTGGAAATTTTACTTTTGTAACTCATATAATTGCATACCAACCTGTTTGTTCTTTGTAGGACATGATTATGAGAACATTATAGTCTCGAAAAGTCGCCATAATATAGTTGTTTATTATTGACTGAACATCAAGAACCCTATTATATATATATATATTATATTTCTTGTCTTTAATATAGAGTATTTCTGTTTGTCACACGCTGGAAGAAATTTGCGATTTATTGGCAAAAATACTGCTAATTTTGATTAAATTCTGATAAACGACAATTCTCTTTCTTTGTGTGAGTGCAGAACTTTCTACTTATACCAAGGCGTTTCTCAGGCATTCGCTACGTTTTTATTATATGAAGGAAAAAATTAATTTTAATTTAAAAAATTAAATTACCATTATTCTTTTTTTTTGGTATTCCAATGGAAAAAAGATAATTGACAAATAATAAAACTGGTAAATTATATTTTAGGATTTATTCAACATTAGCTGTATATACCGGTTTCACCCGGAGATTTTCATTTTTTAAATCTTTAAAATCTATCAAGTGAGACTTTTATCGACTCAAACGGTCGATTTCGTAAAAACGAATGTAAAGCGAGATCTAAACGATTTTTATAACAATAAAGAATATACCCAGAGATTGGCTAAAGTTATGCGATTTTAAAATGGACAGGTGTTCATACCTGGTATCAAAGAACCAATGAGCGAAACTTGGATTTCCATAAAGAACATACAGAAAATCATCTTTAAATATATAGATTACAGCTGTTTATCCCAGTTTCACCCGGGAATTTCATTTTTGTAATGAAACGGTCGATTTCCTAAAAAAACATTGTAATGCGAGATCATTACGATTTTTATAACAACAAAGAATATCAGCTGAAGATCAGCTGAAGTTATGCAATTTTAATATGGGCAGGTGTTCGCACCTGGTATCAAAGAACCACTGAGCGAAATTTGAAAAATTTAGGACAAACAGTATGGATTTCTATGAAGAACAAACAAACAGAATTTCAACTTTATTTATATAAATTCAGGGCTAAAAAAAATATGCAACTTTTAAAAATACTGCTTCAAATCTTCAGATCTCTATATAACAAGGATCGATCAAACTTTTATTGCTATACACCCTCTTGCATCGTGAAAATACTATATATATATATATATATATATATATATATATATATATATATATATATATATATATATATACATATATATATATCCTTCGTTAGCAAATATGGAGGAAACCAGTGGGTAAAAATGCCTTCTAATTTCCTCCATAATTCAGACATTTTACTTTTTTCCTGCTAATATAAAAAATGAAACATAAAGCCTAATAAGAAATTATTTAAATTTATTTTTAGAACGATTTATGCTCCTCTCTTAAATAATATTAAAAAAAAAAAAAAAAAAAAAAAAAAAAAAAAAAAAAAAAAAAAAAAAAAAAAAGTTGAATTAATATCGTTGTGTATAAGCTGTACAATGAAGGTATGAAATTATTGAGACCAGAAATTTTTATTATTTTTTCTGATTCCGTACTTTTCGCATTTGTTTCACTTTTTTGGATAGTTTAATCAGAACATATAGTCGAAATATAATTTCTCAGATTAATTTGTACTAAAAAATAATATATTTTCTCTGTTTTTGGATTTGATTTTTTAACTAAGTGCTTATATTTTAAACTATTTTTCAAAACATATTCAGTATTCTTACTGTGAAATTAATAAGTAGCCGAAAGATTACAGAAACACTCTTCATACGATTACAATGTATTTTCTGGAGCTCATGAATGAGTCCCTAACTACACCGTCACAGTGGGGTTTGAGTATCTTGTTTACACACAAGCACTTGGTCTCAACATAGCTGAAGTACATAAGGGCATTCAGCCAAACAAACATCCAATAAAAAATAATAATCAACAATAAATAATTATTAATAATAAATACAGACTCTTATATTAAACTAGCTGTATATACCGGTTTCACGCGGATAATTTCATTTTTTAAATCTATAAGATCTATAAAATGAGACTTTTATCGACTCAAACGGTCGATTTCGTAAAAACCAATGTAGAGCGAGATCAAAACGATTTTTATAACAATAAAGAATATACCCAGAGTTTGGCTAAAGTTATGCAATTTTAATATGGACAGGTGTTCGCACCTGGTATGAAAGAACCACTGAGCGGAATTTGGAGAATTAAGGACAAACGGTATGGATTTCTATAAGAACAAACAAACAAATAAACAAACAAACAGAATTTCATCTTTATGTATATAGATAATTAATGATAAAACAGTTTACGTAAGTAATAGAAGTGAACTTACTCTTTAACCAATTATTATACCATTTAAGTCATACTGGCTAGAGTTTGTAGGAACATCATAAATTTTACAATGGCATAAATTTTAGCCTAATAGTAACAGTCTTATCGTCATAGGTGGTAATGCATATTTTTAATTATATAATGGTCTTTATTTTTATTTTTTAACTGCATATTGTCAGGAAAATATGAAATTTTGTTTTTAGGAAATCTTACCTCGAAAATGGCAAAGAATTTCGAAACTTCGGACATAAATAAAATAAGTGAGGCTTTAATTGAATATCAATTTGTAAATATTTAAATAAAATCTGTTGCCTCAAATAAAAAAAAATGTTAATATACATATAGGGTAAATTGGCACTTCAACTTTAACTTAAAGAAATAGGTAAAGAAGTCCTAATTTTATTACAAGATATACATGAGTCCAATGTTTGAAGGGTCCTCTAAGTCATCTATGAAGTAAGACTTAAACAAACTAACCATAGGGAAGATTTCACTATTAAATCCACAGGGTGCCAATAACTAGATTTGGCACTTTTAACAATAAATATTGCCATATTGTGAAACTATTGAACTTTTGAGGAGCTATAGGAAGTTTCTATTTGATCCCTTTATAAAAAGTATTTTTTTTTTTAATTTTACCACAGAAATGTAGTCTTAAGAGTGCCAATAACTGTACGGTTTACCCTATATATATATATATATATATATATATATATAAAATAAATCGTACTATTCATAAGTCGTTTAATAGATTTCATCCATAATTTGTGTTAAGTCCTAATCTCGTTAAAAACAGAAAGACAAAAACGTCAAATGGTGGCGCTTAATCAAGTACTCGATTACGCTTGGCCAATTAACAACTGACCAATGAGGTAATCAAACTGGCACCACTACTACCACTTAACAATTACTTTAACGCGTTCGACCACCCCTTACGTTTGTATTTAATGGTTTTTTTTTTTTTTTTTTTTTTTTTTTTTAACAACACCACCTTAACACAAACAGTGTCAAGGAATATTTTAAATATTAAAAAAAATAAACATATATAGAAAAAACATATATTCCAGGATCCTTCTCAAATGTGACAAACATTTAGGTTAATATTATTCAATTTTTAGATTAATACGTACAAGTCCCTTTGTGCCACTTGGGCTAATCGGACAATGTCGAGTGGGATTCCTAAATTTTGCCTATCCAGGTATAATTAAGATAGGGATCTTTAACGAGTACCTGACATCGCACAGGCTCGGGACATAAAAAATACTTTTAGGGGCCTTCAGATTTTATATTAAAATAAATACGTTTAACATTTCCCTACCAAACCAAAAGGCTCACCGAATGCTAGTTCAGTATAACTTTATGGATAGATATCTTATTGGTTAAATGTCACACAAGGGTTGTTAAGTTAGTACGAAGCATACAACATAATAACCAGAGCCCGGATTTTCATGCAGTAAAAAGCGTCAAAATATGCCATATAGTATGCAGTAAAAACTATAAAGAATGCAGCATAAAAAACTAAAAATATGCTATTAAACAACTGTAACATTCAAAGATACTAAGGTTTATAAAATATTTCATAGGGAAGTGAGTGGAGGAGACTATTTAGAAATGAAACCAAAATGTTTTTAATTTTTTTTTTAATATTAATCAAACATTTCAGATAATAAGATTAAACGCATTTAAAACTAAAATGTAAAAATAATTCAAACTTTCAAGAACCTTCATAGGTTATAGTGGTACAGTTTTTTTTTTTTTTTTTTTTTATTTCTGTGGATCCTACCCTTCTATAGTTTGAAATATTTTTATAATTCGAAAATGATCTTTGGACATGAACTGATGTGATTGGAGCAAATATATAAGCGCCTAAAATTATTGGGTCGTTCAGATCGCTGAAAACAATTTAATTATCCTCGTTTAAAATTTTATTTATATTTTACGGGATTTTAAGCCCTGATTTTCTTTTTTTTAAAACTTCTCCAACACGGCCTGGGATGTGATTTTTATGTTTATTTACTAAAAACGGAGGTGGGAAGTCGGGAATCTCAGTAATCATTAATTTAAAGAAGAAGAATAAGACTCATTTTCGGAGAATAACCTAGATATAAATCATAGCTCCCATGTTGGATATTACTTTATATTTCTTAATGTATTATTTACTTTATTAGATACTAGCTGTATATACCGGTTTCAACCGGGGAAATTGATATTTTAAATCTATAAAATGAGACTTTTTTCGATTTAAACGGTCAATTATGACAATAAAGAATGTACCTAGAGATTAGCTGACTTTATGCAATTTTTTCTCTTCACTGACACCTCTCCCATGATCTCGCAAGTTTTACGAGTATTTACGGGAGATGGACTATTTTTGTCCAATATTGGGCATCTCTTGACGTTCGTTAATTTTTTAAAATTATTTAATATTAATTTAATCATAATTGTGGGTAACCAACTTGTTTTTAAATTATTTAGCACTTTTTGTAAATTATTATTTAAAAAATCACGCAAACAAAATATGCAATTGCATGAAAATCCGAGCCCTGATAATAACAGTTATAAAAATGTCTGAATAGTCGGATAGAAAAATCTTAAGTTTTCCCGTAAAAGGTCCCTTCATTATTTCAATCTTCCAGTTCATTATATTTCAATTGTTCTACTGAGCCGCAGTTTCACGTTTTTTCACATCTCGACTCCGTGAGAGGGCCAGACACTCGACCTTGTGCGAACGGTGATAACGGAAACGATTTGGGACTGCGGACACAAAAGTGGCCATGTGTGGCTAGGTTTTTGTCGCCGGTAAGACAAAGGCTGTTGCCCATGTGTTGGAGGGCCTGGCTAGTGTCCCCAGCTTCCTTAAATCTCCAATAGCAGTCCCTCCTTCCAAACAAATAGACATCCAAACCACATCCGCCTCCATCTCGTCGTACTCATCCAATCAGGATTACCGATTATTACCTTTGTTAGTATACTTGGGAGGTATTTAACCCTTCGCACTCGAGGGTTCCACTACGGAGACAATGCAAATAATTTTCAATTTTTAACATATAAGGACATAAACAAATCGTAAAAACTATTTATAGGTTATTTCGCTTTTGGTAATAAATGACGGTCGCGGCTCGCTGTGTTTTTCATTATTTTTATAGTACGTTAATCTTTTAACATCGGCTATATTTTGTGGTTTTAATTCATCTTTTATTTCCTCAATTGTACAATAATTTAGTTCGGGGCACCGAATAATCCCTTCACTTTGATATAGTTTCCCATCTGCTTCTACATTAACCGGAAAGTCATTAGAGGATTTTCACATTTTAGGAGCTTTTCTGATAGTATATCTGAGAAAACTTCAACCAAAAAGGTCCCATCTAGTAATTTTTTAACTGTTTTTACTTTTAGATTTTTTATGCTTTTATATATGAGAAACGGCGAATCCTTTTTAAAATCTAAGGGATTTCCATAGTTATCCGCTCCGGTTCTCTTAATTATCAAATATTTTACACAATTTGTAGGTCTATTTTCGTTTTTTTTTTTATAAAATTATAAAAAATAAATAAAATTTAAAAAAATTATTTTTTTTTGTAAATATGTGTTCTTGAAGCTTCACAAATACATATAACCTAAATTTCATTAGAATTCCTTACTTGGTTCTAAAATTTTACCGTATAATATTACTTTTTGAGGGTGTAAGTTTTCGCGAATAAGTTGCGTCCAGTTGTCGGTAGGTAACGTCCGAAATGGTGCCGAGTGCAAAGTGCTAAATCTTGTTTTTGAACCTCTTTTCCATTAAATCACACTCTAGGTTCTTTCCTGCTGCTGAACTTAAAACTTGGGTTATTTTTATAAGCATGATTGATACATATAACAGTCAGTTATGTTCTTAGTTACCGATCTTAGCTGGCTTTACGATAGGTAGAATGTATTCCAATAGAATGTATATCCAACTTGTGGATCTTCATCAGGGCTTCTGAGTCCAAAGTAATACAATGACTTAACCCTTTGCAATCGGCACCGTTTCAGAAGTTACCTACCGGCAACTCGACGCAACTTATTCGCGAAGACGTACACCCTGAAAACGTAATATTATACAGAAAAATGTTAGAACCAAGTAAGGAATTGTAATGAATTTTAGGTTATATGTATTTGTGCAGGTTCAAGAACACATAGTTACAAAAAAAAAAATTATTTTTTAAATTTTATATTTTTTAAAAAATTTTAATCAATTTCAATTTTTTTTAATTTTATATATTTTTTTATAATTTTATTGTTATTATTATTATCATTATTATTATTATTATTATATATAAAAGCATAAAAAATCTAATTGGAGAAGTAAAAACAGTTAAAAAATTATGAAATGAGACCCTTTTAGTTGAAGTTTTCTCAAATATCCAATCAGAAAAGCTCCCCCTCCAGAACATTTCTATGATGATGAAACTTATCCGATATTAAAGAATACTGGATTCTCATAAACATGACGAGTTTAGTCAAAATCGTTAGAGCCGTTTTTGAGGAAATTAAAAAAATAACTAAAATGAGACAAAATTTATTAAATAAAGTGCCCCTTTGTGAAAACCTAAATGTGAAAATCTACTTAATAACTTTTCGGTTAAAGTAGAAGCACATGGAAAACTAAATCAAAGTAAAGAGATTATTTGGTGCCCCGAACTAAATTATTGTACAATTGAGGAAACAAAAATGAATTAAAACCACAAAATATATCCGATGTTAAAAGATTAACTTACTATAAAAATAACGAAAAACACCGCGAGCCGCGACCGTCATTTATCACCAAAAGCGAAATATCCTATTAATAGTTTTTACGATTTCTTTATGTCCTTTAATATTAAAAAACCGAAAATTATTTGATTTGTCTCCGTAGCGGAGCCCTCCAGTTTGAAGAAAAATTTTGAATGGCTCCACTCCGGATACCTCGAGTGCAAAGGGTTAATATCCTAAATTTATAGATCCAATTTCTATATTGATTATAGCATGAACTAAATACCAGAAAATCGTGCTGGTATTCACAATAAATTCAAATTAATGCCAACTAACCTATTAACGATTAAAAACTACTAACATCCAAAGCAGTTATTTGATAAATTAAGGTCTCTACATCTAAACACACAATATTATAGCTAAATGATTATTATCGCATTTCACATGCACCATTATGTAACTATGATTCAAACCTGAATATATTTACCTGCCTGTATATATATATTGCTTATATGCAAAATAGCCCGAGAGGTATTATGAGGAATTGATTACCTGCCGAAATTTCGAGAAAAAAAAATAAATACAATAAATTTGCACTTTTATTATAAGAATAGCTATATTTTGAATTCAGGATTAATGCCGGATAACATTAAAAATTAAAAAAAATCTGGTTAGTAAAAGTTGCAGCACAACTTTTACTTACCATCTTACTTAGATTAGAAATTAATGCGTTTTGTTAATTGCCACTTTTCAAAGTCACACATTTTTTCACATTCATTCTTATTTTTGTTCTTTAAAGTACACTAATTTTTTTTTATTAATCTAAAAAAAGGTAAAAATTGGAAAAAAAAGTTATGAAATAAAGTGCCCCCTCAGTTTGACCAATTTTAATGAAATGTTGGCTGTCGCATCTCTGTCATATACATACATCAAATACCCAGTTTAATAAAAATCTTTAAAGCCGTTTTTGAGTATAAAAAAAAAAAAAAAACACGTGAAAATGATACAAAATTTATTAAGTAAAGTACCCCCTTGATCAATTGTGATGAAATTTTTGCAGTTATATCTCGGGCATATAAATATTACAAATACTCAGTTTAATAAAAATCGTTAAGGCCGTTTTTGAGAAAATCGAAAAAAAAACGTAAAAATTTATTAAATAAATACCCCTCCGTTTGACCAATTTTGATGAAATTTTTGCACATCACGGGAATATACATACACTAAATACCCAATTTCAGGTTCGCACGGGTTATAGTTTTTGAGCTAACTGTTCACACAAACACACATAGACCATTTCGCGGGACTTGGTTATTTGGAATCAGGGGACCCCAAAACGTGTATTTCCGTTGAAAACCGGAAGTCGAAATTTTTCACGATCGCAATACTTTCCCTTACTATATATTTCATATATAGGTAAGTGAAAGTAAAAAAAAAAAAAAAAAAATTATTCCTTTTTTACTGTCTTCGAAGTACTTTTAGATATCATCGCCCACTCTGTTTCGTCTATTTTATTTCTCCGAAGGCAAGGCTTGTTGGTGAGTATAATTATGGGCAAGGAGGTCATCACCCAGCTCTAACCACCCGGTGCTACCGGTCACCCTGCCCACGTGGATCAGCGAACTGACCCATCCCGGCACCCACCATTCTATTGTTCTAGCTCCCCATATGTTTATCACAAGTCCCCATATATATATATATATATATATATATATATATATATATATATATGGCATCTAAGAAATAACTGTTTCTGGATAAAAAAAAAAAAATGAAGAAAACGAATCGCAACATTTTTCATCACATCTTAATAATATTGAGTATTATTGGGTTGTCCGAAAAGTTCGTAGAGATTTTTAAAATAAAATTTTACTTTTATTTTTCCTACTAAAAATGAATCACAAAGCTAATGTTTATTTATATGCCTTTAATCCTAATTAACTATGTTTACACACTGAATTCGTCTTTTTTAAGGCTCTGTAGTGTAGTTTATTGCAAACCAACATGAGTGACGATTCAGTTCATTTTCAGCATATTATACTGTTCTTTTTTAAAAAAGGGAAAAACGCAGCCCAAACTGCAAGAAACATTCGTGCCGTGTATGGCAGTGATTCAATTGCTGATAGCACGGTTCAGAATTGGTTTCGCGGTTTAGATCAGTAGATTTCAATTTAGAAGGCCCCGGGCTGTCCGGAATTACTCTTGACATCGAGGATATTATGACGGTCATCGAAAACAATCCACGAATTACTGTCCGTGAGAGCCTGCAAATCGACAAACGTTTAAAAATCCAAATCAATTATAAAAGGCTATTAAGGCTAAATTATATAACAGTAGGTCTAGTTAGTTATGGATTTACGGAATCGAGCTTTGGGGCTCCAATCCAATATGGAATCCAATCCTTGCAATTCAAAATCCTTAATGCACCTTATCCTTTCGTCAAAAATAAGCTCATCCATAAAGATTAATGTTCCATATGTCGCCGATTTGGCCCGACCCATCCGAACCCTCTCGTTTCCAGCCTTGCTTCCTCCTCTATTCCAGACAATCCTCCTAGGCGTTTGAAAAGAAGATGGCCTCGGGGCCTTCTATGTTAAGTGTATTAGTTGAGTGCTGCCAATGGGTAGCTTCTCTTCATGATTAGATAGATAGATAGATAGATAGATAGATACGTTTATTTACAAACTATTTATCATTAAATCACGTATGTAGACAATGAACTAGAGTTCGTTTGTCGAGGTTATTTGTTATTCAATAATACAATCAACAGTTTTATGAGTTTCCAGTTGATCTAGTAACCCTTCGGCTAAAAATTCTATGCCAACACTTCTGCCCAGTCTTTTTAAGGCACTCATCCAACTTAAATTTTTTTCAATTAGTTTTAGGGCAATTACTTTAGGAAAACGATTGGTTCCCATCCTTAATTTCTTTATAATGTAGTTCAGGTGAATGGATAGGGTGTAAATATGTAGCGGATCTAGTTTGGTTTCCAAATATAGCATGTAGTTCGGTGTATTGATAGGAAGCCCAATAATTCTTTTTATAAAATACCATTGAAGTTTTTCTTCTAAGTCTGAGTCGTCATATCTCCAGATTAAATTTTTGTTTCAGTGGGACTTGTTGGTTTGACATCAATCCAGACCAAACCACATTCTCTTCATGATTATTCCTGACATTTTCTTTTTGATTGTGATCTAATTTACTGGATGTAATATATATATATAAATATGGTTGTAAATTTCGATAAAATAAAGAGAAAAAATTACTATATAATGTTTGTAAGCAATCCATATTCAATTTGAGGAATTAAAAAAATGACAAAATATAGCGTATTTTATAGGCGGGCGCAAGCGACGGTGCTGCTTCTTTTCAGGAACTAGAGAAACGGGGATAAAAGCCGGGCCATTACCTGGGATTCATAGGGTTTTTTGGCGTTTTTAATTTATTTTTCCATAATTAAAACCCGATTGCGCAAAAAATCATTTGAAAAATGTCTATTAGGTATTGCTCGGTCCCTCAGTGTTCAATTAAAAAATCAAAAGACGTGTCATTCCATTTATTTCCAAAAAATAAAAAGCTTCTTAAAGAGTGTATTGTAAAAATAAGAATAGATAAGCTTGTTTCGAAACATATGACGATATGTAGTCTTCATTTTAAAGAAAGTGACTATATTTATCCAGGTAAATATTAGTATTTGACATTTTATTATTCCAAAATGTTAGTTTTATGCAAATAACATTGGGACCATAGTGTCATATTTGTTTTTCTTTTTTAATTTTCCCCATTTTTGTCTTACATCCGTTGTGCTTAATTGTTCCAAGTTTTCAATGCGAAGCCTGAAAGTTTTGACAAATAAATAAATAATATGACAAAGAATCTAAGCTGTCATAACAATGATTGTATGAATAGATAAATAATGTTATTATTAACCGAAAAACGTAAAGTTACAATGATGTGGTTGCATTTACCAGAGCTACCAGCTTTACACGTACAATGACAAGAAAATTGTTTATTATTATTAATAAATTTGATTTCCACTTTTATTTAATGGGGCAGTCCTTTAAGATTGCTAGTTTGAAGGCACAAGGCTTGTAAAATAACTGTTTTTTTACTCCTAGATATTATTCCACATGTAATTATGTGGTTTGCATCAAGGATAGCCTGCCCTTCAATTAATGGTCTTTTAAAATTACCAATTATTGCTATCACATCAACTATGTCTATCCCCGTTCTTTCCGACATTTTGCAAAGCTACTAGCGCACCTTATAGTCGATTGCGCCCGCCTATATAGAATTGTTTGATGGTGACCTCACCTCTCAGGGGGGGGGGGCGCCCCCCAATCATTGTTATGACAGCTTAGATTCTTTATCATATTATTTATTTATTTGTCAAAACTTTCAGGCTTCACATTGAAAACTTGGAACAATTAAGCACAACGGATGTAAGACAAAAATGGGGAAAATTAAAATTACCAATTATCTCTATCACATCAACTATGTCTATCCCCGTTCTTTCCGACATTTTGCAAAACTACTAGCGCACCCTATAGTCGATTGCGCCCGCCTATATAGAATTGTTTGATGGTGACCTCACCTCTCAGGGGGGGGATGGGGGGGTTGGGGGGCGCATCCCCCCGCGCGCCCTTTCCCGGATCCGCTACTGGTATTTGGTTAGTTAATTAAGACTCTTTAATTGGCTTGAGGACTTTTGTTTGAATCTTCAAATATTATTCTCTCCTAAAATGCTAAGGCAATGAAAATTTTTTGTGATGAAGCTTGTTGCCCAGGACAGGTTAGGACATGAGAAGCAAACGAGCTTTGACGACAAGTGTAGCGTGGCTATTGTGGGCGCATGTGGTGGGCTAGCTGTTATGGAAATGAGAGGTGCAGCGACCGCGGAAACACAAATGGACCTAGCACCTCCACCCTTACGCCACTGTTAACTTGATACTTAGCACTCCAAAGTCCTCAACGCGTCATCTTAAGCGCCCGAATAAGCTCACCTTGTTATGGAAGGTTTATTTTAATTCTACGCCAGATTTTTTAAACCTTACATTGAGGGGTTACCGCGCTTATTTTTTCTTGGACTAGACGATTTTTGCAGTAAGGCCCTTTTCATAAGGAAAGCTTAGCTCTTTGAATATCATACCGCAGATAACACGCCATTTGTATTAAATGGTTTGTTTGTTTATTTAACGTCACTGTATTGCTACGTCCCTTGTTTATTTAAAATAATTATATTAGGGTTAATTAAAAAGATCCGTGGATCTTACTTATTTCAAATAATTGGGACAAGCAAAAATGACACAGAATTACGCAGTGGAAGTAAATGTGTGTTTATTATAGGAATTAATATATAGGGGAGAGCGGGGTTGGTTGGCAACAGTTTTCACTTTTTTGATTGTTGAGTCCTTCCTGTTAATATAATCCCAATGGGGCTGATACCACTGTAAACTCCAAGTGTTAGAGTACTTCAAGTATTTTTTTCACAACATAATATTTAATACTAAGATCATAGAAAATTGAAGAATTCGTCAATCCAGAGTATGCCAATTAACCCCCTATGTGGGGCAGGTTGACATAGAAGGTGGGGTTGTTTAGCCATCTCATTCAAGTACTGCCTGACACATATTATTGTTATTAAAAGCTCTACTATAATGGTATAATAATTTTGAATCGGTTTTTAACAGCTTTTTAGGGAAAATAGAATGGCGATAAAAGAAGATAGAAGTTTAGACTGTCGTCACGTACTGCATAAGAAAAATTGCTCTCATCCTCCTTGCTGTAACTAAAGACAACTGGTAGTTTCACCTTTGTTTATGTTTACCCTGCTTTTGTGAATTGCTACTGAGCAAACAAACACCAGTTGAAGAGAGCCAACTAACCCCACAGGAGAGATCATATGAAAGATGGCTGCCAGGACAGGGGAGAACAATCAAACAAGAAACTGCTTAGTCGAAAGGTTAGGTTTTTTAAAGGATTTGCCTTTAAACCAAATTTACTGAAAATATAAAAATTTACTTACATATTGTAAAATCAATCAATGAAGCAAACTCCTATCTACACTGTTAGCATCAGATTGAAAACTCAGGACAAGACTCCCGAGGTCGAGCGGGTGACATGGTACAATGGTGGGGCGTTCACAACAGGTGTGACGGAAACTATAAGCCGATGGCCAACATACCCCCTATGCCAACCAACCCCGCTCTCCCCTACATATAAGAAATATAACAAATATTTTAGATAATACAGGCCTTATTAAGGAAGTGGGGGGCCGGAACAGACAACAAATACGAGGCAGCAGATTCTGACTAAGACTTTATCGTCTAAGACTGATGTAAGACTGGGGCTAGACTTGTGCCTTTTGGAGTGGGGCGATAAGGAGGGCTTAGGGTACAAAGTTTGGCCCTATGTTATTACTTATCATATTTATATAGCTAACATACTCATTTATCTATTTTGGCACCTAATTATAATAATATATAATCACTCTCATTAATATCTACATACAGAATATTTATAGCCCTCATACAATATAATATAATTAATATACATCATAGACCTCTTAACATAATTACAAATAAATATGTGTGGGTCACATCACAGTATACTAACCGGATGATGCTACATTGGAGGGCCTTAATCCAAGGCCATTTTAAGTCCCATCCGAAGGACGGCACAGCGAAGGATTTTTTATTCACTTTTAAAAATACCATGGCCGCACAGTGGGGCAACAAAAAAAAACCCAAAATCAAATGTTCATTTTTGGAGGTAACTATTATTGTTATTTTTATTCTTTGTTAGTCAACAAATGAGAAACGATTAGTTTCTTCCATACCATAAATTTTGTTTAAGTTGAAATTATAATTTTTGTTTTTGTTGTAAGATTGCTATTTTTTATTACAAAAATATTTTGAGCTTGTTACGGCACATTTCATTGATCTATGTTTTACAGCCATTAAGTGCATATATGGACGAACCACTTTATAGCAGTAACCGTCCAGTAAAAACCATTATACTCGTATAAGCAAAAATCTTTCACACAAAATAAATAATTTTAAGCATAATTATAGATAATGGCTTATCCTGGCTTAAGATGACAGCGATTGATCTAGGATGTATCAGAGAATTTTTTTTGCCTCTTGGGTAGTTATTTTCATTTACGTGAAAAATTTCGCAGCGCACAGTGGGCCCGAGAAGGAAAATACCGTAAAGTTGACTGTCTCATCACATTTTAAAACGGATAGCCATATATTTGGATTCATATCTACTATATAAAAAAAAAAAATCTGGTGTGTGCGCGCAACACACAACCTTAACTTACCAACTTACTTAGATTAGAAATTGATGATTTTTGTTAATTGCCACTTCTCGAAGTCACACATTTTTCCACATTCATTGCTTACTTTTTTTTTATTTGTTCTATAAAATCGCTAATTTTTTTTTATCATTAAATAAAAGTGTTTACTTGTGATAATTCGGCAATGCAAGCATAATAATCCAAGTCGTCTGATTTTATAATTCTCTATGTAGTTGTCGAAAACTTCATTTAGTTACCATGAAACTAATAATTTCCATTAAATGAACCATGCGTGTACTCCGCATACATGGGCTCAACGTATTTTATGAGTTGACGGAATATTTTTCTTTTTTTCTCCTCTATAGGTTTAATTGATTTTTTTTTTCATACTGATGGCGTAACGAGAGACAATTAATTTCTCCATATAAACCAAAACAAAGGTACTTTATAGAAAAATAAAAAAGGCACCTTCCCAATTAAAGGCCCCTCAGAACATTTTAATAATGATAAAGCTTACCTGATATTAAAGAACACCTAATTTTCATTAAGCATGACAAATTTTATCAAAATCATTTGATCCGTTCTGCATAAAATTGAAATTCATTGCTTACTTTTTTTTTATTTGTTCTATAAAATCGCTAATTTTTTTTTATCATTAAATAAAAGTGTTTACTTGTGATAATTCGGCAATGCAAGCATAATAATCCAAGTCGTCTGATTTTATAATTCTCTATGTAGTTGTCGAAAACTTCATTTAGTTACCATGAAACTAATAATTTCCATTAAATGAACCATGCGTGTACTCCGCATACATGGGCTCAACGTATTTTATGAGTTGACGGAATATTTTTCTTTTTTTCTCCTCTATAGGTTTAATTGATTTTTTTTTTCATACTGATGGCGTAACGAGAGACAATTAATTTCTCCATATAAACCAAAACAAAGGTACTTTATAGAAAAATAAAAAAGGCACCTTCCCAATTAAAGGCCCCTCAGAACATTTTAATAATGATAAAGCTTACCTGATATTAAAGAACACCTAATTTTCATTAAGCATGACAAATTTTATCAAAATCATTTGATCCGTTCTGCATAAAATTGAAAAAATAAAAAAAAAAAACGTAAAAATTAGACTAAATTCATTAAATGAAGTACCCCCTCCGTTTAATCAATTTTGATGAAATTTTTACAGCTATATTTCGGGCATATTACTAGATCAAATACTCAGTTTAATCAAAATCGTTAGAGCCGTTCTTGAGAAAATCGGGAAAAAAAAACGTAAAAAGTTATTAAATAAAGTACCCCCTCCGTTTAACCAATTTCGGTAAAATTTTTGCTGCCACATCGCGGGCATATACTTACGCTAAATACCCAATTTCAGGTTCGCACGGTTTATGGTTTTTGTGCTAGTCTGTTCACAGACACACAGACCATTTCGCGGGACTTGGTTATTTTGACTCAGTGGACCCCAAAACGTGTATTTCCGTTAAAAGTCGAAATTTTTCTCGATCGCAATACTTTCCCTTACTATTTATTTCATACATAGGTAAGTGAAAGTAAAAAGTAGGAAAACTAAAAATTAAAACTAAAAAAAAAAATCGAGATTTCACAGTCCTGAGAGTTCGATATATATTTTTCGATCTATGATTCTGCCTTTATAATTTTATATACGTAAATAATATAATTTTTAAGTTTAGTTGCTTTCCTACTGTAATTTTCCATCCTTATCCAGTTTAGTAAATATTATTGAAAAATGTTAAAACGTATATTTTTGAATTTTGCACAAAGCCGTAGGCTAGCAGAGGTGGACTGGTTAGGAAATGAATTATCCATAATTCAGCGACGTTTCTTTTCCCTTTGAAAGACTTCACCAGGCTCCTTAAGGGGCTGAGGGGGGATTACCGAGTAACAACCCTTTCCTTCAACTCTTATTTATTCAGACAGTCATTAATCGGGGGTAATTAAGCCCCCTTCCAGACCATTGGAGTACAAAAGAGTAACGCCGCAATACCAAATGAAAAAAATAAACATTTGTATAACTTATATATTTTGTTTGTTTATCTTTATTCTTTATTTTTTATTTTTATATTTTATCTTGAAGGATCAAAATATATTTCGACTTCATGTTCTTATGGCAGTTTTTAATTATCCCATATTACATAAACATTTGAATGAAACATCATATTGCCAATTGAATATTATTTGCTAAATGCTAGAGATATGATCGAAATCATGTCAATAATCAATCGACATCGAATATCGAATTCTATAATTACGAAATAAAAATATAAAATAAATAATAATATACATGACTAGCCGTATATACCGGTTTCACCCGGAGAATTTCATTTTTTAAATTTATAAAACCTATTAAGTGAGACTTTTATAGACTCAAACGGTCGATTTCGTAAAAACCAATGTAAAGTGAGATCAAAACGATTATTATAACAATAAAGAATATACCCAGAGATTGGCTGAAGTTATGCAATTTTAATATGAACAGGTGTTCGCGCCTGGTATCAGAGAACCACTGAGCGAAATTCGGAGACTTTAGGACAAACGGTATTGATTTCTCTAAAGAACAAATAGAATTTCATCTTTATTTACAAAGATTATAGCTGTAAATCCCGGTTTCACCCGGGAAATCTCTCTTAACGGAGCCCTGATCCATAAGATAAAATAACCTTTATACACATCATTTAACACTTTATCAATGATAATAGAAAGAAAAACAATAGATAATAGAAACACACCTTTTACTTAATGATTATAATATTAATAATAATAATAATAGATAGTATTTCTGTAGAAACAATTTCCTTATTCATACAATACAAAACTTCTTAATTTAATTGCTTCAATTGTAAACAAAAATATATCCTTTAATTTCACGAGCTCATTTTTTTTTGCAGTAAATTAGATAAAGACCGATCTTCATTAATATAATTATATAAGAAAACACTTCTAATTGGTTTCAGTATGGGACATGTTAACAGAAAATGTTGGATCGTGTCATTATCTTTACAATTATAGAGAGGGCAGGTCAAGTTAGGTTCAAATGTATAAAAAGTAGGGGAGAGCGGGGTTGGTTGGCAAAAGTTTTCACTTTTTTGATTGTTGAATCGTTCCTGTTAATATAATCCCAATGGGGCTGATACCACTGCAAACTTCCAGTATTAGAGTACTTTAAGCATTTTTTTTTACAACATAAAATTTAATACTAAGATCATAGAAAATTGAAGAATTCGTCAATCCAGAGTATGCCAATTAACCCCCTGTGTGGGGCAGGTTGGCCTAGAAGGTGGGGCTGTTTAGCCAGCTCATTCAAGCACTGCCTGACACATATTATTGTTATTAAAAGCTGCACTATAATGGTATAATAATTTTGAATCGGTTTTTAACAGCTTTTAAGGGAAAATAGAATGACAATAGAAGAAGATAGAAGTTTAGACTGTCGTCACTTTTTACATAACAAAAATTGCTCTCATCTTCCTCGCTAAAACTAAAGACAATTGGTATTTTCACCTTTTGTGTTGGTTTAACTTGCTATTGTGAATTGCTACTGCGCCAAAAAAAAAAGTTGGAGTGAGCCAACTAACCCCACAGGAGATATCATATGAAAGATGACTGCCAGGACAGGGGAGAACAATCAAACAAGAAACTGGTTAATCGAAAGGTTAGGTTTTTCAAAGGAGTTTGGGGCTATGTGAACAGAATCGGAGTCAAATGTTTTACCATGCCTTTAAACCAAATTTACTGAAAATATAAAAATTTACTTACATGTTGTAAAATCAATCAAAGAAGCACACTCTTTTCTACACTGTTAGCATCGGATTGAAAACTCAGGACAAGACGCCCGAGGTCGACCGGGTGACATGGTACAATGGTGGGGCCTTCAAAACAGGTGTGACGGAAACTATAAGCCGATGGCCTACCAACCCCCTATGCCAACCAGCCCCGCTCTCCCCTACCATTTATAATTGATCTTTGAGATTTATCACCCATCATACTCAGCTGTGCGACTAATCTAATTTTATTTATGTACATATATATTTCCAATTTTTTTTTTTTTTTTGTATACACTCAGGCTTCAGTTATAAATATTTTAAAATAAATATATAAATAAACTTTGGTATAATTAGCTAATTATATTTAAGAAAATGTTGGAAATAGGACTATATGTAAATAGTGGAGCGTAGAGAAGGTATGAATGAGTTGGCTGGGAAGAGGAAGAGGCCGGTGCACATCTAGCCAGCTATAATTTCTCCGCCTGACTATGGCAACTCTCCAGAATGTGTCCAACTTTTTTTACATTTTCTATTTCATTCAAGTAAAGTGTAAAATGTGCACCTCCCCATGGTTAGAAATACTCGTAAAATTTCTTTTACGATTCTCTCTATTTCTAAATTTATGATTTCGCTATTTTTATACAATTTTTTTATTTTTCCATCTATATATGGAGTTGTCTGAAACCATCGAAAAAGCTTTAAATTATCATTTTGCAGCTTTAAATTGAAAATTAAACCCTCTTATTGTTAAAATAATATATGATTTTTTTTCTGTTTTTTTTTTTTTTTTTTTTATATAGGGTAAACCATACAGTTATTGGCACCCCAACTTTAAATTAACTTACTTTACTTTTGCAGGTCTAGTCCCTCACTGGGTTGCCTGTTTAAGTCAGAGCGTCCCTCCACTTCTCTCTATCCACCCAGTCCCCTTCTTCAAGTCCCCTGCCGGCCATCTCCTCCTCCACGCAGTCCCTCCACCGGGTTCGGGGTCTTCCTCTTCTCCGTCTTCCTGGTTGTTCCCACAGCAGAAGTCTCTTAGGCCACCTAGGTTCTGGCATCCGCTGGCAGTGCCCGTACCATCGTAGTCTGCTCCTACCAATCCTCTCTGGAACTCCTTCGGTCACTCCCATCCTGCCCCGAATCTCTGCATTTCTTACTCTTTCTAGGCGGGTAGTCCTAAGACATCTCCTCCAGAAATCCATCTCTGCCGCCTGTAATTTGGAGTATAGTCCTGGGTTAAGCGTCCAGGTCTCTGCGGCATAGCTAAGGGATGGTTCGACAATACTCCTAAAAATTCTTATTTTGTTTTCTGTCGAGATGACCGAATTCCACAGTACTGGGTGCAACATTCTAGTCACCTTTCTTGCAAGGCCCACTCTTCTCCTAACTTCGGGTTCTGATGTGCCATTTTCGTGTATTATTGACCCCAGGTATTTGAAGGAGTTTACCCTCTTGCAGATTTTCCCATTAATCTGAAGGTCCGCGGCCTCATTACAGTTCACTGCCAGGTATTCGGTCTTTTCAAAATTTATTTGTAGACCCCACCTGATGTATTCCCTTTCTAGGTTCCGTAGTGCTTCTTCCAGGCCATCTCTGTTATACGCGACCACTACTTGATCATCAGCAAAGAACAGGGAGAATAGCATATGACCGTTTATGTCTATTCCTTTTCGTTCCCAACGTGCACTCCAATCTTTAACTGCTTGTTGGATATAGATTTTAAACAGTGTTGGCGACATACTGCATCCCTGTTTAAGGCCCTTTGTAGCAGAGAAAGGTTCAGACAATCGAGAGCCTAGCTTCACTCTGTACTCGTCCTCACTGTACAGATATTTAACTGCATTTATTAGGGCATCGCTTATTCCTGTGCTCTTTAGGGATTCCCACATTTTATACCTTGGTACACTGTCGTAGGCCTGTTCTAGATCTATAAACGCTAGGTGTACTCCCCTTCCTTTTTCCATTCGCTTTTCTATCAGCTGCCTTAGGACAAATATACTATCCGTGCAGGATCTTGCTGCTGTGAATCCAAACTGCTCTTCCGGGGTGATAAACTCCTCTTCTAACTTCTGCTTTAGAATTCTCCCAATTATTCTCGATACAGAACTCTGGACACAGATACCTCTATAATTTCGGCATTCATTCCTGTCACCTTTCTTATAAATAGGTATAATAAATCCTGTCTTGAGGTCCTTTGGTAACTCTTGCTCTTGTATTAGGAGATTTATTAGCTTTGTTAAGACCTTTACTATTCTACTCCCTCCTGCCTTTAAGAGCTCCACTGAAATACCTCCAGGTCCTGCGGCTTTTCCACATTTTGTATTTCTGAGTGCAACAAGAACTTCTTCTTCTTTAATAGTTATACTTTCTTGTGCATCACCCTCAGTTGGATATGGACCAGACCATTCTTGCCTTGTTTCGGTGAGCAGTTTTTCGAAATAGTCTCCCCAAGCCTTTTCACTTATCAGAGGGATCACATTTCCCTTTCCTTGTGTCCTGAGCGTCTTCAGTACCCTCCATGATTCGCGGATCTTATTGTAGCCTAGGGTGTTGTCGATCCTTCTACAGCAGTCTTCCCATGATTGGTTCTTGCTTTCTGCGACAGAACGTTTTACCTGCGTGTTAAGGGATCGGTATTCTCTCCAATCTTCATGGCTTCGAGTAGATAACCATTTATTATACATCACTTTTTTCTTGGCTACCCTTTCTTCTATTTCTTTGTTCCACCATTCTTTTGGAGGTCTAGATTTTACCTCTCCTAAGGCTTCACTAGCCGCTTCATGGATGCACTTTTTTAAATGCTCGTATATCTCCAAAGCTTTACCATCCCAATTATCGCCTAACTTTGCTTCCAGGCGGCGTTTGTAGAGATTTGCTGTGCTTTCCTCATTGAGCAGGTGTAGCTTATACTTACGTATATCTAACTGTGTGTATTTGGCTAGCTTAGGTGCCGTTTGCTTTCTTTTCCACAGTGCTATACACTTTGCTCTTAGCAACAAGTGGTCACTACCACATTCCATGCCTCGCAGGACTCTCACATCTGCTACTGGTATGAGGCTATGCTGCTTTGTAATGAAGTAATCAAGAATAGACGGTCTGAATCCCGGCTTATTCCAGGTGTACTTATGTTCCTTTCGGTGCTGGAAGAAAGTGTTCTGTATTTTAAGGTCGAATTCCTCGCAGATATCCCGCAACCTGAGGCCATTGTCATTTACATCTTCCTCACCGCATGTACCTATTACTGGATTTCCTTTTGCTTCTTTTCCAACTCGGGCATTCATGTCGCCAATTAGGAAAACTTGGTCTCTGTGCCTGATCTTCTCTAGATTAGCTCTGAGAGCATCCTCAAACTCGTCCTTTTCCTTGGCTGATTTATTGTTATCAAGGCCGTAGATACCGAGAATTGCAACATCATAGCCAAACATTTTCATTTCCACTCTTATTATCCTTTCCGAGACCATCTCATAGAAGTTTACGCATTTTTTGTGTTTTCCTTTGATCACAATGGATACCCCTGCCCTGGCTCGTTCACTTTTATCTACTCCACTCCAAATGTGAACCAAATTTCCGATCTGTTCCTGACCTTTCCCTTTCACCTTTGTCTCTGTCAAGACTACGACGTCGAGTTTTGACTTTTCAATCTCCGCGAGTACCTCTGCTTTCTTATTCGATAGACTCTGCACATTCCAGGTTCCGATTTGTATTGTCCTTTTCCGTTTCCAAGTCCGTTTCCCAATTTTTCCGTCCGGCTTTTCTTTTTTCTGACTTTGTTTAGCTTTTACACGTTTTCTACTAACAGGGTGCTGGCCTGATAGAAACCCCCAACCTGGAGGACCAGGGGTTTTTCTGTCGGGGTCACCTTCCCTTAGACCGGCTGCCATCCCTGGCTCACGGGCCCTGTCTGCCCGGGCATTCCCGCTACGCGCGAGCGGCTGCACTTATTTAGAGGCGGTGCATACTCGCCTCATCACAGCGTCGTCATTGGGCTCTTGGGGTATTTTTGTGAGTGGCCGCGCCGCCAGCCACCCTCCCCCACCCTGATAACGCTGCTGCTCGTGGTTCGGGGCTGCTTATTCAATGTATTCACAGCTGGCCTGACAGGTCGTTCCGCTATCCACCACCCGCGGACCCGCTCGGTAGCCTGAGCTTAGCCCCGAGTAAGCTCTTTAAATAACTTTAAATTAACGAAATAGGTAAACAAGTCCTAATTTTATTACAAGATATACATGAGTCTAATGTTTGAAGGGTCCTCTAAGTCATCTATGAAGTAAGACTTTAACGAACTAACCATAGAGAAGATTTCACAATTCAATCCACAAGGTGCCAATAACTAGATTTGGCACTTTTAACAATAAATATTGCCATATTGTAAAACTATTGAACATTTGACCCAAAAAAAACCTCTTGAGTCTTTATAAGGATAGATAAAGAGGAGTTATAGGAAGTTTCAATTAGATACAAGAAGTATTTTTTTTAATGTCACCACTGAAATTTAGTCTTAAGGGTGCCAATAACTTTTCGGTTTACACTATGCCATCCCAGTTAAGTGGCTAAAAAATAATTTTCTTCGGAGTAAATAAGTGAATAAATATTTTTGAATAATCTCTGTTTCTGTTTTTTTATTTATGCGTTATTCACATGTTTGTTTGTTTGTTTAACGTCACTTTATGCCACTAAGGCTAATCGGACGATGCTACAGTGTGAGTCTTAAATTTTACCTGCCTTTAACCTGACATCGTACAGGCTCGGGGCCTCCATTTTACGTCCTATCCGAGGATGGCATAGACAAGGATTTTTTACTCCCATTAAAAAATCCTAGGGCCACCTCGGGACGCGAACCCGCTACCTTTAGTATAGTAAGTTTCTATGCTAACCACTACACTACAGGAGACCCTACGTTATTCACATGTATCCATACCATGATTACCAATTTGACGCTCAATTTGTATATATTTAATGTCATATACGGTCCACACTGGATAGATTCCATTATTATGTATCAATAATTTATTCTAAAGGGACATATCAGTCATTTCAATAAGTGTATAAATCAGGCTTTCATTTGAAATGTTTTAATCGGACGGAGAACAATTATTCAACTCAATTTTTATTTCTGATTATTTTATTTCATCTAAAAGGATGGTTTTTATGACCGTGTTCGGTAGCCACTATTTTTTGTATATTTTTAACTTCAAAATTTCAAAACTTAATAATGAAAACGCGATTTTATATAAATACCGTACACAGAAGTAAGGAAATTTGACATATCCAATTATTCACTGGTATGACAGATATATTTGTGTAACATAAGTCAATAATAAAAAAAAAAAAAAAAAATAAATAAATATTTTAAATAATATCACAAGAAAATTTCATAAAATGTGAACTTTTTATATAGTCCGAAAAAAATGAATCATTATTACCTGATACTAACTGTAATCAATACATTAAGAAAAAATAAGAGCTGGTCAAAAATGATATTTTTAAATTTCTAATAATAATTACATTACATTTATTTTTATAGAGCGTGCATTTATAAATTTACACATATTAAAATATATTTAATTAGAGGCTAATGTGTATCTATAGCAGAATAAAAAATAAATCGAAAATAAGGTAGTGTTGCCTGGTCCTTGCTTTTAATTTTTTGGGATGACATTTTCAATAGACAGTTCATTTTAGTTAGTAGTGAAATAATGTTCTTCATGCGTCCGCTGAACCTGAAAACAGTCATAATTCGTAGATCTAGACCGATAAGTCAATGTCCTTGAACTCGACGGCTCGGTTATGAGGCTACAGGTAGTTTGTAGCGACCTTCTGATATTATTAGATAACTGCGAAACGAAAAACAAAAAAGCTATCAACTTTTTCTTGATTAATTAGAAAATAAAATTACCGAATGGAAGATAGGGGTGAAAGATATGAGGAAAATTATCTATAAGTATTTACTTTTTTTTACTTATTCGCAATCGGCTATCGGCGAAGTTTCTCCTACCAACTGATAATTAAAACAAATACCGTTAAAAATAAACTATAGCAAGGGTTATTGAAGAAATATAAAATATGAAATAAATCAGATAATTTTAGCTCCCTACCTGAATAAGATTGTGAGAAAAACTTCAGAAAAAAACGTTCTTTCATATCCAATATTGTAATTTAAAATATTGTCATAAATCATGCTAAATGTAATGTAGCATAATTTGAGGTAGTGTAAAATAATAATTAATAAACAATTAAATAATTATATATTTAGTTGATATAATTTTAGTATATAAGACGTTGTAGGGACCCACTTTTGTTCGTTTACCTCAGGAAGACTAATTCATCGATTAATTAGTGGCTGATATAAGAAATAATAAATTTCTTATCGAGGCCATAATCGAACCCTAGTTTCTGATAAAATTCAATTACCAAAATTTTCCATCAATTAAATTCATAACACAATCGTTCAAAAATTAAAGCTTAAACGGATTTTTCTCGGACGGCAAAAATTTGTACCGTTATTGAGTTTCCGCAATATTTTTAGAATAACCGAAATTGGAAAAAGACATAGAACTCTGCTTTTCCGCCAGGAAAACTTAAGAGTAAGGTATACCTTGAAACCTCAACATTAATCATTCTTCAACAATATATTTCCATATTTATTTGAAAATGTCTAACCAGGCGCCTTTTTAACGGAGCGCTGAATTGTGTTTCCGTTCCATTTTAAATATCCAACAAATATAAAAGGAAATATTTTTTTAAAAATATTTTATAACATGTTGTAACATAGTATTGGCGATATGTATGTTATTTTTTTAACTACAAAATTACTTCTCAAGTTGATACTAAATTTTTCAATACATCCTTCCACAAATAGATTAATGAACATTAAGAATTTAAATGTCTAGTCGACAATGTATATTGTCGAATAATGTTTTATAGCGCATTATAATAAACCATTCCGAGTACTACAAATCTGTCTAGTTTACACGAAAACAGCGGGTCCAGTCGCTGAGATATTTGCAATTCTTTTTTTGGGACGCACGCAATTACAATTCTTTTTTGGACTAGCAAATAATCTATTTTATTTTATTAACATTACCATTATTTGAAAATATATTGGGCATACACTATTTTTCCCATTGACTTAAGCGTTACAAGGTTGGGTTCTATGCAAGATTTAAACACTATTTTTGCTCTCCTGTAAAATTTGCAAAATGTGACTGAACACGTCCTAAGCGTGGGGTCTTCAAATATAATCTACAAACATCAAGAATAACATAAATAATTTTTCTAAACTTATTCTAAACTTTAATTATTTAGTATTTACTTTAACTTGAATATATCTCGTCAGATTTTTTGAAAGAAGCCCTGCTTCTTTATAATATACAAAAGAATCGTTCGTACTTTTATTTGATGTCCCTTTTTCACTAGCAGTGTAGAAACTCAAGAGCATTTTAATCATAAATCTTTACTTAACTGGAATAGGCTCCCGGGAATTTCTATTGCACGAAAGACCCTAACATAACTTGAAATATTTTCCATTCTCACACATCAGGGCAAAATTTTTAAATTTAATATTCCACTGTTTAGTGAGTTACTGAATCCTAAAAAAAACTTCTGACACATTAATGGTCAAATTTTGAAGCGTTTATAGTCATGGATACCTATTTCGTATTGTCATTAAACAACGAATGATACATTGGTTATGTAATATTAAAGTGGTTAAGTTGAGTTTCCTTACATTTAGGTTTATTGTTTACCTATTCAATAATTATATGTACACAAACCTCGTATAGTCCTACTTTCTCTTGTCTATTATTTATAATACTCTTATTTTTACCAGTTTGCTCTTGCCATTAAAATGAGTAACATTGAGTGCATAGCTGTGATGAAATTTTTAGTTAAAAAAGGCATAAAGCCTTTAGAATTTTTTCGACGTCTAAGGACTATGTATGCACTGTCACTTGCTATAGCACTGTCAAGTTTAAGGTGCCTTTACACTCTACGAACTTTAACTTCGAACAGCCTTCACGTCGACTGTTCGGGTGTTCTAGGTACTTCATCTGTTCGCCAGTGTTGGGGGGTAGCGCTAGTGTCACTTTCCATTTGAATTTTTCCCAAGGGACAGGAGTTGTTTGTGTTATTAGTGCGCCGTTCTCATTCGTCTCCTATTTTTTTTATTTTTCAGATAATATAAAATATATTGATAATGGAGATTTTTTCTTCATCATAAGCTAGCGTTGGGTGCGTCAGCCATATTGGTTCGCTTCACGTCACGTTAAGTATAAATGGCTGTTCGTTTAACGCCGGTACGGCAAGGTTCGAGGGTGAGGTTCGTAGAGTGTAAAGGCACAGTACTAGTCCAAAGTTTAGACTCACTCCTATTTAATTCACAATCTTCAAGTTTAAAAAAATAATTGTTACTCAAGAGATAACATTTCAAAAATTATATGATTGTTTCTAATACAATCTGTATAAATGAAGATGAAATTCTGTTTGTTTGTTTTTTTGTTTGTTCTTTGTAGAAATCCATACTGTTTGTCCTAAATTCTCTACATTTCGCTTAGTTGTTCTTTCATACCAGGTGCGAAAACCTGTCCATATTAAAATTGCACAACCTCAGCCAATCTCTGGGTATATTCCTTATTGTTATAAAAAATCGATATGATCTCGCTTTACATTAGATTTTTACGAAATCAACCGTTGGATTAAAAAATAATTCTCATTTCTGTCCTAACGAACTTTTCTTGACCCACGGCTTTTCTCATAGTTTTCCAAAGACCTGGGTGAAACCGGGATATACAACTAGTAATAAATAAAATAACAATAAAATTATAGTTGTTATCTTGTTCAATAAATGAAATGTTGTTATTTATTTATTTTACAAAATCTAAGGGTGAGTCTAAACTTTTGACTGGTACTGTACCGTAAGAGTCACACCCTCGGCCGGAAATATCATGGCCACTATTTTTTGGGATTCAAAAGGAATCCTGATGATTGATTAAAAAGACAAAGCCGTAAAAATCACAGGAGAATACTATTGTAATGTTTTGACGCGTTTAAGAGAAACAATCAAGGAAGTTGAGCTGAGGAGTAATGCTGCTTCATGACAATTCCCCTGTGCACACCTCTCGTCAAGTGATTGCCATGATTGAAACCTTGGGCTTTGATGTGATCAACCATCCACCCTACAGCCCACATCTACCTCCTGGTGACTATTTTCTATTCCCAAACTTCAAAAAGGAGCTCAGGGGGAGGCTTTATTAAATAAATTAATTAATAAAACAATTAAATAGATGTGAGGGGCATTACATTGAAAAGTAATATATGATTTGTGTTTTTATTTCATTCCCTACTAGAATGAGGCCGAGAAATTTTTGACCTCCCCTCGTCAATCATAATTATATCATGATATATGATTTTCAAGCGTTGAAATTTAGTCATGAATATAGAAAATAGTGGCCAATGATTACGTACATTAAAACAACTGAGTCAGTAATGGGACATTAGAGTTGACTTATTGTTCACCAACTGATTACAACAGGTTTAACCAAATAATAAAACTAACTTTAAGTATAATTACTCCTTGATATTACTTCTAGTAAATTACTAAAATGATAATGGTCTTATTTTCACTTGCTAGGTCGATCAAAAACGATTGAGGGCAATTGAAACAGCGGTATCGAAGGCAGAATGAAGAATAAATGAAGTGATAAGCACTACCTTACTATCTCTAAAAATAAGTTAGCCCAGATTGGCAGTCTTAGCACCAGGCCAGCGCTAGTACCTGTTAGGAATTATTTATTTTTTGTAATTCGTATAAATTTGTTTAAAAAAATAATATAAATAAAAAGGAAAAAATTAAAAAAATGGGGAAAAATGATGTAAAAATATACCCCAAGTTCGATCTAATATTACAAATTAAAAATCTCTTAAATAATATGTCAAACGTAACTAGTATAAAATATTAAAAAATAATAATATTCTAAAACGCATATTATTAATAACACATATACAAATGTTTAAAATCAATGAATAAAAATTTTCATTTGAAGACCAAATATATGAAAAAACCTTAGCATTTTATATTTTTATCTATATAAATAAAGATAAAATTCTGTTTGTTTGTTTATTTGTTTTTTCTTTATAGAAATCCATACTGTTTGTCCTAAATTCTCTACATTTCACTGGGTGTTTCTTAGATACCAGGTGAGAACACCTGTCTATATTAAAATTGCATAACTTCAACCAATCTCTGGGTATATTCTTTATTGTTATAAAAATCGTTTTGATCTCGCTTTACATTGGTTTTAACGAAATCGACCGTTTGAGTCGATAAAAGTCTCACTTTATAGATTTTATAGATTTAAAAAATGAAATTCTCCGGGTGAAACCGGTATAAACAGACAGCTAGTTTAGTATAAAACAAAATTTCAAAGCTACAATAAAACTATTAAATAATCACAGTCAGATACATTTTTTATTCAATTATTCTTATTATAACTGAACGAATAACATTCTCGAATTTCTGTGAGATTAATCTGTTTATAAATCTCATCGAAACTATTTATTTCGAGTTTCCATATATTCTTAGGAGCCTAGAATTTTTATTTGAAAAAAAAATATATATTATCTGTATTTTGAAAACAAAATGCTATTAAAAATATAGGAACTGTGGAAATAGAATTTCCAGCTTATAATAATACAAGGAATCAATTTCTAAATTTTCTAAATCAATATGATGATGATAAATATAAAAAGTTACTAACTACGACTAAACAAGAAGAAATTGTGAGCATTACAATCTATTTACGGTCAATAAATAAATATATTTAGAATATGAATTACCCACCAGAGTAATCCTCCAGATTTGTTTTATGAATGGCTGTATGGATAATTCCAATGCCAAAAAAATAAATTAAATAAAATAAAAAAATAAATAAACATAAAATAAAATACAGACACTGTGTCAGGTAAAATAGCTAATAACCAAGTAAATAAACCAATATATAAATAAATAAATATGTAATTAAATCGATAAGTAAATAAATATTTAATTAATTATATAGATAAATAAATAAAAATGACGGATATATTTCAAAAGTATTATATTTTATATACTCGTAATGCATTGGTATTTTTTATAATGTAATACATACACATACATGAAAACACATACAAACATATATAAAATTGTAAATATATATTCCTACTGATCAAACAATCATCTTACAACAAAGCACCTGACCGTGCCCTAGAGAATTTGGGAGCTGTTCCATTTGAGCCGACCGCCCGTATTTCTCCCCAAGACCACAAGCAATCCAATCTTCTTCCAATATCTATCCAAGATATCGCCCTATCCCATCCGTCATACCAACTAAACAATATTCTTATTTTCCTTCTTCTTGTATCCTATCCGAGGACGATGCCGACCTTTGTAGGTCTCATATTCAATTGAACTTAAAATTCTCTCGGGTTTACGGCTGAATTTTAGGTATTTTAATTGTCAAATGACCCTTGTGATAATCAAATAACCCATCCCATCAAACAGGAAGTACTTTATTAACCTAATACCATAATGCTATTTCACAAAATACACGACATTAATCCATCTTCCGAACATATATCCAATAATTTAATGAAATAGATTCTCTAAATCCGCGCTGGCTGTGACAAATTATCTAATGAAATTAAATAAGTCTTTAAATAAAATCAGATAAACAGAATTTTTTGGCATAGAGGTGAAAAATGGTAGGATGTCCGTTTTTTTGTTTTGTTTTTTTCTCATCTGGGATGATTTAGACTTACAGCCTAGAGTTATAGGAGTTACAGCCAGAAATTTTAAAAACTTGTCTTAGCTTAGGAGATTAAAGCTACTATAAAACACCGTAAACAGTAAAAAAATCCTATATGTGGGTCAACACGACGGATAATCATAAGACCACAATATTCATGGAATTCCAAGAAATGCCGAGCATTGATAACCCTTTAGAAAGCAGTTTTTACTTTCACTTACCTATATATGAAATATATAGTAAGTGGAAGTATTGCGATCTTGAAAAATTTCGACTTCCGGTTTTCAACGGAAATACACGTTATGGGGTCCCCTGAGTCCAATTAACCAAGTCCCGCGAAATGGTCTGTGTGTGTGTGTGTGTGTGTCTGTGTGTGTGTGTGAACAGACTAGCTAAAAACTATAAACCGTGCGAACTCAAATAGGGTATTTTGTGTATGTATATGCCCGCGATGTGGCAGCAAAATTTTTTAAAAATTGGTTAAACGGAGGGGGTACTTTATTTAATAACTTTTTACGTTTTTTTTTCGATTTTCTCAAACACGGCTCTAACGATTTTGATTAAACTGAGTATTTGATCTAGTAATATGCCCGAAATATAGCTGTAAGAATTTCATCAAAAAATTTCGACTTCCGGTTTTCAACGGAAATACACGTTTTGGGGTCCCCTGAGTCCAATTAACCAAGTCCCGCGAAATGGTCTCTGTGTGTGTGTGTGTGTGTGTGTGTGTGTGTGTGTGTGTGTGTGTGTGTGTGTGTGTGTGTGTGTGAACAGACTAGCTCAAAAACTATAAACCGTGCGAACCTCAAATTGGGTATTTTGTGTATGTATATGCCCGCGATGTGACAGCAAAAGTTTCATCAAAATTCCTCAAAGGGAGGGGGTACTTTATTTAATAACTTTTTACGTTTTTTTCGATTTTCTCAAAAACGGCTGTAACGATTTTGATTAAAGTGAGTATTTAATATACGAGTATTATCTCGTAATAATATGCCCGAGATATGACTGTAAAAATTTCATCAAAATTGATCGACCGGACTTTACTTAATAAATTGTGTATCATTTTCACGTGTTTTTTTTATTTACTCAAAAATGGTTTTAACGATTTTTATCAAACTGGGTATTTGATGTATGTATATGCCAAAGATGTGATAGCCAACATTTCATCGAAATTGGTCAAACGGGAGGGGGGACTTTACTTAATAAATTTTGTATCATTGTTAGACCACTGTTCACACTTACAACACAGACCATTGTTCGTAATTAAAGCCGTTCTGTTCATTTAATGGAAATTATTTCCATGTTCCATATATGTTTCATGGTAACTAAATAAAATTTTAAACAAGTACATAGAGAATTATAAAATCAGTCGACTTGGAGTATTATGCTTGCATTGCCGAATTATCTCAAGTAAAAACTTTTATTTAATAATAAAAGAAATTAGTGTTTGTTATAGAGCAAATGAAAACAAAAATAAAAAATGAATTAGAAAAAATATGTAACTTTGAGAAGTGGCATTAACACAATTTCTAATCTAAGTATGTTGGTAAGTGAAAGTTGTGTGTTGCGCGCACGCACCAGATTTTTTAAGACTTCTTTAGGATCGTTTAAATTTAAAATGGTGGCAATAATGGATTCTAATTAAATTTTGATTTCCAGCTTTCCATCGCTGGGCCCATTAAAAAGGAATTCAATTCTTCCTGGAAAAGCTTATGTTCATTTGATATAGGAGCCTTAACAAAGGATTCAGGCACTTCTAACTTCTCAGATACACTCGGTTACTGTCAGATATTAACCCTTTGCACTCTATGTCTCCGGAGCGGAGCCATTTAAAAATTGTCCTCAAACTCGAGGGCTCGGCTACGGAGACAATGCAAATAATTTTCAGTTTTGAACACATAAGGACATAAACAAATCGTAAAAACTATTTATAGGATATTTCGCTTTTGGTGATAAATAGCGGTCGCGGCTCGCGGTGTTTTTCATCATTTTTATAGTACGTTAATCTTTTAACATCGCCTATATTTTGTGGATTTAATTCATCTTCTATTTCCTCAATTGTACAATAATTTAGTTCAGGGCACCAAATAATCCCTTCACTTTGATTTAGTTTCCCATGTGCTTCTACTTTAACCGGAAAGTTATTAAGTAGATTTTCACATTTTAGGAGCTTTTCTGATTGAATATCTGAAAAAAATTTCAACTAAAAAGGTCCCATCTCATAATTTTTTAACTGTTTTGAATTCTCCAATTAGATTTTCATGATTTTATATATAATAATAATAATAATAATCATAAAATTATAAAAAGTATATAAAATCTAAAAACTTTTTTGAAATTAATATAAAATTTTAAATAATTAAATTTTTTTTGTAACTATGTGTTCTTGAAGCTTCACAAATACATATAACCTGAAAATGAAAAATTCTTATTTGTCAGAAAACACGGGAGTCCGTTCCCACTAAATCTTGAAAGTCAAAATATCATTTCAAGCCTAAGTGGAAAAGGACGGTGTTTTTTGACCAGTAATTTTTTTTTTTTATTATTATTACAAGACAATCAGCCTACTTGATTGAAAATATTTTTTGGTCACAGATGTTTATCTTGATAATAGCGTGAGTGCCGCAGCGTTAGAAAAAAAAATTTTAAATTATCCTTATTTTTTTAGCTTATACGAGTATTTTTAGCGTGCTACAATTATATTTTTTAGAATGCATAATACCCTTCTCATGTAAACATATCACCGATAGGTTATTTTTTCAATTTTTCTTTAAAAGTTATAAATATCTCTCAACATGAAAAGTTTTGACCGATCAAGTAATTACAATACACATTGCCAATTACCAATAAACGCTCAAACTCATTCTTAGATTTATATTTTTAAAAATTTCCTTAATAAAAACAAATGAATACATCTATTTTATATCCCTCTTGCTACACGGCATTCTTATCAACCAGTAGGAAAACACCATATTTTTTTTTTTAATAAAACATTTCTCTCTATTTATCTACTGTTTGGAAACAATAATCGTTTTAATAAAATTTCTTCGTTCAATTATTTTTTTTTTGTTTATCTTTAAGACAATGCTTCTTATTTTAAATGGCAGGACCTGTTACAGTAGACCATTTAATGCTCCCTGATCCGTGGAACGGGTTGAATGGTTTAGTAACTCCGTTCCTGAAATAGTCCCTTCTCTCCCTTTGTCGCACGGTGCTCGCGGCTGCCCTAAGGTTAATTAAAGAAAAGTGGCTGGCTGTGAGATCTGATTTGCATCTGAGCACCCACAGAGGAGCTATTGTCCCCTACACCAATATAGCACCTCCTCTCAATCCCCACAAAATTATTCTTTCCTAAATAGCTATAGCTTCCGATTCACAGACAATCCGCCGATTCAGCTATTCAAATCGCTAGAAGAAATTGCAAATAATCCGCTTATATTTTTACCCGTGTTTCCTACAAGCTTCTCTTTTTTTTTTTTTTAGAAATATTTGTAATATTTTTTTTTATAAATGTAACACGTTAGGTGCGGCAGACGAATGCGTTTTCTTTTGATTAAAAGTAAATTAAATGAGCGTCTCAAGGGCATCATCTCTTGGCAAGGATTGGAAATAGACATTATATCTGCAGGACAGGCCGATATAGGATTTACGCCATTCTTTATCGAAAATCGGACCTTGGACTCCGATTCTAGAAAACGAAAGAATTTCAACTGTTTCGGACATTGTCATGTGAAAATCGGTTGTTAAGAAGGGAATGTAAGACATCGGACCCCGGGGACCTATGCCGCACCTAACGTGTTAAGGAGGATGAGTAATCTGAGTTTCAATGATAAATTATTCAATTTATTCAGTCTTCAAACGAGTATAAATATTCAGGTCGTGAGCTTCAGTGGTTCACTTCAAATCCATAGTCCGTCCCAGAGGAAACTTTCCAGCTATTAAGTTCCGGACATGATTGTCACCCATGGGTACGGATGTCCAGAAATTTCGGCAATCAAGAGAAGGAACCGTCGCCCTGGACCGATGATTTCGGCCACTCCCTTCAGAGTGTCTAATTGGTCATAATTTGAAGTCCCAAAGCCTCCTCCAATCGGAGGCGGATTAGGGAAGGAGCGTTAGGAAATGGCGTCATCTCCTGGGCCAGGATATTGCAGCCCTTTTGATAATTGGCAAAGGAATTAATAACCCTTCGCCCCCACCCCCCGGCAGTGCCCCAATAAAAAGTGATACATCCGCGATCTGCTAAACTGTCCTCATTTCCAGCCAATCAGCTGCGACCATCCGATACCGCCCACCCCACCCACCAGATAATGTCCTACTTAATGCCCTAATCAATGTTGTATTTCATCCCTCCCGACTTTGGGGTTGAATTCAAGAGCGTGTTAGACAATACAAGACAAGGTTCTTTTTATTTTATCTTGGCAATAAAAAAATAGGCATATCCCCTTTTGTTTTCAGTAGCACTGATCCATCTAGTAGGTTTTTCTGATGACCATTTTGTGTTCTGAATATGAACATTTTTTTTTTTTTTGAGGCAGATAGTTGCTAATCAGTGGCGTAGCAAGAAATACTAAGGAGTCTTTTTCGTTTAATCCCCGCATCTCTAATTTATTGCTCAAAATATAAACATGTGATTAACCATTATCCATATTATTAATAACATATGAGTAGGTTTATTTTGTATTTGCATTTTGCATTATGGCTCTATTTAAGGCATACGATGATTTTAAAGATATGGACCAAACAATTAAATTTCTTCAAGAAAAAGGCCTGTTCCACAAGGAAAAACAATTCCGGAATGGCCACATTGTGAGTTTATATTAGAGAGGGATGGCTTTTAGATGGCGATGTCACCACGCAAGCTGTTTGAAAAATGGCACTAGCAGTGGCGGTCCCATGGGGGGGGGATATTGGGGATCAATCCCCCCCCCGAAATTTCGACGAAAAAAAATTAGTGGGATGAATTAAAAAAATTAATTACGCATCTAACTTTTACGAGTTTTCTGGGGAAGTTTAGTTTAATTTTGACTAGAATTTTTTATACAGAATTTTGTATATGTACTTAATGTATAAGCATAAGCAAATAAAGTGTGCTATTTTTTTTTCCTACCGACCAATCCCCCCCCCCCGAATTTTTTTTCTGGAACCGCGCCTGGGCACTAGAGTAGATAGATACGTGGTTCACCGGTTCGAAACTTCAATTAAATACAGCAATGATGTTCATTTATGCTTGGACATAAAAGTATACAACCCCCTTATTTTGCCAAGAGGAATTAGGTATGTCTGCGAAAACTGTTACTAATTGGAAAAATTATTTAAGGGAGGTTTGCGCAGATTCTCTCATCAGAAACCCAATAATAATGTCGAAATTTTGGTCATTAGAGTAACAGTTAATAAATCTAAATATTTTTTTTTATAAACATGTTTTTTATTTTTATAATAAAAATAGATGCGGGGATTAAACGAAAAAGACCCGTACTAAGGCCTTGAGAAACTCTTAGAGGACACAATTTCTTTACATTAGGAGTTTAGGGAGGTTTACAAGAAACTACAATACTAAGCCCTTCCGAAGACATCGAATCTGGAGCACCGTTTCTCCACTTCTTGAGCGTCTATGACTCTTTGTCCCTGATAACTTACCTCCGGTGTCAGGAGTAAAATCAATTGTTAGCCTTATGTAATTACATGACATTATTAAAAATTTTATGAAATAACAATAATACTACTCATTAAAGAAAACCTTTTATAATAGAAATTATCTGGATTATCTTGCGTTGTACTTATCTTGAAACGTATTATCTCCGTTTGAAGGAGATTTTTTTCGACGTTGTTAAATTTTTTTAAATATTATTCATAAATAAATGAAGTAAGCAATAATCAATTGTTATTTATTTATTAGCATTGAATAAATAACTGCGGTAGTTTCTTTGAATTCCTATTATTGGCAAGAGGTATTTTTCAAAGAAATATTATTATGTGTTTGATAATGTCTCATTTAACAAATAAAAAAAAAAAAAAAAAAACTATAAAAAAGGACTTTAATTACGTTACAATTACTTGTTTATTTACAATTTAATTATTTATTTATTTATATACAATTACACTAACTCCAAAACTACTCTATTCAAGGGTGCCCGAAGGATTTCTTCCATGGCTAGAAAAAATTTAAGATGAAGTCAGAGGGGTCTGACTATTTAAAGATCAATTAATTTATCAAATTAAACTTATTGTTATTTCAAAAATTAAAATACTATTTTATTTCATTTTAATAAATATAGTGAATTAATACGAATTTAATTTTTAGATTTGTATACATATTTTCTAGGGGATAATTTCTAGGCCCCTCCCTGCGGACACCCATGAACCTATCATGCGATACTGCAGTATAAATTTATATACTTTCTCTCAAAAGTAGAATTCAGTTTCGTTAAGAATGGCATTATTCCTAGACATCAAATAAACTTCATTGTATACTTTTAGAAAGATCTTAGATGAAATAATGAAATTTATATGTATGAATTGCATGTACGTGTGTATATGAGTTGAATTGATGAAATGATATGCGTAAATACCGCTTAAGATTGTTTCAATGTTCGATATTGAAATCTTTATACAGTACCAGTCAAAAGTTTAGACTCACTTGTATTTAATTCACAATCTTCAAGTTTAAAAAAATAATAGTAACTCAAGAGATAACATTTCAAAAATTATATGATTGTTTCGAATACAATCTATATAAATATAGATGAAATTCTTTTTGTTTTGGTTTTGTTTGTTCTTTATAGAAATATATACAGTTTGTCCTAAATTCTCCAAATTTCGCTTAGTGGTTCTTTCATACCAGGTGCGAACACCTGTCCATATTAAAATTAACTTAACTTCAGCCAATCTCTGGGTACATTCTTTATTGTTATAAAAATCGTTATGATCTCGCTTTAAATTCGATTTTTACGAAATAAACCGTTGGAGTAAAAAAAATTCTCATTTTTTTAAAATTTTCTTGACCCCTAACGAACTTTTCTTGACCCACGGCTTTTCTAATTGTTTTCCAAGTTCCCAGGGTGAAACCGGGATATAAAGCTAGTTATAAATAAATTAAAAATAAAATTATGGTTGTTATGTTTTCCAATAAATAAAGAGTTGTTACTTATTTTATTTTACAAAATCTAATTGTGAGTCTAAGCCTTTGATTGGTACTGTAAATTGTTTTTCTTTTGACTTTGAATAGTTAATTTTCAAAATTTGAGAGGTTATTGATATCTTAAAATAATATTTTTTTTTTTTTTTTTTTTTTAACAAAACGAAGGAGTGAAAACTAACTAATCTTCTAGTTATCTCGGTATTCCTGCAAACAAACTATTTTAAATGCCTATCTAGCATTACCATCTACTCGTATCTATCCATCAGCTCCCATAAAAACAAATATCTGTCGCTGACTCAGGGAGTCCCAAGTGGACCCACCAGTCAGCAAAGCGGAGCACTTCATCCCCTTAAGAATAAACAAAAACTAACCTAACCCCTCCACTAGACCAGGTCTAACAGATGATTGGTATCTGTTGCAGAACTATGTCCTCTAAGCGTAAGTCGCCGCCTTCCAAGCTGCAAGAGGGTAGCGAGAACGGTGAGGAAGAAGTTAGAGCGGGCATGTTCTACAAGCTGGAGTCAAGCAGCCCGGGTTCGGAGGGTATGACGGACCAGGAACAGGAGGAGAAACAACCGGCCGACTGCCACAAGCCTCCGCAGGCAACTCTCCTCAACAACAACTCCACCACCCTCAACCACAACAGCAAGAGGACAATGGACGACGTCCTCAAGAGGCTATCGCTCAAGATGAACAAGGAAGAAGCGCCGAGGGGGTCTCCCAACAGGTCAGTTACATTTTGTACTCTATTATACAATATTTTCCATATTCTTCGTATCTATATCTTATCTGTCGTATTTTGATGTATCGTTTGAAGTGATGAAAATATAAGTAGGTTAACCATTCTGCTATTTAAACATTAACACGTTCATGCCGGCGTGTACCACCGCACAGTGGGAAAATCTTGTCACTTAGCGGCCAAAAATCTATAACTCCTGATTAAATGACGATAATCGAATAATTCTTTTTTCATTAAAGAGCATGGGATTTCCATTATCAATGAGAATTAAAAAAGTAAAAATACCATCGCTCAAAGTATTTCAAATCAATTTTTAAATGAATTCTTTCTTCACGTAAATTTAAATAAAATAGTTTATTCGGTGCAGGGTTATACATAGGGAATGAATTGAGCCAGGATTATTATCTATTGAGCTTTCTGCTTATATACAAGTCTTTTTCAGGAATTTATATCAATTTAATTACTTTCTTTTCATAAATTACATAGTCAATGTGGAAGGAATCAAAACACATTTTTACCCAATACTTCTTATTTATAAAATATGTTTTGTGCAATAATATAAAAGGCAAAGCTCTATAGAAAAAATAATAATATTACAGAGATGAGCATAGATTTTGCTTAAAATAAATTCAATTTTTTCCTACTGAGGTTTACTTTTTATATTAATGCACCAAACAAATTTTATTAATAAGAAGAATGGCTGTAAAATTATTGGAAAAAATTGCGTTTTAATTTCATCCAAGCTGAGTATGTAATTTACGAAACGAAAGTATTTAAATTGGTATAACTTCTATTATTGGCAATAGTTGGTTCTGATTTTTTCCATACAGGTAGAGGGTTAAGGGTGCTAAAATACCAAAATAGAATTAGATCGATCAAATGCGATCGATCGGCGATTTATCGATTTTAAGATTTAAATCCCTATATTTGAACTTTCAATACATTTTCGGCCTCGAATTAGATATAACCATAAAAAGTACTTATCGTTGAATTATAGAAAAATATTTTTTTCCGTTAAAATTCCTAAAAAAAGAGGGTATTTTTAATTTAATTTTTTGGATTTTTACTTGATCAGACAATAATTTTTAAAAACCTTTCAAATGGAGCAAGTACATGAAAAATACATGTATATAAGCAGAAAGCTCAATAGATAATAATCCTGGCTCAATTCATTCCCTATGTATAACCCTGCACCGAATAAACTATTTTATTTAAATTCATGTAAAGAAAGAATTGATTTAAAAATTAATTTGAAATACTTTGAGCGATGGTATTTTTATTTTTTTTATTTTCACTGACAAAGGAAATCCCATGTTCTTTAATGAAAAAAGAATTATTCGATTACCGTCATTTAATCAGGAGTTATAGATTTTTGGCCGCTAAATGCTACCCACTGGAGCACCCTAAAGGTTGTTGAATTTCCCGAAAACTGAGGAATGTAGTTAGCTTTTCAGTTGTATAACCCATGATACAATTGCATTTCATCTTTTGAGTCTAAAAGAAGTTTTTCTGTTGAAAAACACGCTAGAGAATGTCACTGCTGGGGCGATGAGGAAGCGCGCTAGAGCCTTCATCCAAAGTAATGGATGCCGAACTTCCCATGAGTTAGAGTTAGTTTTACTTTTTCAAGACTAGAAAGAACAATGTATGAATTCTAAATAATATAAAAAGGGTAATAATAATCTAAAATTAAAACAAAAACTCCTTAGTTGAAAATTAAGAAACGCTTTCATTAAATTAAATTAAACTTTTTTCTTCACTTCTACTAAAATTTGAAAAATTCTAAATAAAAAATTTGAAGATAAAAAATAATATTATTATTGTAGAACCATATTAAAATGGATTATTGCAGGGCGTGTTCAATATGTCCTCCATTACTTTGGATGCAGGCTTATCTTCTACATTTTTTATGTTTTTTTACACTATGTCTGGGACACCCAGTATAAGGATACTTCTTTTAGGAATTCGAGAAAAAAATATTTATTTCAAAGCAAATGATATTTGTTGATAAATCCAGGCTGAAGTATATGGTTATGTCCTTTTAGAATGTTTTATATAATGCTTTTTGGAAAATTGCGGTCTAATTTATTCCCACAAAAGCAGTCTGTGTATTTAGACATAATTTTTTTTTTTTTTTAAATAATATTTTACTTTATGAAAAATATCTTCGTACCGTTGACCATGTACGGATTATTTGATAAAAATTGTATCAGTGAACTTCGAAATGTTCTTTCATCTCCGCCTGATTTCGACATGACAGGTTATATTCATGTCTCGGCCGGCTCCCTTTGGTGTTTCTCTCTCAACCAAGCGTCAATAATCTCTTGTTGATCTGTTGATTCCACACTCGAATGGTTCTACCTGATAACTTCCACCGAATCGTACACGTTTTCCTATTATTTGATAGTTGAAACGTTTTGTTTCAAATAAGTAGTATGGTTTTCTGTTCTTTGGAAGTATAATTTAGGAAGTAAAGTGCAAAATACACTTCGATGTGTATACATTAAAAACCCATTTAATGTTTGGTTTGTGAATTATTTATGTATCCAAAAAACAACACAAAAATATAAATATATTTTTTGTATTAAAAATATATAGGGTAAACCGTACAGTTATTGGCACCCTTAAGACTAGATTTCTGTGTTTAAATTTAAAAAAATACTTCTTATGAAGGGATCTAATTGAAACTTCCTATAACTCCTCTTTATCTATCCTTATAAAGACTCAAGAGGTTTTTTTGGGTCAAAAGTTCAATAGTTTTACAATATGGCAATATGTATTGTTAAAAGTGTCAAATCTAGTTATGGGCACCCTGTGGATTTAATTGTGAAATCTTTCCTACGGTTATTTTGTAGAAGACTTACTTCATAGATGACTTAGAGGACCCTTCAAACTCATGTATATCTTGTAATAAAATTAGGACTTGTTTACCTATTTCTTATCTTTTACATGGTGTTACGTTAAAAAAAAATATTAATTGGTTATAAATAAATAAAACAATCGTAACAAAAAGGTGGTAGCTCAGTGGAGACGGGCGGGTTCTTAAATGACTAGTGATTAAAAAAATTGAAATAAATTAAGGGGCGCCACGCTATTTATTTTAAGGAAATAGCGAAAACCTAAAGCAAACTGAATAAAAAAAAAATAATTTAAATTTAATAAGTGAAAATTACCTTAAAATCTCGGAGAGGGCTGTACATAAAATACAATTTGCAATTTACACTTATGAACTACTTAATGGTAAGTTAAAAAGAAATTGAACAAAACAAATTAAACTCAAATAAAAAAACTTTTAATTAACACTATATTTACACTACGATATTAAAAATAAAATTTACTCACAATTTCTGTAGTCAGGCCTGATCAAAATCTAACTCTATTCACACAACTAGAAACAATTTAAACTTATAACAACTATACAAAAAAAAAAGCAAGGTTTAACAAAGAAATTAAAAGAAAAATATCTCCAGTCTGTTCTCTTAACTCGCCTGTCTTCTCGTAGCTTTGTTGCCAGTAGCCACTCGGCTTGGCGATTCTCGTCACCGGAATCTCTTCCGTGAACGCCGCTATTCTTCAATTCTCTGATATTTAGCGATATAGACCACAACTAGGTTTAACACTAAAACAGTCTCATTTTATCATCACTCGTCGAACGCTAGCGAACATCTCCTGTATTTTCCTTCGTTGTTTCTCAAAAAAACAAATGCCTTAATAACAGCTGTTTTTCAATTAATTACTTCGGTCCCGTCTCTTCTTTTAGAATAAAACATAATTATTTTTATAGCTAAATAAAAAAATATTATATCAATAAAAAACTAATACAAAGCTTTTAAAACAACACATATTTTAATTATATACAAAAATATATTAAGCCCTCTTCGATTATTACTTATTGAGTTTTATTAAATAAAAAAAATTTTTTTTTGTTTATTTATTTTTCGTTACAAACTCTCCCCCTCCCTACCAAAAAAATTTTTTTTTTTTTAATGCTTGAATCTTAAGTCTTAGGTCGGATGAGGTTTTAGATCTTTGACATGCCAAGTTCCTAAGGGATGACCCTGTAGATCTTCTAGCACGTATAATAAATTTCCTTGTTTTGCTCTGATTCTACATTTCTCATATAGAGGTGCCAATTTATTAGAAAAGTTCTTTGAAGCGTCCGAAAGGGTTTGGGTCTTCTTCCACACTAAATCTCCAGCTTGTAGATCCACGTTCCTTCTCCGAAGATTATAATGGTGCCTGCTTTTCTCGTATGATTGCCGTAGACGCTCAACCACTTCTTCATATATTACTGGCATCATGTTGAACTTCTGTGCGTAAGCCTTTCGATCTCCCATTTCCGGAACATTATCTGAAGCAATGGAATGCTCGTACTCGTCGCCTGAACGTGGTAACTCTCGTCCAAAATTCAAATAAGCTGGCGAATAACCGGTAACCTCATGTACCGCAGTCTGCATAGCAAAAGCCAACTTGTGTAGATCCTTATCCCAGTGCTTATGATTGTCTTTCACATAGGAAGCTAGGAGTGTCTTTATCACTCGATTTGGACGCTCCATCGGATTAGCCTGTGGATGATAGACTGGGGTGAACCACAATTTAACAGCATATTCTCGGGCTTTCTTTTTTAAAATATTGCTCCTGAATTGAGGGCCGTTATCACATATAATAATTTGGGGAACCCCGAACTTAAGAAAGACCTCTCTTTCTAAAGTTTTGGCCACCACTTCGGCTGTTGATTTTGAAATTGGTACTATGATGCTGTATTTAGTGAAGCAGTCGGTAAACGCTAATATGAACCTTTTCCGGTTTGAAGACATAGGAAACGGCCCCATTATATCTGCCGAAACCATTTGCCAAGGTTGGGTAACTACTCGCTGTTTCCCCATTAGGCCCGCAGGCTTAGTCTGTAATGGCTTATTCGCCAAGCACACTTCACATTTCCGTACGTACCTGGTTACATCGGTTGCCATGCCAGGCCAATAGTAGTACTCCTTTACCCGCTGCAAGGTTTTGAAACATCCCAAATGTCCTGCAATTTCTTTATCATGACATTCCCAGATCGCTTCCCTACGTTTTTGTTTAGGAACTACTAATTTCCACTGGTTGCTATCTCCTACCATTTTCCGGTTATTATTAACAAGCTTCCATAGAGTTTGATTAACAATCCTCCAATCCGCATATTTCGATGGATTCTCTTCTACTTGTTTAATCATCCGCTGATACCACGCGTCCTCTATTGGTTCTCCAATATCAATTCTGGCTATCGGGAATTCGTAAGTCCGTGACAACGCATCGGCTGCAGCGTTTTGTTTGCCGGGACGGTGTACGATAGTGAATTGGTGTTGCTGCAGTTTTAGTGCCCACCTAGCCAGTCGACCTTGAGGGTCGCGAAGACTATTCAACCATTTTAAGGCAATGTGGTCAGTAATAACTGTAAAATCCATCCCTTCCAAATAAGGCCGAAACTTCTCTATTGCCCAGAGAACTGCTAGGCACTCTTGCTCAGTTACACTGTATTTCCTCTCGGCTGTGGTCAAACTTCGGCTCGCATAAGCTATGACCCGATCTCCTTCTGGGTATTCTTGGTAAAGAATAGCCCCTAATCCTGTTTTAGAGGCATCGGTTTGTAGGAAGAATCGCTTACTGAAGTCAGGACATGCTAACACAGGTGCTGTGACAAGCTTCTCCTTCAGTAATCTGAACGCTTCTTCTTGTTCTTGTCCCCATTTCCATCTCTTGTTTGTCTTCAATAGATCCGATAGCGGTGAAGTTAGAGTCGAGAAATTAGGGACAAAGCGGCGATACCAGGAAGAAAGCCCTATAAACTGTCTCACTTGCTTTACGTTCTTAGGTGCTGGGTAGTTTAATATCGCCTCAATCTTTCCCGGATCAACTTGTAGGCCGTTCTCATTTACCACATATCCCAGAAACTTTAGTTCCTCTCTGCAAAACTGACTTTTCTCCCAATTCACCGTTAAGTTGGCTGAGCTCAATCTTTCTAAGACCTTCTCCAATGTTTCTATGTGGGAATCGAAGTCTGAGGAGACCACAATGATGTCATCCAAGTAAACAAAGATATTTGGTTCTAAATCTGCTCTCAAAACGTCGTCAATCAGTCTTTGCCATGTCGCTGGTGCATTATGCAGTCCAAAAGGCATTCTACAAAAATGGAAGAGGCCGCGGTTGGGAACAGTAAAAGCTGTCTTTTCCTTGCTTTCAGCAGCCATTGGTATCTGCCAGTATGCGCTCTTTATGTCGATGGAAGAAAGTATCTTGGCATCACGTAACCTATCCAATATATTCGAAATGTAGGGCAGCGGGTAGGCGTCTCTTTTAGTCACGGCATTTAACTGACGATAATCCACGCAAAAACGGTAGGATCCATCGGGTTTCTTTACTAAAACAACAGGTGACGACCAAGCACTCTGTGACGGCTCTACAATTCCTTCTTCGAGCATTTCATCGAGCTCCTTATTTAAGATATCTTGGATCTTCGGTGAAACAGGGTAGTAACGCTGTTTGACTGGCTTACTATCACCAGTATTTATTTCGTGCTCTACCCTGCTTGTACATCCTAACTTTGATGGTCGGATATTTCGCCAATGTCCGATAAGCCGATTTAAGGTTTCTTCCTGTTCCTGCGTAAGATTCGGTCTAGTTAGGACAGCAGGGCCATTCTGTGACACAGCTAAACATTCTTCTGTTGGAGCAAAGTGCCACATATTTTTCGATATGTCTGGAACCAATCTAAATTTATTCCAGAAGTCGATGCCCAATATAAGTTCATCCACCAAGTTGGAAACTACCAAAAATTGGATAATTCTCATTTTACCTTCCAACTCCACTGGCACGTTTACGCTTCCAAAAACGTTGAGCGCGGTGCCTCCAGCAGCATTTATTTGAATTTTGGGTTTTTTGTGTAGCTTTACACCCAGCCGTGAAAAACGTTTCCAGCATTCCTCACTTATCAATGACCTTGAAGCCCCAGAATCCAGCAATCCCGTTTCTTGTCTTCCCAAAATGTTGACTGTTAAATACGGCCTTCGATCCTGTTCATTTGCTGGATGTCTAAGAATTTTCCATTTCTTTCCAGCGAAAACTTCTTCCACAATCGACAACCACTCTACCCACTCAGCTTTCGTCGTGGAATTCGGGTTTTGTCCAGGCTCCCTTCCACTTAGGCCTGACCCCCTTGATCGTTTCCCTGGTTGGTGGAATTACAACGTTTACATGTCTTTCTATCCGCATCCCTTAGGCCACAACCTATACAGAATTTGGTTTTTACTGAGCGACACTTTTTAAACGAATGATTGGTCCCTCCACAGTTCCAACAGCGAAATGTATAATTGGGTTTAGCCACGGCTTCTACAACCATCTTCGATGCTGCTACTGTGTCGTCTTGATTAAGTTGTTTCCTCGTTGGCGGGCGATAGGCCAAATCGTGTTCGAGTAATCCTGTACTATCTGGTGGCGGTCGATATTCGTTCATTCTCCACCTTACTTCTTCAATCTGCCGACCGATTATTACTAACTCCTTCAATGTTGTTACTTGGTGCAAAGCCATTCTTTCCAAGTAGAGGGGGTTCAAATTCTTCTTAATGATATTCAACATTTGGTCTTCCGTAGGCATAGTTGGTAAACGGTTAAAATAATTCTTCATAACTGCCACGAATGTACCCATCGACTCTGCATGTCCTTGAGTTCTTCTCTTTATTTCTTCCCAAAGGCGATCCTCATAGTCTAAAGGTGTATATTCGGCTTTCAATTCTGAAATAAGTTCAGCCCACGTTGTTACTTCTTTCCGTACAGCTCGAAACCAAATCAGTGCTGGTCCTCTAAACAAGTCGTACGCAGCCCTAAAAAGCTCTTCATGAGTAGTATCCCTTGCCAAGCTTAACTCCTCTACAGTCTCTAAAAACGCATGGACACTGAGACCTTCCCCATCGCCTGTGAAGTGAATTCCCCAATCTCTTATGGGAGTTTCAGTTCTTCTAATCACGTACTTAGTTCCATTAGGAGCAACGTCTGACTCCGACTCAACGGTCGTTACCGGCTTCTTTGTATCTTCAGTTGATTCGGTAATCACTGATTGTACATTACCCTCCTGAGACTTTCCGGGATTCTGGTTTTCAAAGTGGGATTCTGAAACAGGAGGTTGCCCACTCAATTTTTCTTCCAGTTCCTCAAATAATAGAAGGCATTTTGAAATTGCTTCTGACTTCCTCTCCGTTTCGATGGTGTCTTTCGTTGTTATCCGGTTTAGTCTATTAATCAAATGTTGAAGACCTGTATCGATTTTATCTATATCCCCGGTAGAACTAGAGGATGGTAGAACAGAAATCTTGTTCTCAACAGTGGCAATTTTCTCTTCACACACGCTTAATTCTTCCGTAGGAGAAAGGTCAACTACCGGAGCAACATATTTTCCTGCACTCTCTAGTTTAAAGACGGTCCGAAGTCTTTTCCTCATATCTTCTACATTAGATATTCCAACTATCCCCCGAATCCTTAATTCGTATTCAAGCTCGTCCTTTAACAACCTATCGACCTTCATCTTTATGATTTCAAAAGAACCAAATAAAAATTATACTACTTTTTCTTAGCAGATAAAATAAAAAAAATTCAATATTAGGACAAAAAAATAATTTTATTTAAAAATCACTAAATCAATATTAAATTAAGCATCTATCTAATCACTTATAGTCCCTGTTTGGGCGCCATTTTGTTACGTTAAAAAAAAATATTAATTGGTTATAAATAAATAAAACAATCGTAACAAAAAGGTGGTAGCTCAGTGGAGACGGGCGGGTTCTTAAATGACTAGTGATTAAAAAAATTGAAATAAATTAAGGGGCGCCACGCTATTTATTTTAAGGAAATAGCGAAAACCTAAAGCAAACTGAATAAAAAAAAAATAATTTAAATTTAATAAGTGAAAATTACCTTAAAATCTCGGAGAGGGCTGTACATAAAATACAATTTGCAATTTACACTTATGAACTACTTAATGGTAAGTTAAAAAGAAATTGAACAAAACAAATTAAACTCAAATAAAAAAACTTTTAATTAACACTATATTTACACTACGATATTAAAAATAAAATTTACTCACAATTTCTGTAGTCAGGCCTGATCAAAATCTAACTCTATTCACACAACTAGAAACAATTTAAACTTATAACAACTATACAAAAAAAAAAGCAAGGTTTAACAAAGAAATTAAAAGAAAAATATCTCCAGTCTGTTCTCTTAACTCGCCTGTCTTCTCGTAGCTTTGTTGCCAGTAGCCACTCGGCTTGGCGATTCTCGTCACCGGAATCTCTTCCGTGAACGCCGCTATTCTTCAATTCTCTGATATTTAGCGATATAGACCACAACTAGGTTTAACACTAAAACAGTCTCATTTTATCATCACTCGTCGAACGCTAGCGAACATCTCCTGTATTTTCCTTCGTTGTTTCTCAAAAAAACAAATGCCTTAATAACAGCTGTTTTTCAATTAATTACTTCGGTCCCGTCTCTTCTTTTAGAATAAAACATAATTATTTTTATAGCTAAATAAAAAAATATTATATCAATAAAAAACTAATACAAAGCTTTTAAAACAACACATATTTTAATTATATACAAAAATATATTAAGCCCTCTTCGATTATTACTTATTGAGTTTTATTAAATAAAAAAATTTTTTTTTTGTTTATTTATTTTTCGTTACAATGGAATATATATATATTCTACTTATATTATATATATAAGCACTTAACAACACCGGCTTAGCATCCAGAAGTTTTGATTATACCTGATTCGAAAAATGTAGAATTATTCCGCATTCCATGATTAAAAAAAAATATATATATTACCCATATCTCACTTGTAAAATGAATGGGAAAAGGGGTACACGAAATGAGGTTTGTTTAAAAAATTATGAAACAAAAACAAAGTGTTTCAAACAAAATTTTCATAAAACATATTACCGATTCAAAGCTCAGACAATAATTACTGTCTAAAGTGAATTAAAAATAGAAAAATATAAACTAAGTAAAAACGTAATATAAGATAAATAAAAAAATTGTATATAAACGACAAAATAAAAAAAAAAATAATATATTTACTTCACTAATAAAAATAAATACTATTAAAATAATTTAACTATTTTAATCCTTTGAAAAAATTACTTTTTAGCAACACGTGTGTACAATGTGTAAAAAAAAAGAAACTCAGCTCAAAATAAATTGTGTTTTTAAATGGTCGAATTCCTCTTCAGGAACTCAGCGTGAATGTCTTACATATTGAGAAAATTATTTACGGGTTTAAACATTTTTCCCCTTTATGAGAGGCTTGTATATAAATCGTGTTAGGAAAAGATTTTTTTTTTTTTTTTTTTAATGTTAATATCAGAAATTAATTTGAGTCACATGCATAAGAAACACGCGTAACAAATGAGGGCTCTTTATCCAAATCCTGCTTGATTATGACGCAATTAATCATGGATAAGTTTTTATATCCTTTTTGATAGCTGTGATGATAAAAAAAAATCTCTATGAATTGCTCTAACTTTCTAGTAAATTAGAAAGTAGTTTCGTTTCAGTGATACAGAGTTAGAGAAAACAATAAAAAGTCAGTTATCTTTAAAATATGCACACACATATATATATATATATATGTATATAAAACCTTAACTCCATCTTTTGAGAAAGTGTAATTAGCCATTTCTACATACTAAAAATAATGAAGGTCATATAGTATGTATAATGTCACATTAATTTTCACCGTTTACACTCCGTTCAACGGTCACCTTCCGATCCCAAACCCAGTTTGCGTTATGAACCCACCTACCCTTCGGTGCACCCACTTTACTTTTCTGCTGTTATAAAATTGCTTGCATATTTATTATATTAACAGGTTAGCATAGCCTTGGTGTAATATCCTAATTTGGTTTTGGTTAGATCCGTTAGATTTTTAGATTCGAAACACGTACTTATGTTCGTTCAAGTTTTCAAATTACAGTCATCAAAACTGATATATATATATATATATATATATATATATATATATATATATATACCGTCGACCGGGGCTACTTTGGTCCTTGAGGGGTTACTTTGGTCCAACACCAAAAAAAAGGTTTTAGTATTTGTACTGTACAAATAAAATAAGACATAGAGGTATTTATGGGTTTAAAAAATATTTTATACCCTACTTGAGGGTATTTTAATAGTTTTGGGTAATTTAAAATTTTTACCATTGGGCAAACTGGAGTTTTTGTAAACCCTAGTTTTGATGCTTCAATTGATTACCTCCAAACTTTTCATCAAGGACGAATTCAGTAACAAGATAAAAATAATAAGATAAGTGTCAAAATATATGAAAAAGAAGAACAAGCCTTTGAGGCTCAGATTGACAAGTTGGCTACATTTGGATTTCCCAACAGTGATCTTGACAAACAGGGGCGTACAGTATAGAGCTTTAACAACAATTTGCCGGGTTCTGATTGGGCAGCGTCATTTAGGAAACGTCACCTTAAGAAACAGCGCGTACAGCAAGCATCATTAAACGAGTAAGGGCTGCTATTAATGAAAAAGTAGTCAATAACTATTTTGACAACTTACAGAACGTCCTCAATAAAGTTTAAAAAATTTTAAATTACCCAAAACTATTAAAATACCCTCAAGTAGGGTCTAAAATATCTTTTAAACCCAAAAATACCTATATTTCTTGTTTTATTTGTGCAGTACAAATATTGAAAACTTTTTTTTGGTTTTGGACCAAAGTAACCCCTCAAGGACCAAAGTAGCCCCGGTCGACGGTATATATATATATATATATATATATGTATCGTATGTCAATTAACAGCTGATTTTCAGGAGAACACAAAAAATCATTTTATTTGCACTTTATTTTTTTAGTTTTTGTGCTTGATTATCAAAAGAAACTTTATAGGCTGGTGTCACTCCAACTAATAATGTTTTTGGTCACAACATATAAGTTAGATGCAATTTTAGTACGTCTAAATTAGCAGGTACTTTACAAACTCTATGCTTCCTTTTTTTTTTTTTTTTTTTTTTTCCTTCCCGTAAATCACATCATTAAAGTTTCAAGAAAAAGGAAAGGTGGAGAGGGGGGGGTGAGGGGGGGAGGGAGGGAGTTCTGTTTGCTTTACTTTGTTTCATGTTCGTCCACTGGTGTTCAAAGCCGGAAGGGAAGCCTTAGTTCATGGTCCATCGATTTATTCCGAACAATTACTTAATTTTCTTTTCCTCGTCGTAATCAGCTTTCGTATAAAAAAAAAAAAAAAAAAAAAAAAAAAAAAAAAAAAAAAAAAAAATGAAAAGAAAGGCGATTAGATCTAAAGTAAAAGATGAAAAGACGCGGCAATCAAGAGGTACAATAAGTCCCATTTCTTCTAAAAGCATGAAAGTCCTCAGTGCCTGGCTAAACAATGACGCTTACCTAAGTATTTTTTTTTTTTTAATATGAGAGGGTCAAGAAAATTTTTATGTAAACCGGCTTTTAATCGTATTTTATTTTAAATGATGATAAATTAGCTATGCATCTTCCTTTTTTCCACAACAAATATTTATTTTCTACATTGTACAATTTTTAATGTTTCGGGGCAGTGTCCCCCATTCTCAAAACATAAATAATTTCTAAATGCGGTCAACTGTGGTGTAGTGGTTAGCATAGAAACCTACAATACTAAAGGTCGCAGTTTAGCGCCCAGCGGTGGCCCTAGGATTTTTTAATGGGAGTAAAAAATCCTTAGCCATGCCGTCCCTCGGATAGGACGTAAAATGGAGGTCCCGAGCCTGTACGGTGTCAGTTACTCGTTAAAGATCCCTATCCTAATTATATCTGGATAGGCAAACTTTAGGACTCCCACTGTAGTATTGTCCGATTAGCCTTAGTGGCATAATGTGAAGTTAAACAAATAAACAAACAAACAACAATTTCTCATTCGTATGATTGAGAAATTGTCGTCAGCTCATACTTATCCATTTCCAATTAACTGTGTTTAATGAAGTTACATTGCTAATTTATCATAATATAAAATATAAAAAAATCTTCCTACCAAATTTAGAAAAAAAGACAAATTTTATTTTAAATTATAAAATGCATTAAATGTATTTTAATATTATAAATTTATTTTGATTTCACATAAATAAACTACGATTAAATAAAAAATTAAAACACCAAACTTAACCTTATTAACCTTGTTTATGAACGTTAACTATAGTTACTATGCTAAATAACGTTAATATCACTTACCAACTTACTTAGATTAGAAATTGACGTGTTTTGCTAAATATCATTTCCCAAAGTCACACATTTTTCTACATTCATATCTTATTTTTGTTAATCGTTAAAACCGTTTTTGAGTAAATAAAAAAAACCCGTGAAAATGATACAAAATTTATTAAGTAAAGTCCCCCCTCCGGTTGATCAATTGTGATGAAATGTTGGTTATCACATCTTTGGCATATAAATACATCAAATACCAAGTTTGATCAAAATCGTTAAAACCGTTTTTGTGTAAATAAAAAAAACATGTGAAAATGATACAAAATTTATTAAGTAAAGTCCCCCCTCCGGTTGATCAATTTTGATGAAATTTTTACAGTCATATTTCAGGCATATAAATATATCAAATACTCAGTTTAATCAAAATCGTTAGAGCCGTTTTTGAGAAAATCGAAAAAAACTTAAAAGTTATTAAATAAAGTACCCCCTCCCTTTGAGCAAATTTGATGAAATTTTTGCTGTCACATCGGGGGCTTATACATACTCTAAATACCCAATTTCAGATTCGCACGGTTTATAGTTTTTGATCTAGTCTGTTCTCACACACAGACACACACACACACACACACAGACCAATTCGCGGGACTTGGTTATTTTGACTCAGGGGATCCCAAAACGTGCATTTCCGTTGAAAACCGGAAGTCGAAAATTTTCACGATCGCAATACTTCCACTTACTATATATTTCATATATAGGTAAGTGGAAGTAAAAATATATATTCGCTATTAGGTTAGGGATCTTTAACGAGTACCTGACATCATACAGGCTCGGGACCTCCATTTTACGCCCCATCCGAAGAACGCTATAATATTTAGTATAAAAAATTTTGTTTATTGTTTACCCATTTATAGGCATTATTCACGCTACTTCTCCTTACTTAAGTAATAACAGCTCGTTTCCTGGATATATTTAGAGGGAGGGGGGCGCGAGGAAGGGGTGAAATAAACACACAAATTAATTTTCTTTTAATTTTTTACCCGTTCCTCAGCGGTAACAGGTTACGGTTCCTTTGAATATTGTTAATTAAAAGCACAATGTTCCTCTTCTGGCTCCCTTTAAACCATCTTTGGTGTACCCAGTGTCTCTCTGTTCCGCCAGTGGAATCCTCGCTTCCTTTTATTCCATTCATCTTCCCCATTGAGGGACTTCTTTCATCGGGCTTTTCTTTGCCCTCTTCATTCTCTCGGGGTACCTTCCCATTGTATCTGCTCCCTCACTTTTAACTACAACACCCTAAATTCCTCATGAGAAAGGAGCCTTGCATTATCCAGAGATAGGGGCATCAATGCGGAACCAAAACCTCCCCCACTCCCCTCTTATTCATCCCCCCCCCCGATCTGAGAGATCCCTTATCTAATAACACCTTAGTGTTGAAGCGGTACTCATCCTCTTCTTCAATCCTCATTCTCTCTTCCACGTCAATAATGATCGATTTGCTTCATTTTTCTTTATGGGAAAACAGACGAAAAAAACTTACGTTTAATAAACAAATTTGTAGGAAGAGACTATTAAATTATAGATATAGAATGTAAGGCCTCAAAGCCTCGTATTATTTCAATAATTCACTTAATCAAGCAGAATACCCCGCTAAAAGATAAAATTGCAACTGGTCTTAATTATAACTTTATTTACAAAATTAATTGCCTGGATTGCCAATATGCATATATTGGCATGACGACTCAAAATCTCTGTAATAGAATCTATCAGCACAAAAATTCATGCACAGAATATAAAAATAAAAATAAAGGAATAAAAGAACCCAAAACTGCGCTAGCTAAACACACTTCCGAGCATAAACATAGCTTCGATTATGAAAACACTATAATTTTGCATAAAGAAAATTCTGAGAAGAAATTAAAATATCTTGAAGCACTATATATAGCTGCAAACATTAATAAGGTTGTTAATTTTAAAACTGATGCAAGGAATCTTAACAATTTTATTGATGAAACTATTAACATTTTAAACCAATAGTGAATTATTTATTCTAGATTTGCTTTTACTTTGCATATGTTGTATACACAAATATATTTATAATTATAGTGCATGATGTTATGTGTGTATGGGTTTGAGTGTGTATGTATATATGTATAGAGGTAAAATTAAATTACTTTAATTAAACCTTTTTCAACTTTAATATTGCATTTAATTTTCTATAGACATTATTGAATTATTATTTCGGTTATCTAAATTTGTTTGAATATTGGCAACACTGTATATTTCCCTGTTAGCCCTCCTTCCATATGGGAAGGTTTCAGTCTGTTTCTAGCTTGCTTGTGAAAGGCCTGAAGATGCCTGAATAGGCCAAAATTTGGCATGTAATCTGCACGATTAAGTGAATTATTGAAATAATACGAGACTTTGAGGCCTTACATTCTATATATTTAAAGTTTAATAACAATAAGAAAATTAGTAATTCAATGTAATAAAAGACCGAGAGACTTGGGAAGCGTCATGACTATACAATGTAACTCTTAATATTACCTTCTTCCACTCCCAATTATATCTTGGCTCTGGAGACCTCTTTGTAACCTCTTATGATTTACACTCTTCGCCTCCATGTGAAGTATACTATGAAAGTTCTATCTCTTTCGGAACATAGGCTCCCAAAGATAGTGTCCCAACAAATGATAAACAAGAATTTATTCTGGTTTAGCAATTGGCTGTCTCTATTCCGCTCTTTTTCTTTATCATTATCTCTTCCACGTCAATAATGATTGATCTGCTTCATTTTTCTTTACGGGGAAACAGACGAAAAAAAAGAAGAAAAACTTAAAGTTTAATACTATGTAATCCTAAATACACTATATGTGCTGGAAGATTCAAATTTTGTAATTGAAGATTGGTGAAACACTTCTTCCAAATTTCTTTTATTAAAAATTTATAATATATAAATTGATTTGCCGACGTTTCGGACTATTCGTCCCTCTTCAGGGCAAATTTCTTCTGCCAATAACAAGTAATCTTTATACCTGACAATTTTTGGTGGCTAGGTCCATCTATTTCTATATTACAATTATATCCCATTACTTAAGTAAATTGGTCATTTATATAAAATTATATATATTCACATGCTACCACTTTTTTCTACAATATTCTTCTATAGAAGAATATTGTAGAAAAAAGTGGTAGCATGTGAATATATATAATTTTATATAAATGACCAATTTACTTAAGTAATGGGATATAATTGTAATATAGAAATAGATGGACCTAGCCACCAAAAATTGTCAGGTATAAAGATTACTTGTTATTGGCAGAAGAAATTTGCCCTGAAGAGGGACGAATAGTCCGAAACGTCGGCAAATCAATTTATATATTATAAATTTTTAATAAAAGAAATTTGGAAGAAGTGTTTCACCAATCTTCAATTATAAAGTTTAATAATAATAATAAATTAGTAATTCAATGTAATAAAAGACCGAGAGAGTTGGGTAGCGTCATGACTATACAATGTAACTCTTAATAATACCTTCTTCCATTCCCAATTACATCTTGGACCTCTTTGTAACCTCTTAAGATTTACACTCTTCGCCTCCATGTGAAGTATACTATGAAAGTTCTATCTCTTTCGGAACATAGGCTCCCAAAGATAGTTTCCCAACAAACAATAAACAAGAATTTATTCTGGTTTAACAATTGGCTGTCTCTATTCCGCTCTTTTTCTTTATCTTCTCTTGTAATGACGTGGGTTTATGGAATCAACAAGTTTCGGCTCTATTTTCCTAAATAAAAGAGGATTACTATGAAAATAATTTATAACGGATTATAAAAATCGCGTTACTGCATCTCTGTCCAAAGATTTTAATTTTCTGGAGGTAAAATGACTGCTTAAATTGAGGGGAGAGCTTCTTTATTTGAATTATCGTCCTTGGGTTTTTTAAATGATCCCGATCAGTCAAGATGTTCTCTATGTAATTTCCGTTTTCGTGAAGATTTGTATCACTTTTTGGGAGAGTGTCCTTTATTGGCTGAGTTTCGTTTACTTTATTTCAACAAGCGCACTCTCACAAGGGATGAGATAATTTCTTTTCTGACTGCTTGGAAGGCTAGGTACTCCTGGATGTCGGATATTTAATTTTATAGGTTCTATTCTTTACTTTATTTTTATAATAATATATTGAATTTGAGATTTTTTTCTTTGTCATTTTTTTTTTTATTTGTTGTTCCTCAGAGTATAATTAACCCTCTTTAATTACTTCTTCTCTATCTTTGGTGCATGCTGTTTAATATGTTATACGTAGCTTATTAGTTAATTAATTTCTACTTTTTATTTTTTCTTAATTGTAATTACATAGTTGTATTTTATTATTGTTTACCTGAGCTTGTACACTTTATACTTTCAGTGAACTCTGGCAGACGGCTATTTCCATTATTATGTATACTTTATTTTTTAATCCTTTTGTAATTTTTGTATATAGCAAACAATAAAGTTTTATTATAATTATTATTACGAGGTGATAATACAATAATTATTACACTCGTTAAGAATGATATATTAGAGAACATTTATAATCACGAAGTAATCTAACACATGATTGAACAATAATTACGACAATGGAATATAATTCCATTAACATCTCCTTCTTCAAGTTCTTATTAACCGTCTATAATCTCCCATCCACTTCGACGAAATACCTTCTGTCGCTCTCAACATGGAAGACTCGATCCTTCTCCCAAGGATTTCCTTTCTCTTCAGGATTCAGTTGAACCCAGACTTTCTGCATCGCGGAGAATACTGGATGATCCATTGTGGAATTATCGTAATGTCTTTTGTAAGACTTCTTTCTCGCTTCTAGTCGTTTTTTTTTTTTTTTTTACTGGTAGCCCAGGAAGAAGCTTCTTTTCTAGCAATGGCACTAGTCTTGTTCATCCTCGACAATTGAAAACTTACCTGTTTTCATTGTATTTGTCAGGATCCGAGAGATCTAACTCGCGTGGTATCGGTTGAACTGGTTCGTTCAATTCTTAACTGACACCATGTTAATATTACGAGGTGATAATACATAATTATAAGAATGATATATTTGAGAACATTTATAATCACAATAATCAAAGTAATCTAACACATGAATGATTGAACATTAATTACAACAATGGAATATAATTCCATTAACAGTAACTGTGCAACGGAAGTAAAAAATATTCCTTTCCTATATTCTGTCCTTCTAAAATAAATGATAGATTTGGTATTAATAATGGATAACCTTAACAGGGCAATGTATCCGACAAGATTCAATTTACTTTCACAATTTTTTTTAAGGTTTAGGGGAGTCTGTTTTGTTTCATTCGAACTTCCAGTGTTGATCTGTGTTGCAGAAGTGTGGAAAATTTATGCCTTGGTATACCTTTTAAGATATACTTTGGTATACCTTTCAGAAGACCCAAAATTACCAATCATAACCTCATGGCGTCATATAGATTATAAAACCGAATAATTGATTTTTTTTATTTTCATTTATAAGTATGGGGTTTCCTTTACTATTGGATATTAAAAAGAATATGCAGGTAGGATCTCTCTGAGAATTTCGAATTAATTTTGATACGAATTCTTTCTACAATTTATTTTAAATAAAATATTTTTTTTAGTTACAAGGCCATCCAAAGGAGAGGAAATGAACTAATATCTTTATAGTTTTGTATTTTTATAAGCAGCTTTTATAAGACTTTCTTCGGCATTCGCTTTATCTTCAGTTTGCATTTTTTTTTTATTTTCGGAATTCCGATAGAAAAAAATAATGGCAAATGATATAATTTTATTATTATTATATAATAGTATGTTTAAAGAATGGTTATGGAAGATCATATAAAAGATTTATATTATAAAGACGAGCATTTATCATGCTAAAAAGAATTTTTTTATTAATTTTTTTTTTTATGCTTTGTTCTTCATTAATGACATCTATATAATTAAAAGGCATTCAAATTATACGAAGTATCTATAACCTGTATATGTAATTTCTTAGTGAATTTTGGGGGATGAAATTGATTGTCCGCCAAGTTCAAAATTGGAAAATTCCTTTTCCACTTTTTTATTATTTGTTAAATCATTCTGATTAGCATTGAATAGCATAGCATTGTAATTAGTTGAAAGTTAATTATAAATTAACGCACTATTTCGATTTTTAATATTGATCGTGTTTTTATTTTTACATCAAGAAATTATTGTCAAAAAGTAGGGGGAAATTTATTCAGTGACCACTACTTTACAAAAAGGCCAGGTGTGATTTATACTTGGGACGCCTGAGCTTGATCAGATTTTGCCCGATAAAATTATTTAAAAACTAATTACACTAGTAGTTTCAGAATTTTTTTTATAGTTTTAAATGCTTATTTTTTAAAAATAAATTTAATATTCAGTTAATATATTATGAAATATTATCCTTATAATAATGATTAGGTACTCTAAGCATATTTAATTTTTAATTTTTGTTAACTGAAGAAAAAGTTTACATTTTTTTTAACTTTATTATTTATTTTAGTTTTTTCCCGGTAATTTTTTTTTATAAATATATTATGTTCTTTGTTATTCGTATCGGACCATACCCCAGTGTTTCCTGGTATTTATTTATCAATACATCAAAATATTTATATAATTGAAAAAAAACAGGAATGCATTCATATATACTATTTATGTATAGATGCATACATACATGCTCCCAGGCGGAAAATTATATAATATAGCACACGTGAGTAATTTTATAGCCCAATGGGGGTAACCTTTCCTCTCTGATTGTCTGACAATAGCGTTCATCAGTGTTTTCAAAACATAAACCTTTCCTCAAGGTTATACAGTCTGCTCATAGTATCATGGAAATAATGAGGAGAAATTGTCTTTTTAAAGCTCACTGTTGAACAAATAAGGTTTTTTTTTTTAAATATACATTTAGAGTAGCCGAATTTCCTTATAGGATATAATCGGGAGATTCTAGATGGTGCCAGGTCTGGACTAGAGTTCTGTAAACTTCTCTTTGGTTCGACGGGAAGTGTGTGGACGAGCATTATCCTGCCTGAATAAAACTCACCTTCGGTTGATCAGAGAAGTATAACGCTCTGACAACTTCGCGTACAATCTTTCCAGTTGTTCGCAGTAGAATTCAGAATTCATAGAGCATCCATCAGGAAAAAATTCGTGATGAATATCACCTTCTAAATACCAGAAAACGCAAAACATGGATTTTTTTACTTTCACTTACCTATATATGAAATATATAGTAAGTGGAAGTATTGCGATCGTGAAAAATTTCGACTTCCGGTTTTCAACGGAAATACACGTTTTGGTGTCCCCTAAGTGCAATTAACCAAGTCCAGCGAAATGGTCTGTGTGTGTGTGTGTGTGTGTGTGTGAACAGACTAGCTCAAAAACTATTAACCGTGCGAACCTGAAATTGGGTATTTAGTGTATGTATATGCCCGCGATGTGACAGCAAAAATTTCATCAAAATTGCTCAAAGGGAGGGGGTACTTTAATTAATAACTTTTTAAGTTTTTTTTTCGATTTTCTCAAAAACGGCTCTAACGATTTTGATTAAACTGAGTATTTGATCTATTTATATGCCCGAGATATGACTGTAAAAATTTCATCAAAATTGATCAACCGGAGGGGGGACTTTACTTAATAAATTTTGTATCATTTTCACGTGTATTTTTTATTTACTCAAAAAAGGCTTTAACGATTTTGATTAAACTGGGTATTTGATGTATTTATATGCCAAAGATGTGATAGCCAAAATTTCATCAAAATTGGTCAAACGGAGCGGGCACTTTATTTCATAATTTTTTTTCCAATTTTTATCTTTTTTTCGCTGATCTCAAAAACGGCTTTAACGATTTTTATCAAATTCGTCATGTTTAATGAAAATTTGGTGTTCTTTAATATCAGGTAAGGCTTTATCATTATTAAAATGTTCTGAGGGGGCTTTTTTTGGGACAGACCATTGTTCATAATTAAAGCCGTTCTGTTCATTTGAGAAGTGGCAACTAACAAAACGCATTAATTTCTAATCTAAGTAAGTTGGTAAGTGAAAGTTGTGTGTTGCGCGCATGCACCAGATTTTTTTTCCAAATTTCCCTTTTGCAGCAACCGGTAAAGCAGTTTGACCGCGATCTAGCCATTGCTTATGGGTATTCGGATTTCGCCTGTAAACCCAATTTTCATCACAGGTAATAATCTTCCGATATAATCTCATATCACAAGGGTTTTTCAATAATTTTTCACAAATTTATGGCCTCTAAGCTTCTTGTTGAGGAGTAAGTCTACTGGTCTTTTTCACCTTCCCTAAGTAGAAAAGATGGCGACTAACAGTATCTTTCGACAAACTCTTGGCAAGTTCGCGAGTATATGTATAGTTATTTATTTATCAAAGACAAATTCTTATACGAATTTATAGGTAAAAGTATAAAATACAATCATCTCTATAACTAGTGTGTGTTATACAAATAGAATTTACATAAATAAGAATAGAGAATACGACAAATATGAACATAGTGTATACACAACGTATAATTAAAAATATACCACAAATACATTTTTTTGTTATTTTTTTTAATTGGTCGAGACCATGTACAAAAAAATAAAACGAAACCAAAACACCAAAAACAAAATGGTTATATCCTTTTAAAAAACAAACAAAATAAATAGTCCATAATCCTCTCGCTGCGAAATAAAAACATCTAGCTTAGTTATCACAATAATATTTACACCATATGATTTAAATAAAAGTAAACACAATCTATTTACTCCAACTTTACTATAAATGTTAAAAGATAAATATTTACATCTAATATGTGATAAATTTAAAAACTGTGATCTAGGGATATGAAATTGAACTTTAAACACAAAAAGTGGGTTTGGAATATGACAAGTTGCAGAACTTCCAAAGGTTTTTTCTCAAATACATGGTTTGAGCAATCAAGATTGCCATTAAGTAAGGCTCTTTTATTTATATATTCATGGATAAAGGAATACACAAAAACGAAATTTTGCTCGAAACAACTTAATATTACTACATTTACTATATATTTATTATATTGATATTTTTTTCCAGTTTAGCTTAATATTTTTTTTTGGTATTTTGTATTATATGTTAACTAGCTGTATATACCGGTTTCACCCGGAGAATTTCATTTGTTAAATCTATAAAGTGAGACTTTTATTGACTCAAACAGTCTATTTCGTAAAAAAACATCGTAAAGCGAGATTATTACGATTTTTATAACAATAAAGAATGTACCCAGAGATTGGCTGAAGTTATGCAATTTTAATATGGTCAGGCACCTGGTATCAAAGAACCGCATTGCGAAATTTGGAGAATTTAGGATAAACGGTATGTATTTCTATAAAGAATAAACAGAATTTCATCTTTATTTGCATAGATTATAGCTGTATATCCCGGTTTCACTCGGGAAATTTCATTTTTCTAATGAAACTGCCTATTTCGTAAAAAAACATTGTAAAGTGAGATTATTACGATTTTTATAACAATAAAGAATATCAACTGAAGATCGCCTGAAGTTATGCAATTTTAATATGGGCAGGTATTCGCACCTGGTATGAAAGAACCACTGAGCGAAATTTGGAGAATTTAGGACAAACGGTATGTATTTCTATAAAGAATAAACAGAATTTCATCTTTATTTGCATAGATTATAGCTGTATATCCCGGTTTCACCCGGGAAATTTCATTTTTCTAATGAAACTGTCTATTTCGTAAAAAAACATTGTAAAGCGAGATAATGAAGAATTTTATAGAATAAAGAATATACCCAGAGATTGGCTGAAGTTATGCAATTTTAATATGGACAGGTATTCGCACCTGGTATCAAAGAACCACTGAGCGAAATTTGGAGAATTTAGGACAAACGGTATGGATTTCTGTAAAGAACAAATAAACAAACAAACAGAATTTCATCTTTATTTATATAGATATTGATATTTATTTTTTCCAGTTTAGCTTGATATTTTTTTTCGTTGTTTTTGTATTGATTTAAAATAAATATTTCATTAACATGTATTCTTGTTTACCTTCTAATATGTTAATTAAAGCGATTACTTTTAAAGTAATCATTTGTCGATAAAAAGGAACTGGCAGCCTTAATATATAAAAGATCCATTTCTGTTTGTAAAATATTTTCAGCTCATTTTTTTTTTTTTTTTTTTTTTTTTATTCTTTTCCTACACTTTTACCAAGTCGCAATCGATTGCAACCAACGTATCGATTCGTGTTGTTCAACAGATGCTAGGTTAGTCGATCCTCCCACCGGCCCAACAAGCTATTCCATTACAATAATACGTCGGGATGATGTGGAAGCTTTTAAAAGGGAACAATCTTAAATTAAATTAGCGACAGGGTTTTGAGGAGGAAGGAGTCCATCATTTATTCAGAAAGTACAAACTACAGAGCATCCTTTCGCCTTACTCTTTATTGGAATTGGGGGGGGCGACGGAAGTGGTGTCCTCAATCCCCCCCCCCCCATCTCGATAAATTATTCACATCTATTGGCCCTCCAAGGGTCATCATATGTTGTCCCTTTTGTTCCCCTTCCCTTCCATTCTGTGGCTGAGGTCATCAGGAAAAAGTGGATATAACGATAAAAAATGTTATTGAACAATTTATACTATGTAACATGAAATTTATCGAGTAACTGGTAATTATTAGACTGACAGTTATGTCAGTAATTCATAAGGTCAAAAAGTGCACACAGAAAATCCATACTCGTATCCTTCACACACCGATGAACAGAAAAATATTTCAATGCTTCTGAAAGCTTAAATAATAAAAATTGTGTTAATTTCAACGGTTACTCACATTCAACGTCTACATATATACTTTTTTATATGTATGGGTATTTATGGGTAGTATGGGTACATACTTGTATATGAGTCTATGGATTTCATAGGTATATTTATTCAGCTTCATTCATTATTTTCATTAATCTCTATATATATAAGAGGATTTGTCCTGACTGACAGAATCAACGCAGAGCAAAAACTACTAATGATAGAAACTTGAAGTTCGGAATTTAGATATTAAACGCAATATAGGTAACCACTAAGAAAGGAATTTCAAAAATGTAACCCCTAAGGGGTTTAAATGGCGAAATTGTCGTTTAACTCGAACGGACACCCATTTTTGCACTTCGAGAAAAAATGTCTAATTTGGACTCATTTTAAAGATCTTGATACGACGAGTTCTACGGGGCGTCGAAAACCATGTTTTAAAGCCGAAAAATGAAGCGTTCACGACGAATAAGCAATTCTTTGTTTCGGCGGTTTTAGTGAACTCTCTCCATTGCGCGTCTCCCTCTCTTCTACCGAGCCGGCAGCTTCCCCCTCCAACATTCCACCTACCTATTGATTATGTACAGGGTTACTGTAATGAGAAAACAAGCAAAAAAAAAAAAAAAAAAAAATGTCAGTGTTCCTTTACATTGTTTTTTATTTACATTTTTAATAGATTTTCGAAGAAAAAAAATCAACCACTTTATAAATAGTTTTGCCTAATATTCCACCATAAAATTATTTGAATCTATTTTCAATGTAGTAATGCGAGAAAGACATGCATGATTGTTTTGGATAATGTTTTCCATTTGAATTTTGATTTTTTTTTTAAACATTTGTGAAGAAGTTGTATAATTGTACTATTATCTTGGTAGGCTGCTTTCATTTTTTTTTACTTATTTATTTGAATGTTAAACAAACCTTTATTAAGTCTCAAAATTAATGCACCGTATATTAAAGGTGACGAATATGGACAAAATGTCCGAAACGTCCGCCCCTCACTAGACAATAAAAGCAATTTTTACTTTCACTTACCATATATATGTAATATATAGTAAGTGAAAGTATTGCGATCGTGAAAAATTTCGACTTCCGGTTTTCAACGGAAATACACGTTTTGGGGTCCCCTGAGTCGAAATGACCAAGTCCCGCGAAATGGTCTGTGTGTGTGTGTCTGTGTGTATGTGAACAGACTAGCTCAAGAACTATAAACCGTGCGAACCTGAAATTGGGTATTTAGTGTAGGTATATGCCCGCGATGTGACTTGCGAATGAAAATTTATTAAGTAAAGTCCCCCTTCCGGTTGATCAATTTTGATGAAATTTTTACAGTCATATCTCGGGCATATAAATAGATGAAATACTCAGTTTAATCAAAATCGTTAGAGCCGTTTTTGAGAAAATCGAAAAAGAAAAAAAAAAAAATATATATATATATATATATATATATATATATATATATGTGTGTGTGTGTGTGTGAGAAAACATTGCATCAAGGTACATAGAGTTATATAATATTATCAACGAAATTGCGAGTTACATTAAAATATCACGTCTATTAAAGATTTTTGTTTGGTATTGGATTTATATTAATTTATACAAATACGTGTAACTTTAGATACATCCTGATTTAATACATATGTAAATTACATACGACTTCCTGTTTTCAACAGAAATACAGGTTTTGGGGTCCTCTGAGTCCAAATAACCAAGTCCCGCGAAATGGTCTGTGTGTGTGTGAACAGACTAGCTCAAAAACCATAAACCGTGCGAACCTGAAATTAGATATTTAGTGTATGTATATGCCCGCGATGTGACAGCGAAAATTTCATCAAAATTGGTCAAAGGGAGGGGGTACTTTATTTAATAACGTTTTACGCTTTTTTCGATTTTCTCAAAAACGGCTCAAACGATTTTGATTAAACTGAGTATTTGATATATTAATATGCCCGAGATATGACCGTAAAAATTTCATAAAAATTGATCAACCTGAGGGGAGACTTTACTTAATAAATTTTGTATCATTTTCACGTGTTTTTTTTTTTTTATATACTCAAAAACGGCTTTAACGATTTTGATCGAACTGAGTATTTGATGTATGTATATGCCGAAGATGTGATAGCCAACATTTCATCAAAATTGATCAACCGGAGGGGGCACTTTATTTCATAACTTTTTTTCCAATTTTTCGAATTTCTCAAAAACGCCTTTAACGATTTTCATCATATTCATGTTTAATGAAAATTAGGTGTTATTTAATATCAGGTAAGCGCTATCATTATTCAAATGTTCTGAGCAAATGAAAACAAAAATAAGAAATGAATGTGGAAAAATGAGTAACTTTGAGGAGTGGCATTGACAAAATGCATTAAATTCTTATCTAAGTAAGTTGGTAAGTGAATGTTGTGTGTTGCGCGCACGCACCAGATTTTTTAAATAGGGTGCGAACAGCTACCTCAAATCGTGTACTTTTTATGAATTGAATAAAGGATTGCGATGGATTATAATAAAGGTCAACAAATGGGCATTAATAAGCAAATTTTTTTTAGGTGATTAAAGAAGAATTCTTAAAAAAAAAAAATTGTGTACGTTTGCTTAGCTTTTTTTTTTTCTTTTTTTCTGGAGAGTAGAGGTTTTAGTTGACTAAATAACAAGCCTAATCAATGAAACCTCCACAGTTACAACAACTAACAAGCAAAAATTTAACAATCACAAAATTTGATCAATGAATGGGCAGGCACGAGAGACGAACAAAATAACTGAGAGAAACAAAGGAATTGTTGCATTATCAGTACCGTATTGTGTCTGCCGCGGTGATAACCCTCACTGATAGCCCGAGAACAAAACTAATTTGCAACTGGCCGTTTGTTTATTTTAGTATTTTTCATTTTTTTTATTATTTTATTTTTTTTTTTTATCACAAATGAGTCTATCATAATCTCTGTCTGTCAATTCGACATCACATAAGAATCCGTAATGATGAACTACGGCGCCGAATCATCCGAATTATCTTTCTTTCAAATTATTATAATGTAATGTCACATTTTTATTTATTTATCCTTACCTTTCGTGGTTCTCCACCAACATCAGGATCTATCTAAAGTTACACGTATTTCTATAAATTAATATAAATCCAATACCAAACAAAAATCTTTAATAGACGTGATATTTTAATTTAACTCGCCATTTCGTTGATAATATTATATAACTCTATGTACCTTGACATAAGGTTCTGTCTCACACACACAAACATCAAAGCTAGAATCAATCAAAATGCCGAGTAAAACAATATAGATTTTAAATAATTATATAATTTGAATGTTAATCCCATCTCCAGTCTCAAAGATTGCTTTAATTGTCAACTGAGGGGTGGACGTTTCGGACAGTTTGTCAACAATTCCATATTCGTCACCTTTAATATACAGTGCATTAATTTTGAGGCTTAATATAGGTTTGTTTAACATTCAAATAAAAAATTTAAAAAATGAATACAAATATAGTACAATTATATAGCTTGGTTTGTTAAGGATTTTATTAAAATTGCTAGAATATTAACACTAGTCGGTACATGAGCACTTTGAAAAAATTCTGATTTCGAAATTAAATGTAATCTACATATGTATTAAATCAGGATGTATCTAAAGTTACACGTATTTCTATAAATTAATATAAATCGAATACCAAACAAAAATCTTTAATAGACGTGATTTTTTAATGTAACACGGCATTTCGTTGATAATATTATATAACTCTATGTACCTTGATATAATGTACTCTCTCACACACACTCACATATATATATATATATATATATATATATATATATATATATATATATCAAAGCTAGAATTATTCAAAATGCCGAGTAAAACAATATAGATTTTAAATAATTATATAATTTGAATGTTGATCCCATCTCCAGTCTCAAAAATTGCTTTTATTGTCTACTGAGGGGTGGACGTTTCGGACATTTAGCTTTTTATCTGTCTTTCCTTTAAAAAATTAAGAATTAAAAAGCAATTAATTAACACTATTATTTTGAAGTTCATTGAGTAATACAAAATAGGTTTTGATTCAACAAGTTAACAAGTTATGATACCATGAAAATTAGGCGGTATTTTTTCGCCAATAAAAAATGTGTGATACCCAATATTATCTGGCTCATAATATGTCCTTTTTTTTACAAAATATATAGTCAGCCTTGAAGAAAATTTCTATAAATTCTTGTTTAAAATATATAGAGTTTTCCAATTAAAAAAACAACAAATACTAATCGTCTACTGGGTACTAGTTATGCTGTTAATACCATTACCATTACCAGTCTCAAAAATTGCTTTTATTGTCTACCGAGGGGTGGACGTTTCGGGCATTTTGTCCATATTCTTCACCTTTAATGTATACAGTGCATTAATTTTGAGACTTAATATAGGTTTGTTTAACATTCAAATAAATAAGTAAGTACAAAAAATGAAAGCAGTCTACCAAGATAGCGCAATTATATAACTTCTTCACAAATGTTTCAATTAAAAAATCAAAATTCAAATGGAATACATTATCCAAAACAATCATGCATGTTTTTCTTGCATTACAACATTGAAAATAGATACCAATAATTTTATGATGGAATATTAGGCAAAACTATTTATAAAGTGGTTGATTTTTTTTTTTCTTTCGAAACTCTATTAAAAAAGTAAATAAAAAAAAATGTAAAGGGACTCCGACATTTGAGTAACCGTTTAAGCCTCAAAATCTTTTTTGATAATTGCAAAGTAAATATAAATGTACTACCTTTATGATAGACCGCATTGAGAACTTCCTTTTTCTTTTTTCAATTCTTGGACGTCTTTGTTCAAGCATAATATGTTAACATATTAAAATCACTGCAGATTTTTTTGTTAAAAAAAACATGAAATAGCATCATCGTATTCTTGGCCAGAATAATTAACAAAAATAATTGGTATTTCTTAACGATTTTAAATTAAAAATCGAGACCAAGAAAAATGATCATAAAAACATGATATAGCTATGAAAAATTAAAAAATATTTCTGAAAAAGTCACCCCCAGTGTCACAATGAGAGACTGTTTCCTAGAAACTTTTTTATGTTGGGGTGAATAATGCTTCCTGTACTATCAGGTACCGATGTGTTTATAAAAATTTTAGATCCCTTCCGAAGGGCTTATAAAACTTAATTTTTTTTTCGTTTACCTTGAAATTATTTTTTTATTTTTTTTTTAAGTACATGATATTGCTCTATCAATATGATCAAGCAGTCTATATACTAATTTTTATAAATGATTCAAATGTGATAAACTGTGAAATTATTTTATTAATATTCGTAAATTAATTGTTATCAGTTGTTTGGAAGTTATCTTAGATGATAAGTAATCGGAATTTTCATTCATATTTTAATACATGGATGCCGAAGTTTGAACCAAAACTTGTGGTTGGTAGATGATACGACATCAGGGCTGGTAGATTCGGCCAAGTTAATAATGGAAGAATTCTCTTTCCTATCATTTTTCAATATTATTATTTCAAAAAAAGAAAATTATACCTTAAAATGAAAAAAAAAGAGTACTAGGTTGCACTTTCCGTGGCAATGATAAACTCAGATAGGCGCCTAGAATATATTCGTCACCCCACTTAAGTAGCACAGGTATTGTTTCAAAAAGATACGATAACTTTTTTTGGGTCTTTTTCATTTTAGGCAACCTGTTACTAAGTTATGATAATTACGGTTATTTTATGAATCGATCATAAATTATATGATTTCATATTTGAAATTCTCTAAAGGTTATTATCGCAGTGTGAGTTGGTGTATAAAGTTAATCTGTGCTCTGTATTTTAAAAATGAATCTGTTATAATTATATTCAGTTTTGAAGTTAAATAAAATAGCTGTAAAATGTTTACAAAGAATCGGTGTTCTACATGGAAAAATGAAATGCAGAGAAAGACACTACATGAAAATGGAATGACTTTCGGTCAAATTCATGTGAAAATCGGCTGTTTAGACGGGAATGTAAGACATCGGACCCCGGGGACCGATTAAATTAAAGATTAAATTCTTCTTTTTGTTTTTTGTAGATTAAACCACTAGGTCGTAGCAATCTTTTTACACACATATGGAAACATATTATTTTTTCAATTTCATTTATTCAAATGACAACTTTTCGGCCATTCGGCCGTCTTCTAGTCAAGAAATTATTATATTATTTATTCAATAGTTTAAAAAAATATAACAAGGAAGCACCTATCTAATTTTATACACACTAGCATATTATAACTACTGTAAATATAAACACGTTTTTTTTAACTACAGAACTTTATAAAATACAAATGATTTATTAATATCACAAGTCGAAATCCTGTTTGTTTTTTTTTTTTGTTTTTTTTGTTCTTTATAGAAATCCATACCGTTTGTCCTAAATTCTCCAAATTTCGCTGAGTGGTTCTTTGATACCAGGTTCGCACCTGGTATCAAAGAACCACTCACCTGTCCATATTAAAATTGCATAACTTCAGCCGATGTTCAGCTGATATTCTTTATTCTTATAAAAATCGTAATGATCTAGCTTTACAATGTTTTTTTACGAAATCAAACGTTTCATTAGAAACATTAAATTCCCCGGGTGAAACTGGGATATACAGCTATAATCTATGTAAATATAGATGAAATTCTGGTTGTTTTTTATAGATACCGTTTGTCCTAAATTGTCCAAACTTCGCTCAGTGGTTCTTTGATACCAGGTGCGAACACCTGTCCATATTAAAATTGCATAGCTTCAGCCAATCTCTGGGTATATTCTTTATTGTTATAAAAATCGTTTTGATCTCGCTTTACATTGGTTTTTACGAAATCGACCGTTTGAGTTGATAAAAGTCTCACTTTATAGATTTTATAGATTTAAAAAATGAAATTCTCCCGGTGAAACCGGTATATACAGCTAGTAATCTATGTAAATAAAGATGAAATTCTGTTTTTTTTTTTTTTTTTTGTTCTTTATAGAAATCAATACCGTTTGTCCTAAATTCTCCAAATTTCGCTGAGTGGTTCTTTCATACCAGGTGCGAACACCTGTCTATATTAAAGTTGCATAACTTTAGCCAACCTCTGGGTATATTCATTATTGTTATAAAAATCGTAACGTTCTTTATTATTATAAAAATTGCTATATTTTTATTGTTATAAAAATCGTTATGTTCTTTATTGTTATACAAATCGTTATGATCTCGCTTTACATTGGAGACGAGTCGGAATTCCCCGCGTGAAACCGGGATTTACATTTAGACCATGTATGAATTGAAATTAAAACAATTTAAAAGATAATTAAAAAATATTGATTATATTAAAATGAAATAAATTGCCTCATTGTCATTATTATTATTTTTTTTTTTTTTTTTTTTCGGTTGGCGCATTAGGCCTAATGAGACCTTTGGCCGCGCAGTGTGGTCTTCTTACAGACATTTGTTTTGCTTGCGGGAGTACAGACAGCCTGGAGGGGGGAGCCCAAACCTCACGTTGCTGCAAGCCATGGTCACCTTGGTACAGCGGCAGACTGCCCATAGATCCAATTTGGCAGTGTCCTTCCCACCGATGGCGTCAGCTCTCTCGGGTTCAAGGACAGTGACAAACTGGTCTAGGTCCAAGGATTATGGTAGCTCAGAGTCAGCAGGCCCCGAGGACCTATATTTCTTTCCCTGAAGCATACCTTCCCTGAACCAAACCTCCGGGCGGTTACTGACATCCTGGGAAGCCTCACCACGATTCTCGATGAGATACACGGGGAAGGTTCATCACTCCTACGCCCGGTCGGTGTGAGTCGCCTCCAGTAGGCTGACGGGCCTCACATACCCGGGGGTGGGTAGACTTGGACTGCGTGGCGTTCATTGGTGGGCGGTCACCCGAATGGAGCGGTCACCAATCCAAGTACTGACCACGATGGACGTTGCTTAACTTTGATTATCTATTGCAAGCGTCCTTGTCCATTCGGCCATCCCGGCCCCCTGTCATTGTTATATATTAAGTTGTAAATATGTCAGTATATATAAAATTAGATAGGGGCTTCCTTGTTATATTTTTTTAAATTATTGAATAAATAATATAATAATTTTTAAACTAGAAGTACGTAAAATATAAATGAAATTGAAAAAATAATATTTCCTGGTGACCTAGCTCCTACCTAGTGGTTTAAATCTACAAAAAACGAAAAGAAAATATTTCATTCAAGAACTGACAAAACTTTTGAGTCTTCCTCTCCAGTAAAAGAGTATTGAAGTGTACATAAAAATCACTGATTATATATTTACATTTATATACAGTTGTATGTTTTATAAATTTCTTCTGTATTTTTGAAAATTTGTATTCGAATCCCAATATTCTCTTGATGATAAACCAAAAAAAAAAATATCAAAAAAAAAAAAAATACGGGACATAATAAGATATGAAGTATACGCTCTTTCTTCAACAAGTCACTTTTATTAAGTCGCGCTAATAGAAGAGAAGTATTTTTTTTTTTTTTTCTAAATCTCAAAAAAAGAAAATTATATTTTCTTATTTCATTGTATTGTTAAAATTATAACGTTTCGAACGTCCGACAGCAGTGCAACATCAGAGATGTTTCGATTTAGGTGGTTGGTCGTGTTTTTTCCCCACTTCCGTTTGGTAGAGGGGGCGAACTCTTGTTTTGTCTAGCTTGTCTATCCAGGCATAGACTCTCCAGGCAAAAACTCTCCGCATCCACTTCCAAAAGAAGTAGCATTCTTCGCTCTGGAGGACCTTTTACAAGGGTGTATTCCCCTAACGCCGATACTAAGGGTTCAAAAATGTAATCGAAAGTTACAAATTTAAAATTAATAGAGTAGGTAAACCATACAGTTATTGGCACTCAGTACAGTTATTGGTACCCCAACTTTAACTTAAAGAAATAGATAAACATGTCCTAATTTTATTACAAAATATACATGAGTCTAATGTTTGAAGGGTCCTCAAAGTCATCTATGAAGTAAGACTTTAACAAACTAACCATAGGGAAGATTTCACAATTAAATCCCCAGGGTGCCAATAACTAGATTTGGCACTTTTAACAATAAATATTGCCATATTGTAAAGCTATTGAACTTTTGACCCAAAAAAACCTCTTGAGTCTTTATGAGGATAGATAATGAGCAGCTATAGGAAGTTTCTATTTGATCCCTTCATAAAAAGTTTTTTTTTTTAATTTAATCAGAGAAATGTAGTCTTAAGATGCCAATACCTGTACGGTTTACCCTATTTGCATATTTTAATGATCTTCCATTTAGAAAGATTAGCCTTAGTGGCATAAAATGACGTTAAAAAAAAACAAACCAACACAAATAAAATAGCTTTTGCATTAACTTTGGAGGGGAGAGTAACAAATCAAAGGGTAAATAAAATTAGAAGATGATATTATAAACAATAAAATTAATAAAATATGAAAGTTTGCATTACATTGACGAACTCATTTTACCCATTCTAATGAACCGAAAGCGATCAAAGTATTTTAAAATTAAAATTTTAAGCTTAGAATTGAAAAATCATCTATTTCTAAACAATGATCAGCAATTGTGAAAATTATTCATACTATACGATTAATATTAGAAAAAAACAAAATATTATTTTGTTTTTACAATCTTTTAAAAAGTATTATAACAACTTTATCCTATAACATTTCCACCACCCTATTTACGTTCTGGCCTGTTTTAAAAAAAAAAATAGTTTAGGATAAGCCAGAATCTAATGCATTTAAGGGGTGATTTTTTTATATTAATAAATTTTTTTAGTGTCGAAAAACTTTTTTATTTTGCGGCCCCATACATTTTTAAATAAAATTAAATAAATAAATGAAATTTTAAAAAGTGATTTAAATAAAAATAGACAAGTCTTAACAATTTCATTAATCTAACAAATCTTTTAACAATGTTGTTCGTCTAATCAATCGGTATAATTTTTTTTTATGTTCTTTTTTTCCTGTATTTCGTAAATTTATATATATATATATATATATATATCCTGTTTATAAATTGATACAGGACAGATTGCAACATATCCATTCTATATATTCTTACAAATAAGTAAAAAATTACACAGATTCTTAGAAGCAGACAAACACTATCTTACATAAGCGAACATTTGGGGACAACACATTGGAAATGTGATTTATGTATTCTTATTTTTGAAATTTTAAAGACTGCCTGTTGAAGACACAATAAACAGACATAAAGGAATCGGGGGCCTTCTATTTTCGAATACGGTTTCATTATGATCGTAAATTAGGAGGTATTCTCGTTTTAAGGCACACACAGACACTTGAAACATGAAACAAACAAGATAAATCATTTTTGTTCTCTTTACTAGATCCTCCAAAAAAAAAAAAAAATTTAACACAGATGTAAAGGAGAATGTAATCCTGGAAACGTATAAATTTACGAAAACTTGAACATTCAGTAGTAATTATCTTTAAAAAACAAAGGATGTAATACTCTTTCAATCGTTTTCTGCCGTGCAGCGTGTAATATTTACATTTGATACAATAAGGTGTCTAAATAAGTGTTGATTTAATGTCAAAGAGGAGAACTTATGGATTGAGATGCGTTAATACTTTTAGGAAGACTTGAAATCAGTGGCTTATACAGAAAAACATCTGGGAAGGGGGGTTCCGACATTTTTAGTCATAATCATGATTACATTTTTATTTAAATATTCCCAAATCTGAATGTAATCACATTCAGTAATAATATTGATAATATTACAAATTAATATAATGTGAATTAAATTAGCTTCTCAAGGGCATTATCTCTTGGTAAGGATTAGACCAAGACATAACAGGCGCAGGACATGCCCCCGGGCTCCGATACAGGATTTACGCCATACTTTATCGAAAATAGCATTAAACTGCTGGAATTTTGAATTACCATCCACATTGATAATTTTTGCAACGTTAAAACAATTTTCAGGAGTCTTTTACTGCTTTACAACCACTTACTCTATGATAAAAAAAAATTCTTTTTAAATAAATGAATTTTATAAAATAAATAAAGTAAACATCAGTGTTTTATTTATAATTGCAGACTTAGTAAGAAGTGTTAAACATAACCATAAAGGTATTCTTTGCAATATTATCGGCCGTGGAAGTGTGATGCCGTCCAGTAGTCTTGTTTTATTACTGATGGCCTGTATCGGACCCCGGAGTCCGATTCTAAAAATCAACAGAATTTCATATGTTAGCAACTTTTGCTGCACTAAAATGCAAAAATCGGCCTTTCAGACATTTTCATGTGATAATCGGCTGTTAAGATGGGAATGTAAGACAACGGACTTCGGGGACCGATGCCGCACCTAACGTGTTAATGGTCGACAAGGAAAAATAATCAGTGTTCAGTATTTAAACAAACCAAGTGTTGAAATTTTAATTGTATGCAATATCTTTTGGATATAGTTTACTATGTCCAAGGAAAATATATGCAAAACAGATGCAAGACAAAGTGATCATCTTGGGTAACAGTTTCCGACCTGACCCTTCATTGATCGATATTCCATAAATATTCAGTCCTTAGACTTCGCCGTCAAGTCGCTCGATCGACTCATACCAAATCCGAGTCTAGGAAGAGTACTGGAAGATGGTCAGAACGATTTGCCACGGGAAGAAATCAGAAGGGCTGCGTCATTACGTTGTGGCTCGGTGGCTTGGAAAGGACCGGCCATCTCGACAAAGAACCAAAATAAATGGTAGTCCACTGATTAAAGGTTGCTGCAGTATTTCTTGGTCGGTTGAGTTAGACAAATGTCTTCTGTTTGTCTCCGGTAGGTAATCCATAAATATAGCGGCCCCATTGTCTCTTCTGCTGACCATTAATCCTGAAGGCAGTGTCTCCGGTTTCACGCCCCGACATTGTAATTGACTCTGGGCTCCGCCACCTCACACACACACTCGCACAGCATTCTCATGTGTCGTAGTACAGGGACAATCCTCCTGAGGTTGCGGACATCGGTGAGTAAGAAACTTGGCAAGCGAACTTATGCATATCAAAACTTAATGGATAGAATCAATGGAAAGAGACGAATTGATGAAGAATTCATGTTATCTCTGAATTTCCTTTGTCGTTTGTTTCTGTTAACAATACTAAAAAAATAAATACTTAAACTTCCAATCTAATTTTTGGAAGAGAATTAACAAAAAATTAGAAAATTCAGGTGATGTGCAGTAATACGAATATATAATAAATTAATTTAACCATTATTGTGGGTAACCACCTATTTTTTAAATAATTTATTTTTGAAGAGAAAAGATTTGGCTCCGCCGGGAATCGAACCCGGGTCTTCTGCGTGACATGCGCGGTATGCTAACCATTACACCACGGAGTCAAATCACGGCGAAGCCAAATCTTTTATCTTCAAAAATAAATTATTTAAAAAATAGGTGGTTACCCACAATAATGGTTAAATTATTATAAAATAATTTAAAAATTGACTAAGGTCAAGAGATAATTGGACAAAAATTGTCCATCTCCCGTAAATACTCGCAAAATTTGCGAGATCGTGGGGGAGGTGCCAGTGAAGAGGAAGGATTTGGCACCGTTTGGAAGCGACTCCGTGGTGTAATGGTTAGCATACCGCGCATGTCACGCGGAAGACCCGGGTTCGATTCCCGGCGGAGCCAAATCTTTTCTGTTCAAGAATAAATTATTTTAATATATATAATAATATATAGTATCAGTCAAAAGTTTAGACTCACCCTTAGTTTTGTAAAATTACAAAATTAACAAATAGATATAGAATGCAAGGCCTCAAAGTCTCGTATAATTTCAATAATTCACTTAATCATGCAGATTACGTGCCGAATTTTCGCCTATTCAGGCATCTCCAGGGCTACAACAGCTTCACATGCAAGCTAGCAACAGACTGCATGATTAAGTGAATTATTGAAATTATACGAGACTTTGAGGCCTTGTATTCTATATCTATAATCCAATAGTCTCTTCCTAAAAACTTGTTTACAAAATTAACAGCGTATTATTTATTTAACAACATAAAAACTATAATTTTATTATTACTTCATTTATAATTTGTTTGTTTGTTTCTTTTACATCCCTTTATGCTACTAAGGCTAATCGGACGATGCTACAGTGGGAGTCCTAAACTTTGCCTATCCAGGTATAATTAGGATGGGGATCTTTAACGGGTACCTGACATCGTACAGGCTCGGGACCTCCATTTTAAGTCCTATCAGAGAGACGGCACAGCCAAGGATTTTTTACTCCCATTGAAAAATCCTAGGGCCACCCAGGGACGGGAACCCGCGACCTTTAGTATTGTAGGTTACGATGCTCAACACTACACCACAGGTTACCTGTACTTATAATTTTATTCTAAACTTAATCATATAATATTTCAAATGTTACGTCTTGAGTTAATGATAGAGGAAGATATCCACCATAATCTACCTCTTGAGTTAGAATTATTTTATTAAACTTGAAGATTTTGAATTAAATAAAAGTGAGTCTAAACTTTTGACTGGTACTGTAGTAGCATACGCACACAGATATAACATACATACAATATAACATAATAATAAAATTAATTTAATAACATAATTTTATAATATACGCACATAGAAATTAGTCTTGAACGAGAAGGTAGTACTCAAAACTGAAAAAAAAAAAAAAAAACAGATTATTTTCAAGCTAAATAATCACTCATTATCCTCAAGTTATTACTTATAAATTAAATGTAATAAAAAAAATATTAATCAATCAACATGAATATTTGGTCGGGAGGATAGTTTTCTTTTATTATTCATTTTCGAATGTTAATCTTTTTTTAGTCATTTAACACGCTAGGTGCGGCATCGGTCCCCGGGGTCCGATGTCTTACACTCCCGTCTAAACAGCCGATTTTCACATGAAAATGACCGAAAGTCCGAACACTTCAAACATTCAATTTAATCGATTTTTAATGAGATTATTGCATTTTAGTGCAGAAAATGTTGTTAACAGCTGAAATTCTGTTGTATTTTAGAATCGGACTCCAAGGTCCGATTTTCGATAAAGAATGGCGTAAATCCTGCATTGGGCTGTTCTGCGCCTATTATGTCTAGTTCCAATCCTTACCAAGAGATAATGCCCTTGAGACGCTCATTTAATTCCCTTTTAATCAAAAGATAAAGCTTTCGTCAAAGTATTCCCATTCCCTCAAAGCCCGATATCATGTGTGGCTCATCCCAGCAATCGGACCCCGGGGACCGATACCGTCCAATTCAGGATAATCCTAAAATACGCCGCCGCACCTAACGTGTTAATAAAAAATATTTAAAAATTAAAAAAAAAAAAAAATTTAGGATTATTTGAATGCTTTTCACAAGTTACACTATTTCAATCGCAATTTAACAAATATAAAGATAAGCTATAAAACTATTTAAATTGTTTAAAAATTAAAAATAATGAAAAAAACAACAGAAGAAAATCAATATGAATCGCTAATCTCCTTTAGAAGTATTAACATTTATTCTCATAAGGGTTCGGGGCAAAATAGTGCCAAGCAACATTTTTAACAAAAAAAAACTGTAGCTGCAGTCAGCTGTATATAACGTAGGACTATATGTCTATGATGGAAATGCCACCTAAATATGACTATAGAGGCTCTATACAGTCGTATTTAGGTGGCATTTCCATCATAGACATATAGTCCTACGTAATATACAGCAGACTACAGCTACTATTTATTTTTTGTTAAAAATGTTGCTTGGCACTACTTTGCCCCGACCCCTTCAATTATTACTAGGAACTAGAAAAAAAATTTTAATAAATGAAACAATAAACTCATTTGCATTTCTATTATGAATGTATGTTTCTAACAAGGTATAAACAAATCAATAAAACCTATGTTTCATAGGTTTTTTTCTTTTATTTTATTTTTTTTTTTTTGGGGGGGGGAGGGTATAAGATATACGATAATCTTCCAAGATAAAATGTTTTTTCTTGTGTCATAAGTAGTAAAAAAATAATAACTTGTTTCTTTCTTCAGTACATTGTTCGCAGTTTTTTTTTTTTTTTTTTTTTTTTTTTGTTTGTTCTTGCTCACGACGGACCAACCATTTAAACCAATCCGAAAGGCGTTTCCTACGAATGCATTCCGGAGGAATATAAACTAAAGTATTCTGTGGAAGAGGCCCGGCGAGGATGGATTTAGAAAATGTCATTTAGACCACTCAGCTTAAAATTTTATTTTTAGATGAAACCTACTAAGATGAATGGCTACCGCAAGCAGCAGCATCAACCGGTGGGGCTATGACGTCATCGGTACCTCCAATGAGTGTGTGTGTTTGTGTTTGTGTGTGTGTTTGTGTGTGTATCCGCAAAGCTTAAATTTATATGGGTCTTTTTTACTTCGTTAACGCAAACATAAATTAATTTAAATTGCATGATTAACATGTGATTCTATTGTCACCTAGTGATTTCATGTTCTTATTATTACTGTTATAATTCTAACCTTAAATAAAACTTATTTTTTTTCAAACAATATAAACAAAGCAAAAATAACAACAAAAAAAAACACATATTCTTAACATGAAGGAGGTCATTCATAGTAGTCTCTAATATTTTCCATCATCACTCCGAAAAGATCTTCATCATTCATGCGTGTTCCACATTCTCGTTTGTATCTTTTTTTCAAGCTAGGCCACAAAGATTCAACTCTTTGAGTGTGTGCTCCGGTTTGAATGTCAACAAAATTCTTGAAATGATCAAAAGTGAAATGCTTATACCTCTGTAGCAGCGTTGCCCATGTATATCAATTTTTTTTTTTTATCAATTTCTTCTTTTTCAAAGTTCTTTATATTCAATAGCATTCTATTTATTAAATATTATTAATTATGTTAGTTGAAAATAACTAGTTAAATATTATTATCAAGTAAAAATTGTATAAATATTTATTAGGGGAGAGCGGGGTTGGTTGGCATAGGGGGTAGGTTGGCCATTGGCTTATAGTTTCCGTCCTGGGCCCCACCATAGTACCATGTGACCCGCTCTACCTCGGGAGTCTTGGCCTGAGTTTTAAATCCGATGCTGACAGTGTAGATAAGAGTGTGCTTCATTGATCGATTTTACAACACGTAAGTAAATTTTTATATTTTCAGTAAAGTTGGTTTAAAGGCATGGAAAAACATTTTACTCCGATTATGTTCACATAGCCCCAAACTCCTTTGAAAAACCTAACCTTTCGACTAACCAGTTTCTTGTTTGATTGTTCTCCCCTGTCCTGGCAGTCATCTTTCATATGATCTCTCCTGTGGGGTTAGTTGGCTCTCTTCAACTTTTTTTTTGGCGCAGTAGCAATTCACAAAAGCAAGGTAAACATAATCAAAGATGAAACTACCAATTGTCTTTAGTTAAAGCGAGGAAGATGAGAGCAATTTTTCTTACGTGACGACAGTCTAAACTTCCATGTTCTTCTATTGTCATTCTATTTTCCCTTAAAAGCTGTTAAAAACCGATTCAAAATTATTATACCATTATAGTGCAGCTTTTAATAACAATAATATGTGTCAGGCAGTACTTGAATGAGATGGCTAAACAACCTTCTAGGCCAACCTGCCCCACATAGTGGGTTAATTGACATACTCTGTATTGACGAATTCTTCATTTTTCTATGATCTTAGTATTAAATATTATGTTGTGAAAAAAATACTTGTAGTACTCTAATACTTGGAGTTTACAATGGTATCAGTCCCATTGGGATTATATTAACAGGAACGACTCAACAATCAAAAAAGTGAAAACTGTTGCCAACCAACTCCGCTCTCCTCTACTTAATTTGTGCTACCATATGTCAACACTGTCAATGATCTTTTAAATTTTAAAAATCATCTGCATTAAATTAGTGCATGTTGAAAAATATCTGTGTGGACACGTGGAATTGTTAACCTTATATGGAATAAATAAGTAATTTCAATATATGTTTTGTTCCTTTGTGTAATCAGAATTCATTGATTGGTGCAATTAGAAGTACCAAAATCTGGTGACCTGACGTGATCGTGAGTAAATAATTTAATTATTACTTTATTTAATCGTTAGCACGATGCCTAATGAAGATAAATATTTGGGAGAACAGGAAGAATTTTCACAAGACCAAGGAACAGTGGTTGATAGGGTTAAAATAAAAATTCCACCCTTTTGGATTGAAAAACCAGAAATATGGTTTTAGCTAGTAGAAGCACAGTTTACTATCAATGGTGTAGTTAGGGAAGAAATAAAATTGATATACATGGACAACACTGCTACACCTCATTCCAAAGACTATCCACACCTATTTTATATTATTTATTTGTTATAAATAATAAAGTTATTGTCAGTGACAAGTGGCAGTTTTCGAATCTAGTTCGTGATAAAACAGTTGTACTTACTCTGAATGGCATCTCCAACGAGGGGTAACTCCAATCACATAATATAATTTCTTTAAATGACCATTCTTATATTTTCTGACATGGTGAACTATCCAAACACGCTTGCTTATACACAATAAATAACCTAATACGTTAACTGTTAAAAATATTATAATTGAAAGGATATGTTTTTATTGAAATATGAATTAGCGTTAACGAAGTAAAAAAGACCCAATTATATTATCATTTTATGTTCCCCCCCCAAAAAAAAAATCCATTTTTCAAATTGAGCCATATCCATCTTTCCATCGATATGATTTACAATGCGACTATCCAGAATGGTCTTCCGATGTTTTATGACGTAATCTTAGCCAGGGACCGACTAAAAAACTTTATAGCATCCAGGGAGATACATATTTATAGCCCTCTGTCGGGAAGTGCCTTTTCAAAACATCTACCGAAAGCGTAGCCAAGGTCGCTGGGAAGTCGAAGGCCCATATCGCAATTGTAGAAAATAAGCAATTTAAAAAAAAAAATTAGTATATCCCCAAATCCCGAAAATAATAATTATTATTGTATAATCGTTGATTGTAATGATTTTTCTATTTATCCGTCAAACGCCTTTGACATTCCTCTTTTGATTTCTATTCCAATTTTTTTTATAAATAAAACATTACTGTGAATTGGTTTAACACTTTTATGGATAATAACATACATGTTGAGGTTTACAATTAGTTTTGTGCAAGTAATGACAGAAAGAGTTTATTCGTTATTTATGATTAATTAAAGCTAATTACTTAGAAATGTTTATGGAATATGAATAATATTAAAATACTAGCTGAATATACCGGCTTCACCCCGAAAATTTCAATTTTTAAATCTATAAAATCTATGAACTGAGACTTTTATCAACTCAAACGGTCGATTTAATAAAAAACCAATGTAAAGCGAGATCAAAACGATTATTTAAGAATAAAAAATATACCCAGAGATCGGCTGAAGTTAAGCAATTTTAATATGGACTTCTATGAAGAACAAACAGAATTTCACCTTTATATGCATAGATTATAGCTGTATATCCCGGTTCCACACGGGGAATTTCATTTTTCTAAAGAAACGGTCGATTTCGTAAAAAAAAAAAAAAAACATTGTAAAGTGAGATCATTATGATTTTTATAACAATAAAAAATATCAGCTGAAAATCGGCTGAAGTTATGCAATTTTAATATGAACAGGTGTTCGCACCTGGTATGAAAGAACCACTGAGCGAAATTTGGAGAATAAAGAATATCAGCTGAAGATCGGCTGAAGTTACGCAATTTTAATATAGACAGGTGTTCGCACCTGGTATCAAAGAAACACTGAGTGAAATTTGTAGAATTTAGGACAAACGGTATGGATTTCTATAAAGAACAAATAAACAAACAAACAAACAGAATTTCAACTTTATTTATATAGATGTGCTAAATTTTCATGCTAATAATTTATTAAATTTATTCGGCTTCCAGTCGTTTTTTCGTTCTTCTGCTTTAGGATAGCCACGAAATTCTTCAGGAAAAAGTCTGACTTTGGAAGAAAGTTGTCATAAATTAATACAGTTTTTTTTGGTGTTCCGCTCTCAATTTCGCACCAATCTTTAAGAAAATGAAAATAACCGACTGCTTATTGCACAATGAAAAACACATGCGGCACAATTAAACACTCGCGGGACTCCATGAAACGCTTCATTGCCCTTGTTTCAAGGAACCCCATACCAGCCATTTTTATGTCTTTAACGTGAATTTCACGATGAAAGTGAAGAGGTAGGAAAGCCAAGGTCAGGCAAAATCTTAAGAGATACATGCATAATGAATAATTTGTAAGAGCAGATTGAATAAAATAATTACTCATACCTAGAGACGAAAATCGGTTCGACGAAAATTTTTAGTTTTACCCCAAAAAACCGCACTTTAGCACGTGGAGTCTGACACACAACAAGTAGAAAGGGGAAAATTGCTGACATTAAGTCACCCTTACCGCTCGCCGTGTGAATTTGGTTGCACTAGACCTTTTGATTCGCCCAGTGCACCGACTGTTTTACTGCGCCCCTCCCTCTGTATATATATGTATATATAAATTATGTATATAAATTATTTTTATGTTGAGAATATGATACCCATATATAAATTACTAAAATGTATAATTATGTAGCCTAGCCAAATAAATCTATATACTAAATAAGACCAGGGAACTTTCACTTCTTCCTATTAATTGATATCGAAATAGACATAATATCACATAGGGTTTTTTCTTCTCTTTTTTTTACAAAATGATTATTTCAAAGCATTTATCTGACACTGCGATAAAAATGATGCACCTATTCCTGATTTTCTTCAGCCAGATATCTCATACGGCTTTCTCTTCCTTTCAGAAAGATCTGCATTCATCCTTGTCTTTGTATATATATTATACTTCAATTCATCTTTAGACCTAATATTTACCATAGCACTGCTCGGAGATATCCTTAGCACTTAGCATTACTTGGTCGTCTTGTATGTTGAATGTTCGATGCATGGTTGGGTAAACAATTTTTGGACTAAATTGGGAGACGATTTGTTTCAGGACGGGAGAAAACGGTGAGATGAACCTTATCAACCTGGAAGCACTGACGGGGGAGACCATCCTGGAAAAGGAGCGAAGGCTATCCGAGATGATCCTCCAGCTCCAGATGGTACGGGACCAGCTCCTTTCTCAACAGGAACAACACACTAAGGTAAGCAAGTGCCATTTAAATTATTAGTATATAGAAATAATCGATTATTCACTTCGTTCTACTCGTTGGGCTGAGTAGATGCACCGACAACCTCTATTAAAGTTAATTTTCTATATTAACCTAATTATGTTATAATTTAACCGCAGTAATAAAGTTTGGGTCCAGTTGCTCCAAGAACATTTTGACAAGATTTAGTTAGCATGGGAAAAAGTATGACGTCATCTTGTTGATGTATTTTGATATAAATGAGTTTGAAGGCATTTTAATCCCTTGACATTTATGCAATTGATTCAGTTATCTCGTATATGCTAATGATTCCACATAATGTCGACTTATCTTCGTTAATTTGGTCTCCTGGAACTTCCTGTAAACTCCCAATACCGTTCTAACTCACAAGGGGACCACGTCACATTTCCCTCTCCGATTTTGATGAAATTTTTTCTGGTGATTCTACATCGAAAATAAGTCGACACGTGTCCGGCCGTTCCATTGAATGGGCCATCTGGATCGAGAAATTAAATATTTTAGGTTCAAAAGTCGTTAAAATTGGCTTTCACAAAACAGTCATTGCTCCATTCTACCTGAACCAATTTTAATGAAACTTTCGGGGATTCTTCTACTTGAAAGTATATTAGACATGTGTATCGGGATTTGTCACAATTCACCCTAGTAAGGCCAGAGCGTCACATCAAAGTTGAGGCTTAAGTTAGTAAATTTAAGCTGATAAAACAAACAAAGCATGCAGTGGAGTCTTTAACTATATAAAAATAAATTATTATCTTTCAAAAAGACTGATGCTCATCACAAAAATATTAACTATTATGTGATTCTCTGGCCTTACTTAGGTGAATTGCGACAAATCCCGATACACATGTCTAATATATTTTCTAGTAGAAGAATCCCTGAAAGTTTCATTAAAATTGGTTCAGGTAGAATGGAGCAATGACTGTTTTGTGAAAGCCAATTTTAACGACTTTTGAACCTAAAATATTTAATTTCTCGGTCCAGATGGCCAATTCAATGGAACGGCCGGACACGTGTCGACTTATTTTCGATGCAGAATCACCAAAAAAAAAGGGAAATGTGTCGTGGTCCCCTTGTCAGTCAACAGTAACTTCATAAGGTGATCAAACTTAGAACTGTTTCTTTTGAAAATCTACACTATAAAGAGAAAAATCTTAATTTAAGAAAGAAAAAAAAAATATGAACAAAGGAGGGTAAACACAAATTGAGGTCTTAAACCATAAGTCTTGGTCTTAAATTAGTCAAAAATTTCGTAGATTATGGTATTCTCATTTACAAACTAGGACCACTCACACACGAACAACCTAATATTTTTGTAGCTAAATGTCGTTAATGACAGATAGTTGTTGATCTTGCGAAATATTGCATATTATTCTGCGAGATAACGTGTAGTTGTCTGAAAGCCATATGAATTTTACCTATCAGTGCTTTATATATCAGGCTATCCCGTAATAAGTAATGTTGGTTTTTAATGACTTGCTTTAAGGTATAGGATAAAATGAATGAAACACGTTCAATCTAAAGTGTATTTACGATCTTGTTGTGTAACAGTTTGCCATCTTGAAACCAAATTTTGAATGCCTGTTCTGAAAAAATCCTTTGGTTTTGAATTAAAGAAAGCTAACACCTCGTTTTCCAACTCATGTGGTAGACTGAATTCATGTTCTTGCTGCTTAATGAGTTTTGGAGACTGCGGAAAAGGTGATAATCCGAAGGCGCCAAGTCTGGGGAATACGGTGGGTGATTAATAATTTCCCATCCAAAGTCCTTTAATTTTGTCTTGATGGAATAAAATTCCGCGCCTATTGATACTTGATGGACGTTTCTCCAGATGATCACAGTACAGATCTTTAGTGATAGTTTGGTTAAGATCAAGGAATTCAAGATGAAGGATTCCTTCTATATCCCACCATACAGACATCATCACTTTTTTCGGATGAAGTCCTTCTCTCGCTTCTGTCCTAGTTGTTTCTTCAGGTCCTAACCACTGCCGCGACCGTCTAACATTCCGAGAGAGATATTTCTGCAAGTTTTCGGTAAGTCGAAGCAGCATTTTCTCCTTTATAGAATTCCCAAAGCATAACATGGCGTGAGTGTTTTTTGGGAGATCCATTTGAAATGAAATTTCAGCACAGAATAAATAAGTTTCACCAACCAAAACATTATAAATAGAAGTGCATTTAAGGATATAATAAACTAAAAATGTAAAAAAAAATAAATAAATTGAAAAGGAGGGATTAGTAATCTAAACATAAACAAACAGAATATTAAAAACCGACATTACTCGTGGGATGACCTGATAATTAATTCATACAATTAGCCTATACCACAATCTGTATCTTTTTCTCTATCATTCTCAGATTTAAAAAAAAAAAAAAAAAAAAGTTTGGTTAACTAAAAGAAGATATGGCGGGAGACGAAGGGGTGATTGACCAGCATATGCTGTAGGCACGTACTTATGGGTAATTTTCTTTATTTCCAATCTTGAGGGTGTGTTAGGGGGGGGGGGGGGGGTGACTTTTCTGCTCACGTGCTGTGGTGGCACCCTCCCGCCGAAATTCATTATTCAACACGTATCTGAATAATTTAGGCAATACAGAGGAACCTGTACTTAGAGAGTCGGCCTTTGTCACACGGCATTGTACTATGTGTTTCAACAGTTCTTTCCAAATCTCGACTGAAGAAAATGTTAAAAAAAAAAAAAAAAATTGTCCTTTATGAGTAAAATTTTTAAAATACATAGGGTAAACCGTACAGTTATTGGCACCCTTAAGACTACATTTCTGTTATTAAATTTAAAAAAATACTTTTTATAAAGGGATCAAATAGAAACTTCCTATAACTCCTCTTTATCTATCCTCATAAAGACTCAAAAGGTTTTTTTTTGGGTAAAAAGTTCAATAGCTTTACAATATGGCAAATCTAGTTATTGGCACCCTGTGGATTTAATTGTGAAATCTTCCCTATGGTTAGTTTGTTAAAGTCTTGCTTTATAGATGACTTAGAGGACCCTTCAAACATTAGACTCATGTATATCTTGTAATAAAATCAGGACTTGTTTACCTATTTCTTTAAGTTAAAGTTGGAGTGTCAATAACTGTACTGAGTGCCAATTACTGTATGGTTTACCCTATGTAAAATATTAGTGAGCTTCTTCTAAGTGATTTTCTTGAATGTATCTTCAAATAGTCTCGTTTTAGGTTCCAGCAGTAATCTGCCATCATTTGGGTAGGTATACCGCGATCCAGTTGAGCATTTCAAAAGTATACCATAATTAAAATTATTTGCCGGTGGGTAAAATCATACTAAAATGCGTTTTCACAAGTTATTACAAGGTGTTATTATTTTTTAATTCTTACAAACAAAAATATGCACCTAGATAATAGTTTAATATCCTAAAATAATGAGAAAAACGTGTTAAAATAATTCATTTACAAATCTATTTCGGATTGTGTTATCTATATCATAGGTATTTAACCCTTTGCACTCGAGGTCTCCGGAGCGGAGCCATTTAAAATTTGTCTTCAAACTCAATGCAAATAATTTTCAATTTTCAACCTGAAAGGACATAAACAAATCGTAAAAACTATTTATAAGATATTTCGCTTTTGGTGATAAATGACGGTCGCGGCTCCCGGTTTTTTTTCATTATTTTTATAGTACGTTATTCTTTTATCTTCGGCTATATTTTGTGGTTTTAATTCATCTTTTATTTCCTCAATTGTACAATAATTTAGTTCGGGGCACCAAATAATCCCTTTACTCTGATTTAGCTTCCGATGTGCTTCTACTTTAACCGGAAAGTTATTAAGAGGATTTTCACATTTTAGGAGCTTTTCTGATTGGATATCTGAGAAAACTTTAACTAAAAGGGTCCCATCTCGTACTTTTTTTAACTGTTTTTACTTCTCCAATTAGATTTTTTATGTTTTTTTTATATAAGGAACGGCGAAACCTTTGTTAAATCTAAGGGATTTCCATCGTTATCCGCTCCGGTTCTTTTAATTATCAAAACTTTTACACAACTTTTAGGCCAATTTTCGATATTTTTATAAAATTATAAAAAAAAAAAAAAAATTTCAGGGTGTACGTTTTCGCGAATAAGTTGGGTCGAGTTGCCGGTAGGTAACGTCCGAAACGGTGCCGAGTGCAAAGTGTTAAATTTAAATAAAACTACTGTTAAGGTGGGGTGAATCTAAAAAAGTGGAGCTGATCTGAAAAAATCTGATTGCGTTATTGAAATCAGCGCCTCATAGTTAAAATCAGGTATAAGGTTCTAGGCTCCAAAAAAAAAAAAAATTGTTTTTCTTTCTTTTTTTCTGTGTTATCGACGTACGCGTACGATACCCCCCCCCCCCCCCACGATACAACAGTCCGTTGTACAAACATAGAGCTCGCCTGTAATTTTCCCCGCATAAAAGAGCCGGAGAAAGACTGAATAAAAACGGGAGAAGGATCATTTGTTGGAGTAAAACGACAAGATAAAATCAATACACTTGTTCCTTTCAAAATGAAAACTGAGATATAGACTGGTAAATGACCCTCAGTTGTCCCTTTGTACCCCGATTACAATTTGCCTCATCGAGAGGCCATTAAATGCAGCTAACGAGGGGTCGCTTCGCCGCCTCTGCACATCAAATGCACTTTTTTTTTGTCTAATTATTCATTATTCCTCATCATTATTCAATTAGTTTTCTCGATTATTTTGAAAAGGATGATAAATAAATAATTTATAAATTTATATCACCGAGGAACTCACATTAAAATATAAATAACTAATTAAATTATATAAAGAAAAAATTTCGAATGATACAAAGGAAAAAATTAATTCCGATTAACCGATTATTTCGATTAACCGAGGTAACCTTGGTCCCCGTCGACTCGGTTAATCGGAACCCTACTGTATTTCTTAATTACGGTTTTTGGTAATTCGTAATTAAACATATCGATGACCAAGAGTATAAGCTCCTCGTAAAAAAACCCAACTTTTTTGCCTAGTTTGGATTGAAAAAAACGTTTCACCCGAAAACCGGTTTTTTATATCAATAGAATAGATAGATAGACAGAAACGTTTATTTGAATAATGTATTCGATTTTTTCGACAATGAAAGTATTCGTATGTCGAGGTGTTCCCTTAATAATACTAACTAATTTTAACATAAACAATTCCCTAGATAACTATAAAAGAGAAAAAAAAATACACAAAAAACAAAACACGGTCTTCTAATATCTATATAAATTGTCCAAATAAAGACTTTTCTTAAGAATGTGATTATCCAAATTGTATATACAATCAAAATAAACCTTTCAGCTAATGTAGACGCTCATAAGTATATTTATTTACATATATAACATTTTTTTTTTTTAATTTTTTATCGTATCTATAATTGATGGCTGTCTTTAGATACAAATATAAATTTTTGTAATTTGGTCCATCTAAAGTTTTTTATGGTTCCATCAAAATCTATTCTCTGTTTTCCCAAAAATGCTGCTCTGAATTCTTTTCATACTGGGCCATACAGATATAAAGTGAAACATATCCTCCGGTACGTTCATGTTATATAGAGATCAGTTTCCCCTTATATCCATTTAAATTGAGAAGTTCCCCTCTTGCCATTAAAATTAATCGAATAAAATGCAAGCCTTTCTCAATGAAATAACCACAATCATACTCTAGGTTGGCATATATTTTGTGATATTCAGCTGCTCTCGCTCTTTTAATGTAATTATTGTTTTTGTTTTTTTCTTCTCTTATCCTTTCGATTAAGCTGTTTTTAAATCTTTATATCCGTATGCCCAGTATTAAAAGTATTCAGCATTTTTGGGAAAACGAAAATTAGTTTTTGATGATGGTTTCACTCAGCACATCAAATTCACTTTTTTTGTCTAATCGTTCATTTTTCCTCATCATTATTCAATTAGTTTTCTCGATTATTTTAAAAGAACGATGGATAAATAATTTAAAAATTTATATCACCGAGGAACTCACATTAAAATATAAACAACTAACTAAATTACATAAAAAAAAAAAAATTGTTTCCAAATAAAAGGAAAAAATTAATTGTATACAGGTATTCATTAAATTAGAATAAATCCTAGTAATATATTATCAAAATCTGGTACGCTGTAGGTATTTATTTTATTGCATTTTATTATATTAATTTTTATGGCAAGAGGGGAACTTCTTAATTTAAATTACCAACCATGGCAAGATAAAAGGGGAAACTGCTCTCTATGTAACATGAACGTAACAGAAGATAACTTTCAGTTTATATCTGTATGCCCAGTATTAAAAGAATTCAGAGCAGCATTTTTGGGAAAACAAAGATTAGATTTTGATGGAACCATAAAAACTTTAAATGGACCAAATTACAAAAAAATTATATTTGTATCTAAAGACAGCCATCAATTATAGATATGAAATGGTAGAAAATTTCAATTTTAAATAAATTGTTATATATGTAAATAAATATACCTATGAGCGTCTACACTAACTGAAAGGTTTATTTTGATTGTATATAAACTTTGGATAATCACATTCTTAAGAAAAGGCTTTATTTGGACCATTTACATAGATATTAGATAGACCATGTTTTGTTTTTTTCTTGTATTTTTTTTTCGTTTATAGTAATCTAGGGAATTGTTTATGTTAAAATTAGTTAGTATTATTGAGGGAACACCTCGACATACGAATACTTTAATTGTCGAAAAAAAAATCGTTTATTAATTTAAAACTGTTATATTTAATTTATAGATATATATCTTATTCAAATAAACGTTTCTATTGATTTGAAAAACCGGTTATCGGGTGAAACGGTTTTTTCAATCCAAACTAGGCATAAAAGGTTGGGTATTTTTACGAGGGTTTCACTCTTGGACATCGATATGTATAATTACGAATTAAAAACCGTAATTAAGAAATAAATGCAAAATAAATATGTTTTTCGTATAATTTTAGTATATTTTTAGTATCCAAGAATAATGAAAGAAGAGTCTATTTCTTCTTCATTTCTCGGCCCTGCATGGTGTGTCACAGCTCTGATTAAGTTTTATTATTATATTAAACTTTTCTTTTTTTTTTTAAGTTACAGAACTTATTGCCATTACACAATATACAAATTTTGCATAATTTATCTCAATTCTTGATTCTTATTAATTAATTTATTTAGAATGGTAGTATATTTAAGGTTCTCAAAATATTCATGAGATAGCGCCTGTAATGTTAAAATAATCTCAAATAATGTCCAATTAATTCATTATCTGATATTTCAAAATGAGAAATAAGATATGTAACGATAATCCGTGGCGGATAATTATCTTATTATTAGCCTCGCTATCATTTTTCGGGGGTAATGTCAAAGCCCTTTCGTTTTATACGATTTTCGAAAAATATTTTAATATTATACATTTATTTTTGTTATTTAATATTAATTATGAACTGAAATTCACTTAACTCATTATTAATTAGTATTTCTAAAGGTATTTTAAAGTTATTCATATTAATTATTTAGCTATTTATATAGTTACTTTTAAAGTTAATTTGTTGTATTTTATAATTTTATTTTGCGATTAGTTCAATCAGGTCTCAAAGGGAGGATGTTAGAGATGTTTTGAGGATTAATATTTCTTAAAAATTAATGTAGCGATATTTTATCGGTCATGAATAGCGAAATACTAGCGTGAGCCGACCAGTCACCTTATTTATTTTAATCTGGGTATCGATAATAATGATAAGAATTAGTTTTTGCTGAATGAGCTCAATTTCGTTTACCGAAACGTAGGTTTTGTGGAAACGTTGTTTGATTTATGCTTTAAGACTCACCGCATCCAAACTGATAAAATTATCATAGCACTGTGCTGACCACAGTTTCCCATGGACACCTTATTTTGGGAGTTCCGCGATGTTGGAATTTTTTTTTTTTTTCTTCGTCGTGATTTTTTCTGTTTTGATTCCCACTTAGTGTCGATTAATCAGAAAACTCTCATTCTCAAAACTAATATTCTTTCTACCTCCCGTAATACGTTCGCCCCTTCCCACAAGTCGTCAGCCACTGAAACAAAACAGGCCTAGAGATTATCTCCCAGTATCCTGTTGGTGAAACAAAGAACAGTTGTTAGAGCATAATGGAGCCCAAGCATCTGTTTCCTTTGACAATGCTTCTTTTATAACTGTACTTTTTTTTACTTTTTTTTTCTTCCTTAATCTTGATGTAATAACCGATTATTTCATCTTTTAAATAAAATCAACAAATTGATATCTTTAAAAAAAAATTATGAACGAAAAAAATAAAAGGCCATTGCGAAAAAACTCGTCCGGAATATTATTTGGAAGAATATTTAAAATATAAGTAAGTTAACCTTAAGTTTATTATGACAAGGATTCTTAATCTCTTGAAGTACGTGACTCTCTCTGAACATTTATAAAGTAGTACAGAACCTCGATTATTCGGATACTCGATTAACCAGGGACGGCGGTTTATCCAAGTTTTTATTTTTTATTTAATTTTCCGGAATTATGTTTGATTATTGTAATAAAATTTAAATGAACCCGAAGGTTCATGGATTACAATTATAAATGAAATAAATCGGCATAATTTCGAAAAAGTAATTAACACGTAAGGTGCGGCGGCGTATTTGAGTAGTATCCTGAATTGAACGGTATCGGTCCCCGGGGTCCGACTGCTGGGATGAGCCACAGACGATAACGGGCGTCGGGGTCCGATGGGAATGCTTTGACGAAAGCGTTTTATTTTGACTAAAAAGTGAATTAAATGAGCGTCTCATGGGCATTAATTCTTAGTAAGGATTGGAACTAGACATAATAGGCGCAGGACAGGCCGATACAGGATTTACGCCATACTTTATCGAAAATCGAAGCTCGGAGTCCGATTCTAAAAAAACAACAGAATTTCAACTGTTAGCGACATTTTCTGCACTAAAATGCAATAATATCTTAAAAATTGACTAAATTGAGTATTTGAAGTGTTCGTACTTTCGGACATTTTCATGTGAAAATCGGCTGTTAAGGCCCGATGCACACGGACGACACTTTTCTGCGATCCGGACTATAAGCCAGGTCAGGGGTACCTGGAGTATAATGGTAAATCCGGTCGGTCCATCCATTTAACATGGAACTTTAAAAAATTATTTCATTATTTTTTATTTTTGATCAAAAGTGAAAAAGTCATAATGTCCTTATTATTTATTTATGAGTAAAATTTTGAATATTAAAAATAATAATACTTTTTAAAATCAGAAATATTTGTTAAACTTATTCTAATTCTTAAAGGCAGTAAATTACTATAGCAGAATATAAAAAGAAAAAAATTAAGCCGATTACCCTTAGGTGTAATATTAAATAATAAATAAATACTTTTTTTTTTTAAATGTACACAATGATATATTTTGAGTCCGCAGTATTAAGTGAAGAATATTGTCATCAACTATTAGCAGCAGGACATCTTTATTTTCGAAATGCACTAGAAATTTTTTCCAAGTGCTCAGGAGTCGACCAGTAGCTGTATGTTAATATTCTACGGTGAACAATTTTAATAAAATCTTTAAAAATATGTTTAAAAAAATAACGAGAAAATTGTTTCTATTTAAAACTAATTTTTACTCGCGTGAAAAAAAAAAAAAAAAAAAAAATACGAATTACACACATAAATGGATAAGAATGGTTTATAAACTTATTTTTCTCGGTAAATATTTCCTAATAATAATTGATTTGTTTTTTTTGTCACTTCATAAAGAAGAAAATTATTTCTACTTTGCGGTCCAAGCCTTCCAACTCTAATGGAAACAATCAAGCAAAGAAAGGACTTAATACCGTCTCCTCTTTGTAACATTTTTCCACCAAAGTAAGTTCCTTTTTTGAGCTGAATGGAATCTTTAAGAGAAAGGGAGAATGTAAAGGAGGTTGGTCTCTTTAGTTTAGTTTAACAAGACTCGGCGACAATGGAGCACCCTATATTCATTTCCCTTCATCCGCATTGCCCACATCATTCAACCCTTTTCTCCTTGTTGTTCCCTTTATTGTATACTTTTCAATTTATAATCTTTTAAAAAAAAGGGGGGGGGCACTCTGTAGCCCTTATATACATTGAGTCGGTTTGTTATTTCGCCCATTTTATTTGTTATGGATCAAGATTAAACAGAAATATGGTACTTGTTTATTATACGGGCTCCACTTTTATTTCCCCATATCTTACCATATGTTACTTATCTAGTTATGCAAATGAAAAAGGTTTCAAATTGTTGATATCGAAAAATATATTCGGACTTGTTGAAAATAAAAGACAGTAGAACCCCCTTTATCCGGGGTAATGATGAGTATAGAAAGCGAAAATATCTTTTAACATTTTTTCGAACAAATCTTCGTTTTGATACCGATAACGCCACATAAATTATAATTCACATAAATATGAATCAATGAGGTCTCTATTTGTTCCACATTCTTTCTTATTTCGTCTTTTCGCTTGTGACCATAGGCCTTCAATTGTATTTGTGTGGGCCCCTTTGATAGGATCAACAAAATTTTTGCTGTGGTTAACTGTTAAATGTTTAAATTTAATTATAATTATAACTATTATTAAAGTTATAATTTATAATTAGTTATAAGACGCCCAACAATCAGATATCAGCTATGCACTGCTTCATTGTATTGAGAAAGGTTGCTGCAGATCTGTCTGGTACTGCATAAAAGAAATGCTATGTAACCAATAATAATAAAACATAAATGCCATATGATATGAGTTGTTATGGTATTGAATTGTACTCTCGATTATGGCTTCTGGCCGGATTCGGCACAAGACCCAGTTTACAAATTGGACGGGAGTGGAATAGGAGGGAGTCTACAAATTGATAATTAATCGAAAGAGTAAAAATGGCTAATTAAATAGAAATGAAGAGTCCACGGAAGAAAGGAGGGATGTCATTTGGAGTGGTTTCCGAGAAAATCGAGTTTTTAGGTTTGGATCTTTAATTGCTTAAGTATCTTTTATCATTTTTCTTCAATTTTTTTATATGTCCTTTTCCTTTTTGTTTTGCGGGTCAAAATAACAAATTTGCCCGAAACAGACGTAACACGCTATAAAAGAAAGGGGGATAGTCCTGGACGCTCCCCCTTTCTTCCCTGTTATATTGATGAAATGGTGATATTAATACACAATCCATATAACTTCTAACATGACTCTCCCCCATTCTAGGTTTTTCCGCGAGGACATTCCCCCTTCCTTCCGAATTCGTAGTTCCGTCCATCGCTTGTAACCAACCGTCTGTCATTTTTTCTGACTATTTCTTTTCACCAACATATTCTACTCAACTAGATGAACAATTACATATATATATATATAACTACAATTCGGAAAAAAATTGACTCTCCCCCTTTCTTCCGTGGACTCTTCAAATATTAAAAATTAAAAAGAAAATTAAAATCGAGGGGATTCAGTTTTTTTTTTTTTTTTTTTTTTTTTTTTTTTTTTTTTTTTTTTTTTTTTTTTTTTTTTTACATTGCACAAGATGCATCTCTCTCTTACACTAACACCCAGTAAAAGACATACTGATCGCGGATGACAACTATCCCTTCTTTCTCGCTAACGAAGAGGGCTTTGAATAGGCTGTAGTAATGGTAGAGGCAACAATTTGCTTAGGGTGGGCACCAGGTTGCTTTGGCAATGTATGTAATTTAGAGGGCCGTGCTCGCTGAAATGAGAAGGCGAAATAGAATTGATGTTTGTCCCGCCTCCTTAATGACACCATCTCTGTCTTATCCGGGCCCTTTAATCCTGGCTCAGTCGTCAGCGATATTTGTCACGTCATGGGGAAGAGGGAGAGAGAGTCTCCAAAACAGGAGGATTATAAACATGGCTGGTGGTAATCGGATCCGAGGATCCCGGTTGGAAGGAGTTGTTGAATAATGATTCATGGCCAGTGATTGACTTCGAAACTGCTTGCGACTCTATGGTACATTATGGTGGTTCCAAATTAGATATATGATTTTTAATAACAAGGGTTATCCACATTTTCCAAAGATTTGCTCTTACATTTGTTATATCTTATGTTTCTAATAACATTTATTGGGTTGTCCGAAAAGTTCGTAGAGATTTTTAAAATAAAATTTACCTTTTATTTTTTCTACTAAAAATGAATCACAAAGCTAATGTTTATTTATATGCCTTTAATCCTTATGGAATTAACAATGTTTACACACTGAATTCGTCTTTATTAAGGCTCAGTATTTTTTTACTTTCACTTACCTATATATGAAATGTATAGTAAGTGGAAGTATTGCGATCGTGAAAATTTTCGACTTCCGGTTTTCAACGGAAATACACGTTTTGGGGCCCCCTGAGTCAAAATAACCAAGTCCCGTGAAATGGTCTGTGTGTGTGTGTGTGTCTGTGTGTCTGTGTGTCTGTGTGTGTGTGTGTGTGTGTGTGTGTGTGTGTGTGTGTGTGTGTGTGTGTGTGAACAGACTAGCTCAAAAACTATAAACCGTGCGAACCTGAAATTGGGTATTTAGAGTATGTATATGCCCGCGATGTGACAGCAAAAATTTCATCAAATTTGCTCAAAGGGAGGGGGTAATTTATTTAATAACTTTTTAAGTTTTTTTCGATTTTCTCAAAAACGGCTCTAACGATTTTGATCAAACTTGGTATTTGATGTATTTATATGCCCGAGATATGACTGTAAAAATTTCATCAAAATTTATCAACAGGAGGGGGGACTTTACTTAATAAATTTTGTTCAATTTTTACCTTTTTGATCGATTATCTCAAAAACGGCTTTAACGATTTTTATCAAATTCGTTATGTTTAATGAAAATTAGTTGTTATTTAATATCAGGTAAGCTTTATCATTATTAAAATGTTCTGAGGGGGCTTAAATGGGGAAGGGGCTTTTTTTGTTTTTCTATAAAGTACCTTTGTTTTAGTTTATATTGGGAAATTATCTGTCTCTCATCACGCTTAAAAATAAGAAACGGCTAAATATGATATATGAAGAAAATCAAGTAAACATATACAGGAGAAAAAAAGAAAAATATTCCGTCAACTCATTAAACACCTTGAGCTCACGCATGCGCCGTACGTCTTTAATGACAAACCAATGCGTTATAATTAAACTGTTCTGTTCATTTGAGAAGTGGCAATTAACAAAACGCATTAATTTCTAATCTAAGTAAGTTGGTAAGTGAAAGTTGTGTGTTGTGCGCACGCACCAGATTTTTTTTTATACTGCCCGTACCGTTTATTTTTTTTATGTAAGGATTAGAATGTTAATGTACTTTCTTCTGTGAATTTCCATATGGATCGTTAAGGCTATGGTCTAAAGATTTCATTTTTTGCACAAAATTATTGTAGTTGTAGATGTTGGGGTATTTTTTCCGGATGTTATCGTATTTCTTGCATTTTGTTATGACGTGTATTGGGTCTTCAACAGTCTTACAAACCGGGCATTGTTCATCTTTGTTGATTTTTATTAGAGTTAAACCGCGGTTTGTTCGGCCATGGTTAATTCTTAATCTTGTTAACATTGCTATTTCTTTTTTCTTCATGGCTACGTTGACGTGGGAAAACCATGGTCGTAGGCTTACTTTTGGTTGTATACCATAGTGGTCCTTGCCCTTTGTTTGTGACTCCCATGTATACATCTCTTGCCACTCGCTGATTTGCTGTTTTTTTTATGTCATATTCTACTTTCTTTAATGGAAATTTGGCATTTCTCTCTCTTGCTGGTCCTTTTTTTGCAAATTTTTCCGCAAGTTCATTTCCGTACAAGCCCACATGAAGGCTCAGCATTGTAGTTAATTGCAAACCAACATGAGTGACGACTCAGTGAATTCGTCTTTATTAAGGCTCAGTAGTGATTCAGTTCATTTTCGGCATATTATGCTGTTCTTTTTTAAAAAAGGGAAAACGCAGCCCAAACAACAAGAAAGATTCGTGCCGTGTATGGCAGCGATTCAATTGCTGATAGCACGGTTCAGAAGTGCTTTTCGCGGTTTAGATCAGGAGATTTCAATTTTAACAATCCATGAATTAATGTCTGTGAGATAGCTGCGGAGTTAAGAGCCTGCAAATCGACGGCCAGAGTTGGCAAATAGGAAAGGAGTGCTATTCCATATAGACAACGCTAGGCCCTGTGTGTCTTTAAGGACTCCGCAAAAGTTATTGAGCTTCAGATGAGAGGTTTTACCTCACCCGTCGTACTCTCCTAACATTGCTGCTTCGGATTTCCATCTTTTCCCTTCCCTCGAAAATTTTCTACAAGGGAAATTCTACTCTTCAGGAGTAAGGGCAGTGATTTTTGGAAAAAAAAGGATAATGGACCTTCCAAACCGTTGGGAAAGGGTAATCGCTAACGGTGGTAACTATTTTGTAGATTAAATAAATAACTTTTAAGCTGTTCATCAGTTTTAATTTTTGTCCAAATTTCTCTACGAACTTTCCGGACAACCCAATGTTTGACGTTGGTTGGCCTCAGATTAGATCAAGGATATGTCCAGGGTGACTTTCAATAAAGAACATCAAAAAGTAGCATTTATTTACTAAACGCTATTGCTTTTGGAGATGTTCTTAAAAATATGATTGATTTAAGCCATTTCCACCCAAGAATTGTAAAAAAATATGAATTTTCGGTGTTTCTTTCTATTTCTGTGTTAATATATCATTCATGTTTGGGGAAAAGGGCTTAAGTCTTAAACAAAAATTGACTTTAATTTATTCGTTATTCATAATTTATTACAGTCTCTGTTGAAACATTATAGTTTCATTTATTATTCTGGAATAAGGAAATACAATCAGTAAGAATTTATAATGATCTTCAATAGCTTGGTAAATCGTAGTTTAAACTTCACATTCGACTACTCAACCCCTTTTGACCAAACACCAGTGATATGTAAGAAATAAACTATTTGTAAATTTAAAAAAAAAAAACATTACTCTTCGGAAACGCACCTCTGGGACATTGAGGGGTCAGAATTAATCAGCCCCAAGTTTTATAATATTTATAAGTTGTTACAAAGTTACTTTTATGATATTCTCGAAACACCAATAATTTATTGTGAATTTCTAAATTTCACATTTCTGAAGTGTGAATATTTGAAGTATTCAGGTTGACAAAAAACATACTTTAAACAAATTTATTATCATAGACCTTTTTGAAAATTTATTTAGATTCGTATACGTATACATTGATTAAAGAACAGATAAAAACATAAATCTCATATAAATATACTGAAAAAAAATATTAATTACATGTGAAGTCACCTCTGGAAAAAAATAGGTTGAAACCACGGGCTCTAGTATCGTTTTATTTTAGCTTATTTGTTTTATTCGATGTTAAGGTCCAATATCATGCTATTGCTGGCTTCGGTTTCAGAAATAAAATCTATTTTAATAATTTGCACATAAATGTCGATTTATGTTCGAGATAGTTTCACCTCAACCAACTTATGTCACATAAATAAATAAAAATAAATAAATAAACAAAAAAATGTTTGATAGAGATTCCTCAAACGTAGGCATTTTTTCAATTAATGAATATGTGTAATGAAAAAACGTACGACCTAAATATGGAATGAATTTTAATTTGAAATTAAAATTTAAGATAAAAAAAAAAAAAAAAAGGGATTTCAAATCAATCCGATCAATATTTTCACTAGAAAATAATGTAATTAAATATATTCAAACCACTCTTCCAACAAATACATGAATATTTTTATAAAACTGAAAAAAAGGGTAACTGTAATGAAAAACGTAATGCTTTTATAAGATCATGACATTTCTGGTACTTGTTTATTATAGAGCGGTCCAGTAATAACCAACCTTAATTTTATAACAATATATACATTGTTAGGTGGATTCATAAACTTATGTATTTTTTTTTTACATTTAGATGTAATTCCATTCCTTAGCCTCTATCCAGATATACCTGGATATTTCTTTAGAAAATCTTCATACAACCACTATATGAAATGCAAGGCAGTTTCAACACCTACCCGAGAATTTCCGAATCGTTATTTCTCCTGGCACCTACATTAATTTGGGAGCTTCCCATAAAATATCTCCAGATTAATTTGTCTCCACATGAAAACTTCATTTGGTGTACTTTTTCAGATTATTTTAATGTAGGAATGAAGTTATTTTATTTTTCGATATCTACAATTTTAAACCTTAAGAGAACATGTTCAAAAGTGATAACGAAGTCACCTTTTTCATTTGCATAAGTAGATAAGTATCATATGTGAGATAACTGGAAATAAAAGTGGAGCCCGTATAATAAACAAGTACCGTATTTCTGTATGGGTAATGCTTTTATAACATCATGACATTTCTGGTACTTGTTTATTTTAGGGCGGTCCAGCAATAATTAACCTTAATATTTATTAATATATTATAACAATATATATATATATATATATATATATATATATATATATATATATATATATATATACATATGTATTTCGTTTACATTTAGATGTAATTCGTTCCTTAGCCTCCTTCCAGATATACCTGGATGTTCTTTAGAAAAATCTCTTCAGAACACCAGTATATGAAATTATTTACTGTTCATATTCATTTTTATTACCTCATTCATTTCGAAATTCCAATGAGTTAATTTATATACTCAGATTATTCCAATACCTAAAGCTCAAGTATGAAGACAAAACTTGATCAGAGGCCGGAAAAGTCCCAAGTCAACGACGAGAAATGAGTGAGAAAAAAAAAAAAAAAAAAAAAAAAAAAACCGTCCGGCAGACTGAGAAACATTTGATAACAGGGTTTAGTTGGGAGGGGTATGGTAGTTTGAAAACTGCCTCCTAATGCAATGAACCGACGGTCAAATCAAATTTTGATACATGGAGGGATGGATGTGTGGATTGTGAATGTCTAATTGGGCGCCTTGGGGCTACATTGTGCACTAATCACCCCCCTTGTCTCATCCGTCGACTTGTCCGAGACAATTCACCCCCTAATTCTCCCCCATCCCCCATCCCCCCCCCCCTATATTCTCTTAGTATTACCCCCACCGAACCACAACTGTTATTTTTTTTTTCCTCCTATCGATACTTCTTGTGGTGTCTGCCCTTTTTATGGATTCTGTGAAAAATGAACTTGTATAGTGATGATGATTATGAAATAAAAAAACTTAAATCTATATAATTCTTGACGCTATATAATTTGAACGAAACAATTTCAACATTAAATGAACTACAGTCAAAATCGTTTATTAAGAACTTCAAGGGACTGGAGGTTTTTGTACGTTATAGCCGATGTTCTCTTTAGCGGTATTATCGGTTATAACGAACAGTTCGCTGTAAACGGTGTTAAACTGGTCCCTATAGTCACTTCGTCTTAATTTTGGGTCTGTTAAATATTGAGCATTATCGATACATATTTTCATCTTACCTAATTTAAGTACATAATTAATCTTACGTCAATTTAAGTGCATAATGACTAATAACAATTAAAGTACATAATAAGGTACTAAATAAACAATACTCATATATACGAGACATATATAGATATACATAGTACGAGACTTTGAGGCCTTGCATTCTATATCAATACTCATAAAGCAAAATGTCAAAATCTTGGTATTCTAAAAATAATGACATTTAAAATTTTATAAAAAATTAAAAAATATATAATGAAAAAAGAGTGAAAATACATATTATCAAATCCAAAATTACATATAAATAAGTAAGTTAAATAAAAAAATCTGTCATTCTTCCCTGTCGTCGATTGAATTGGAGATTACCGAGAAAGATTCTTTTACAATTACTGGAGTTTCATATCCAGTTGAACGAGATGTTTTTAATTCACGGGCAATCGTACTCGCGGAATCGACACGGCAAACTATCCCAAACTGTTCCTCAATTGTACACAGTGGCGGTCCCAGGGGGGGGGGGGATATTGGGGATCAACCCCCCCCCCCCCCGAAATTTCGACGAAATAGTGGGATGAATTAAAAAAATTAATTACGCATCTAAATTTTACGAGTTTTCTAGGGAAGTTTAGCTTAATTTTGACTAGAATTTTTTATACAGAATTTTGTATATGAACTTAATGTATAAGCATAAGCAAATAAAGTGTGTTATTTTTACGCTGTTTTTTATTTTTTTTCATACCGACCAATCCCCCCCCCCGAAATTTTTTTCTGGAACCGCGCCTGATTGTACATATACTGTTGTCATGGCATGTTTCCGTGTATAAAGACAAGAGGGAACTGAATTGAGACACGACCTTTTGTTTACTTTACATTGATGTAAAGTAAACAAAACTTTTTTTCTTCATTTCGTAAAACTTAGTCTTGAAATGTACGCTGTAAGCGACATTTTAACTGCTACTGTTCCAAGAAAATGTTGGCTCTAACCGACCTGTTCACTATAACCGATATCCGTTGTAAGTTATATTAATGCTTTTTTCTGTATGTTATTTCATGGGGGCCGACTAGTTTGTTTGTTATATCCGATTGTACGTTATAGCCGGTGTCGTTATAAACGATTTTGACTGTATTATATTAAATGCTACTCACTATAAAATGAAGGAAAATATTTTATAAATAAATCGAAGCATTGATTATGCGAACGTTCAACTATCGATAAAATTATTTATTTAATTTTTTACTTTCACTTACCTATTTATGAAATATATTATATAGCAATCGGGAAAGATTTCGACTTCCGGTTTTCAACGGAAATACACGTTTTGGGGTCTCCTGAGTCCTAGTGATGTAAAAATATCGATACTATTGATAGTTTTAAACTATCGAAACTATCGATAGCTTTTTGACTATCGAAAACTTTGGTTTTAAAGGTTAAAGTGGTAGTCTATATAATTCCAAACTATTTTCATATATCATATATCCAAAGTGATATATAATTCATGGAACTGAAAAATAAACAAAATGTAACAGTGTAATTATATTTATGTTTCTACAAAAAAAATGCTTATCTACTCTTTAAAAAAATATTAACTCCCCCCCCCCAAAAAAAAGACGGAAAAATTGAATGGTTTGCTCATCATACCTTCCGGCTTAATGAAATAATATATAATAATAAAAAAATTGATTGCCTGCCTGTCTCTTCACTTGAAAATTTCTTGATTAATGGAATATAAACAAAATCACAGTTTTTGTAAAAACAATACTTTCAACCTCTCTTATCCAAGTACCTGAGAACATTTTTTTGAAGTATACACGTTCCAATGTAAGGTATGTCTTGACAGAAACGTCTATTTTTCTCCAAAACTTCAACACATTCGAACATTGCGTTCCGAATATTGTCATGTCAAATCAACTACTTCGACAATTGGGAATCCTGGTTTGACAATTGGGAAAGAAAAAATGTTACTTGAAGAGGGTTGGTATGGTTTTCCTCTAAATACAGCTTCTTTGACCTTTGATAAAGTTTTTATTCTTTGCGGTTACGACTAAGCTTGAAATTGACAAAAATTACTTCAAGGTATAATGGAAACCATCTTATTTTGGTATCGATTCACAGATTACGGATGTCTGGAACTAAGACACCTTGCTTGAGGTAACTTCATTTATTATTAGAGTTATCCTCACAAGTAACCAAGTAGTATTGAACAATTCGAGTGCACGAAACCGAGTGGAAATCAGGGTTGGATCCGAGGGCTAGGGGGTAGAAGTAATGGCGAAGCATTGAGGCAGAGAGCTCATTACTCGGAGGATGGCCATTGTGGGCCAATAGAACAACTAGCCTATTGGTCCAATGGACCGCCGGCATAAAAGCAAGCTCTGCCATTGGTCCGCTGAATGGACCTGATTGTAATGAAAGACGGTAATATAACGGCCGTGTATTCTGTAATCAGCAATCGCCCATCAAAGGCTATCCTTTGTGGAATGGTGGACCCACTCCCTCATTAAGGGGGATAGTTTATGGGCAGCTCCCCCTCAACCGCAATAAAAACCCATCCTACTGGACCTATCGCTTGTGGGTCAGTATACAGCAAAGACAAGGAAAATACTTAAGGTACATGTGTCCTTTTTAATGCATTATATATACAAGGTACTGGCAAAAAAATACAGTACCAGTCAAAAGTTTAGACTCACTTTTATTTAATTCACAATCTTCAAGTTTAATAAAATACTTCTAACTCAAAAGGTTGAATATGGTGGATATCTTCCACCATCATTAACTCAAGAGGTAACACTTTAAACATTATATGATTAAGTTTAGAATAAAATTATAAATATGGGTAACCTGTGGTGTAGTGTTTAGCATAGCAACCTACAATACTAATGGTCGCGGGTTAGCGCCCCGGGGTAGTCCTAGGATTTTTTAATGGGAGTAAAAAATCGTTGGCTATGCCGTCCCTCTGATAGGACGTAAAACGGAGCCTGTACGATGTCAGGTACTCGTTAAAGCTCCCTATCCTAATTATACCTGGATAGGCAAAAATTAGGCCTCCCACTGTAGCATTAGTACACCCCCGATTAGCCTTAAGAACATAAAGTGACGTTAAACAAACAACTATTCTGATTAATAAAAAAACAAATCCTAATAAATTAAAAATAAAATTATAGTTTTTATGTTGTTAAATAAATAAAATGTTGTTATTTACTTATTTTACAAAACTAAGGGTGAGTCTAAACTTTTTACTGGTACTGTATGTAATTATAAAAAGTATGCCATTTCCCAAATTTGATTTAAAGTTATGGAAGCATATTAGCAGCTCGTTTCCTTTCTATTTTTATCTTGAAATTTTGTCGGAAATATTGGCGACTAATTGCCATAACCAATTAAATTGATCTTACCAATAGTGGAATATTACAGTTGACTATTTATCCAAAGT